>VXBI01008137.1:280313-335311 GCA_013397375.1 Toxostoma redivivum | reverse complement strand
CCGCGCTATAAGAAGCGGGGCGGGCGGCGGGGCCGCAGCGGGCGCGGCGGGGGAACGAGATGAGCAGCGCCGGCGCCGCTGCAAGATGCTGGATGGACACGTCCTGCTGGGATGGCTCTCCTCCTGCGCGCTCCTAGGGCTGCTCGCCTGCGCCCCGCGGCCCTCCGCTGCCTACTTCGGGTAGGTGCCCTCCCGCTCCTGCCCTTTAACTTTTACCCGAGTTTATTTTTTGATGCTGGAGGGGTTCCGCGCCTCGCACGTCCCGCCCGAGGTGGGGATGCTGCTCGGTGAGTGCGGGCATCCCCTCCCGCGGGCGCTGACAGCCGGACAGGGGCAGCGACAGCGGCTGTCCCGCGTCCCAGCGCTCGGAGCCGGGCGCCCGGAATCCCCTTGGGTTTGCCAGTCGGGACCGCGCTCTCCTGGAGCCGCGGGTCGCAGCCCCCCGGGAGCGGCCGGGGGTGAACGAGCGCTTGGTTCCGCCGTTCCCCGCGGGGTGACGCGCACGGAGCGGACCTGTAGCGCACTGTGACCCCGTCCAACACGGGACAGAAATCTCCTTTTTCCCCGCAACTTTAGGGCATATTTCAACAGCAGGCGGGTGCTGTCCTGGTGCTGGCGGTGCTTTTTTGCGGAGTTTTTTTTTTTTAAGTGGCGGATCCGCGGGTGCGCATCCCCGGCGCTCACCTGTGCGCGCGGCGGGGCGCGGCCGGCAGGGGGAGCTCCCGGCGCGGCGCAGGTGGATCCTGCTCCTTTCCCTTCCCTTCCCTTCCCGATCCCGGGGATTTTATACCCCCTTATCCCGCTGTCCTGCCTCTGTGCGCTGAGCTGGACCAGCCAAATCCAAAACCCGCTCCCCCGCTCCTCTTCGAGGCCCCCCGCAGCCGCGTCGCGCCGCCTCAGCTCCGTGCGGGGTTTGCCCTCTGTGCTTTATGGGGTGTCGCAGCCTCTTGTCTTTAATTTTAAACTATTTGTCCCAAAATGTTGTCGGTTTGAGAGGGGAGTGGGATGCGAGCACCTGTGTAAGGTTTTGGTGTAAGTTTACAAAGCAGTGGTAACTCTTGCTACTTTTTTTTTTTTTCTTTTCTTTTTTGGGGGATGTTGTGTTGTGACCACTGGTAGGAGCCACTGGACCAGCCCTGGAGAATGTTTTAGCAGACTTGAGGTTTTTCCCCCCTTCTTTCCAGTAAAACAAATCCTGGTGTTGAGGCTTGTCCATTGCTTGTGGTCTGGCAAAGTTTTCCAAACAGTGCTACTTACATCTTCTGTTTCCAACTCCAGAACCGTTTCACTTCCTGCTGCTGGGGCTGGTTTTCTAAGGAAACAGCCTGTCCTGTGTGTGCAGGTTTTTAGGAAAAGCCCTTTTCTCCCTCGGCAGTGTGTGGAGGGCTGTTCCCAGCCCATTGGCTCATGTGTCTGCCGAGGACCACCGGCACTGTGCAGCTGAATTGTGCCGTGGGGACTGACAGGCTTTGGAAGGAGCTTGGCTGTAACTCCTCTATTAATCCCTGCCGTGCTGGTATCTGCTCTAGAGCAGCAGGTAACTCGTTCCAGTTCCTTCTGGGATTTCTCCCTTGGCTTGTAGAGGTTTTAACTTAAGAAGGGACATCCTGAGCCCGGGGCAGTGTCTGCTGTCTATCCTGACTGCTCTGGGTTTTTCTCTGTCTTGGTACAGCTGCTGTTTCTGATTTGAGACTCCCTCCCTGGCAATAAGGAGGGGAGAGGAGATGCTGCCAGATGTGCGCCCAGCCAGATGTGCGCTCCAGGGCTGCTGTGGTGTGCAGTGGAGTTTGCTTATGCAAAGCATCCTTGTCTCTGGTTAAAGCCCCAGTGAAGGAGCAGCATCTGCTGCTGATCCCCTCTTTGTTCTTCCAAGAGCAGAGCTTGCACTTGCTGAGCTGTTAGGGACACTGGGAATAGCCGGTGCTGAGATCCCAGGTCCTGATAATCCACACTGAGATCCCACGAGTGTGTGTGGAAGAGCTGAGCCCTCCTTGCTGTGGGCTTCTGTGTGTTGAAAGAAATCCCACCTGGTAAAATTTGAATGTTCCTGCAGAGCTCAGTGGCTCTGCAAGTGCCTTGAGAAGGCTGGTATTGATCTTTTTTTTCTTATGCCACGTGTGTGAAGGAGCTGCTCCAGGTGAGGCAGCACATCTGTTAATTCTGAAAAATCCTTCCTAACAACTTGGCTGCATCAGCTGAGCTAAAATACACCCTCCAGGCAGGGAAAGGGATGCTCCTGTTTGAGTCCAGGGCATCACCAAAGCTGCCTTTTGGTGTCCTGCTGGCCCATCTGGGCGCTGGCATCCCTGTGGAGGAGGTGGTGGGGCACAGAGTGAGGCTGTGTTAAGCAGATGTCACACTGTGGCTGCAGCTTGGCTGCTCCCTTCCACAGTCTGGAGGGGGATAGGGACAGCTGTGGATGATCCCTTCCCCCCCAGCCCCAATGTCTTATTTCAGGGAAAGAATTCCATGTCTCCAAATGTGTGGCCTGGTGGGGAATTAGTGCCCGGGGACAGATATGGGGCATGGTTACACGATAATGAGATTGTGTCAGCATGGAGTTATGTCTGTGCTGTCCTGGGGGGAGGCAGGAAGGGATGCTGGGCTGGGAAGACCACGGCTGCAGGCTGCTGCTTCCCTGGAAGGCTGGCTCTGGTGTTCTTGGAGGTATGCACAAGCAGCCAAGTAGGATAAATGCCCTCTGGAAGCTGAGTTTGGAGTGTGTGTGGGAGTTAGAGCTATGGTGCAGGTGGACTCTTGCTGCTGTTTTACTCTCCATCCCCAAGCTGCCTGACTGGGAGATGTGCTGAAGGTGATGGTCCATAGAGGGAGAGACAATTTTTCCCTTTTTCTGATGGAAATTCTGGCAGCCTGGGTGTTGCTGCCCTCCTCCCTGGAGCAGGTGCCAGCATGACCGGGGCTGCTACCAGCAGCAGCACCTGCAGTGATGCTGGTGTGCAGCACTGAGCAGAGCTGAGACCCTGCAGGCACCTGCTCAGGAGGGATTTTGAGGGGTTTGGCTCAGCCCTAACAGCTGGGAAACAGCTGGAGGAGCCCGGCAGCAGGGATGTGGTGATGCTAGAGCTCCAAAACCTTGTCTGATAAGAAACTTCTTGATTGAAGACAGCACATCTGCAAAACTGAGCACAGCCCTGCTCGCTTTTTGTGCGTTTAAAGCTGCCCTTCAGGATGATCATGATGATGGTGGAGGCTGAATTTTGGGGTAGGATGGCTGTGGGAGAGGCTGAGCCTGCACCAGAGGGGGAGGCATTGCCTCGGGATCGGTGTCAGCCTGCTGGGATGCACTGGCTGCTCCAGAAGTGAGGCTGCTTTTATGTCCAGCCACAGCCTCTGCAGCTGGGCTGTCTGAGCACTAATTTGCACCATATTCCAACTGGCTGCTGGGGGGAGTTTGGAGCAGCCCCAGACTGCCAGGATCCCTGAGAAAGCATTGCATTTCAGCCTTCCTCCCCGCTCTGGGCGTGGGCACCTCTCCTCCCTCCCCTTTCGTCTCTCAAATGTGGCTGGGGGTGGTGGAAATGCCAGAGTGGCATCTGGGAATTGTGTTGGGACTAGCACTTCTGGGCTTTGGAAGTGGCAGGTGACAAGATTAGCCATGTCGGGGTGACAGGGTGGCTGAAGACCTTCAATCCTGTGCTGGTGGGAAGGGAAACCAGCCCGTAGGAGCTTCTGCTTTCCTGAGCTGCCTGATCCATGGATCTGAAGTGACCCAGGCCATAAATCAACCCCCTTCTATTTCTGCAGGTTCTGATTTAGAGTCTGACTCACTTTTAATGCACTTTTTTATTTTTTTTTTAATTATTTATTTTTTAATTCTTACTGGAAGAAGTGTTTTTCCTGCAGGTTGGGATTTGCTCTGCTTTCACCCTGGGAGCAGAAGGATCCCAGCAGCTCTGCCCCCTCTGCAAACACTTGTCAAGACAGTAGTAATGTTACAAGTGGCTCATGCTTACATAGTGTTTATATTGACAGATTGCAATGTTCTGCATAAATGTAACTGATCTGTCCCCTGCACGCAGGCAACAGGAACCCTCAAATGCTCACAGGGGGGAGAAGGAGGGAGGGGAAGCATAGCTTGCCCTAATTTACCAACACACCACTCCGCAGAGCTTCACTGTGGGGTTTGGAGTGTGGGAAGTGCGATGTATTTTTATTCCCTTTGGCAGGTGCAGAATAGGTGCCCTGCTCTGCCGTAGGACAGCAACCTCATTGCTCAGGGTGTAATTTTATTAAGAGAGCCTTAGAAAAGAGCGGAATGTTGGGCTCGAAGGGCTGTTCCGGAGCTGTGAGCACTCTGGGTTCCTGAGCAGGCCGAGAAGCGAGTCCTCAAGCTCTGTCAGCTGGAATGGTTCCTCCAATAAAAGCAATCCCACGGCTCTGCTGCCTGTAGGCCACGCTGAGTGATGACCTGGCTGTGGCCGGTCTTGGGTGTGTGTCCCTGTCACTGGAGGGTGGCGTGGGGCCATGCAGCCTGTGAGCCCCTCCATGGCTTGTGCCTGTGAGCCCCTCCATGGCTTGTGCCTGCGGGCCCCTCCGTGGCGCGACCAGGCCGTGGCTGCGGCCCGCGGGCCCCTCCGTGGCGCGACCAGGCCGTGGCAGGGCCCGCGGGCCCCTCCGTGGCGTGACCAGGCGCGGTAGCTTCGCAGACGCGCCCGCTGGGCCCTGGCGTGTGTGAGATGGAGCAGCTGCTTCCCAGCACAACCCGAAAAAACAAAACCTGGCCTCGGCTGGTGAGGCAGGAATGTGGCACGCAGGCAAACACAGCTGGAGAGGAGAGGACGGCTTGGCCATCCCGCCCTGAGTGGTTCTGCTGCTTGTTCTGCCTCTCCCGCATGGCTCTGCTGGGTTTAAAGTGCTGGGTTTGGGGTTTTCCTTGGAGAACCCTTGCCTGGTTTGTATGTGGCCTTTTTTTTTCCCCCCTCCCTTGCTTTTTTGGAGCTGGGTGAGTTGTCACTGCTGCGAGTCCTGCCTGGCTTTGCTCCCGAAGTTGGCCTCTCTGGGTCAACTCAGAGCAGTGTTTAACCTCCATTCCTTTGGAAAGGGAACCCCGTGGCCAGAGGCAGAATTTGCTTTGTAGGTCCTTGGAAGTGGCACTGGATTTGGTGAGGTGCCACAAGGGTGGTGAGAAAGCCGGGAACATTTGGAAAAATAACTGTGCCAGACCTGCATCTTCATCCCTGGGGAGTTGGATTTGTCCCAAATCAGGCTGGGATGTGCCTGGAAGCTCCTCCTGCCTGCAGAGGATGGAGCAGCAGTAACTCAGACAGGAATTAGTATTTTTTTGGCTGAAGCAGTGGATTCATCACATTCCTTGACATTTTGGAACCACTGCCTCGTGCCTCAGCTTCCCTCACCTGGGGAGCTCTCTGAACTCAGGTTAACAATGAGCACTCCATGTCCAAATACTGCATTTTTCTTTTCCCAGTGCTGTAAATGACACCTTGGAGTGGGAAG
Source organism: Toxostoma redivivum (assembly GCA_013397375.1). Taxonomy (NCBI): domain Eukaryota; kingdom Metazoa; phylum Chordata; class Aves; order Passeriformes; family Mimidae; genus Toxostoma; species Toxostoma redivivum. The sequence goes on along the minus strand of VXBI01008137.1, from coordinate 329,836 downwards.
ATGGGTTGTCAGGAGAATACTGAGTAGGATACCTGGCCAAGCAGGAGGCCAGTGACTTCCTTTAGCCTGACTGGTGATGCAGAACCAGAGACCAGGAATCCACAGGACTCTGGTCTCCTGCTGAAAGGCCTGGTCAATGATTAACTTCATTTCTGGAAGCTGCTGACAACAATAAAAGGGAGTCCAGCCCCACAACCCCAACACAAAAAGCCCCAGAGTGTTTAATAATTAAAGGCCTTGTGCTTTATCGGGGTAATGAGAATTGCCTTAGGGCTTATTTGGTGGCAGGTAATTGAATTAGGCTGTGGGATTGGGAAGGGGGAGCAAGTTAAGTGGAAAGTCTGGAATACTGCATGGAGAAGCCTCTGTGATGCTGCTTGGTTTGAATCTTTCAGACCAGAGCAAGTTTTGTCACTTTTTGCTGCTTTCTTCATTTTTCTATCAGATTAATTCATTGTGCTGGCAGACTTGGTGTAGTTGCCTCTTGGAAAATCAGGGAATGATTTGGGTTAGAAAAGATTTTCTAGTTCTACCCTCTGCCATGGACAGGGACATGTCCACTATCCCAGGTTGCTCCAAGCCCCAATTTCCAACCTGGCCTTGGACACTTCCAGGGATCCAGGGGCAGCCATAGCTTCTCTGGGAGACCTGAGCCAGGGCCTCCCCACCCTCACAGGGAAGGATTTCTTCCTAACAGCTTATCTAAACCTGTTCTCTTTAACTTTAAAACATTCCCACTTATCCTGTCACTATCTTCCTGTGTAAAAACGTTCTCCCCATCTCTCTCGTAGATATTCCTGGCCCAGGGATGCTCAATTCCATATGCTGACAGTGTTGTTGTTTCTAATAAATGTTGATATTTAAACATTCTTTAAGATTTTTTTTTTTTGGTGGAAAATCTGAGTCAGAAGAAACTGCTGAACTTAAGTTGTTGTGGGGGTGGCTGGGCAGCCAGAGGAGGTGCTGGACCAGTGAACATCACTGGTATTTCCACACTATGAGGCATTTGTGGTCCAGAGCTGCACAGGAGTGGTGGGACATGAGAATCTTGCCTCAGGAGAGCTGAAGACTGGATTTGCCTTCCCTGTCTCCTGCTTCATCTCTATGCCTTCTGAGAGTTAGGTTGGAAGGGGATTTTGAAGATGTTAAATCAGAATATCCCCACTGGGGGGACTACCTGGGGTGGGAGGACTTCTGGTGCCAGAAGCTCCATGTAGATCCTCTCTGCTCCAGTTACATGGAATAATGTGGCCCCTTCAGGCCTTGGATTCTGTGGCCACCTGATTTCTGTAAAAGAGAAAGGGATCAACTCTTCCCCTGATGTTTGAGGAGAGGACTTGATGCATTGAAAGTGTCTTGATCTGCTCTCCCTCAGTTTCTGACCCTGTGGTTCCAGCTGCCTCCTGAGAGACCCCTCTGGGGTGGGGTGGTGCTGAGTTCATGCTGAAACCTGTTAGACATAAACTTCCCAAGTTCCCAACTTCCAGGGTGTGTTGGAGCAATCCAAGAACTCTCTTGGATGTAGTTTTCCAACCTGAAACCTGCTGAGCCTTTGGCTTTCCTCCACACCGAAGCAGCCCCTTCTCTCTGCAGCCAAAACATCTCTCTAGAGGCTTGTAGTGTGTTCATGCAATTGGTTCCTCGACCTGAGGAGCCCTCAAGCACAGGATTTATTGTTTGCACTCTTAAATGGTTTTGAGGGGGGCCATGCTCCTCCTGCAGAACGTGGCTGCAGGTTCTGGACCAGCATGAGTCAGGTAGGATCCATTTTCCTGACTTTTTCCAGAGCTCAGGAACCAGCTCAGGTCAGGTTGAGAGGACCCAGAAATTATTAGGTTTATTATTGTGGAAAGGGTTAACCCTTTAGAAGCTTTTTTGACGTCAAGATGCAAATTTTTTTCCTCTTCTCCTGTTTGTAACTGTGCTTTTTAAGGTTCCTTCAGATGGTGGCTGTAAGTGCTAATGAGCCTTATCTCTCCAGATACTGTCATAAAACACACTTATGAAGTTTATCAGCTCAGCAAGCTTTACATTTTATTGTAATGTGTGTTTGCACTTCCCTAAGTGGAACAGAGAGTATTTTGACTCCATGGATAAACACAGCAGTTACAGGATTTGCTGGAGCTGATAGAAAAATCTATGCTGATTTTTTTTTTTCCCCCCCCCCCCCTCAGCTCTTACCAGCAACTCTTGTTTCAAATGGATCAAGCAGCTCCTGATGGTGCTCTGTAGCCTTCCAGTCTTTTATTACAAACCATTCTCTAAGGTGTGGGGAGCATTTTGTTAATTCAGTTGCTGAAGGATTTTGAGGGAAGGGGAAATGACAGGTTAAAAAATAAAAACTAAACTCTTTTTTTGGGAAGAACGCAGAGGAAAAGCTCTTTTCTCTCCATTCACCACAGAACATGCAAACTCAACAGTGTCTGACAGTAATGCTGAGTCGGGGATACAGCACGGAACACCCAATTCCTGTTCATTCCCAACAGGCTGGATGGGACTTGGCAGGAATTTTATGAGCAGATTCATTTGGCCTAGCTGATTAAAATAGCATGAATTGGGCAGCCACATGATCATGGAGTTTGGGGCAAAACTTGCTCTGATTTCTGCATTTGCCACACACTGGATGGAGGAATTTCCCAATTGGAGCAAAACTTTCCTTTCTTGGAAAAACTTCTTGGAGTCTTCCAGAGAGTAAAGCAGCAAAATTGGCCATGGAGCATAGCAGGAGGTGGCTTTTTGGGATGTGGAGCAACAGATGATTTCCCCTAGACATGAATGAAGCATTGAGAGAGGCTCACAGGGATGTCTGAGCTTAGCTTAAAACCCTCCCTGATGGCTGGCTAGGCAATCTTGGGAGGAAGGGGCAGAAGCTTAACCAGAACATTGGTTTGCTGTTGAAACTCTCTGAATTTCTGGGAAGCACAAAGAGAGTCAAGCCACTGTTGTTCTCAAGACCAAAATCCTTTTGGAAGAGGTTGACTGATGAGCAAAAGAAATAATTCTCAAAAATTAGCTTATTTTGAAGTACACAGGGAGGTTGAGTCTGACTCCTCCTGGGTGATGCACAGGAGGTGACACAGGTGGCAAAGGTGAATTGTTCTGACTCTGAGCCCACAGCTTGGCACTGGGATTTCTGCTCCTGGATCTTCAGCACCTCTTATCTCTGCCCAGGGAGAGACCTCAGTGCTCTTCCAGTACTTAAAGAGGCTCCAGGTGAACTGGAGATGGACTTTGACAAGGGATGGAGAAGAGGAGATTATTTCCCACTGCCAAAGAGCAGCATAAAATGGGATATTGGGAAGGAACTCCTGGTTGGGAGGGTGGGGAGACCCTGGCACAGGGTGCCCAGAGAAGCTGTGGCTGCCCCTGGATCCCTGGAAGTGTCCAAGGCCAGGTTGGATGGGGTTGGAGCAACCTGGGATAGTGGAAGATGCTGTCCATGGATGGAAGATGGAAGAACCTGTCCATGGCAGGTTCTTCTCATGGCTTTCTGGGATTTTTGTAGCCTTCCCTTGCCTGATCCTAATAAGAACAGCACAGAGGCATTGCTGTGCCCTGCTCCTCATGGTTTTCCTACAGCTAATTCCTAGTGTAGACCTCAGTGGGAACCCCTGTTGTCAACCCCTGCTGAGTTGGGGGCATTGTTTTTTCACTATTTTAATATCCTCATTGTCATTTCTTCTCTGCAGATTAATTAGGTTTTTTTTAAGACTTATGATCTGATGCTTGGTATTGCAACAAAACAAAGCCAGGCAGCCCTGTGGGTGTAACTGCAATTTGTAGAGATTGCAACTGAGGATTTTAGGTGAAGATGGTTCTTTCTAGAGGAACCCTGTGGGGTTTTCCAGCTCTGTTTTAGGATCACTGTCAGCAAACACCTCGCTCTCCAAAGTATCCAAGGAGTGAAGTTGAATTTTCTGGATGTTGGGTGGTTCTCCTTACCTGTGACTGCAGCTGGGGTGGCTTCATTTTGCCCTGGTGACCATGCAATGCCACACTTGGGAGATCCCTGGCAGCTGCCTGCTCTGGGGTGAGATTTTTGGGGTGGATTTACCTTGCTGGGCCTTGGCACTGGAGCTCCTCTTTTTTTCCATGCAGGAAGGGTCGCCGTCTTGTTTGCAGGAGCTCTTCCAGATTCCCACAGAGGGAACAATTTTACTTCACCCAAATTTTTCCTTTGGGTTCAGTGTCTCCCATGGGTGCAGAGCCTCTCCTAAGGCAGTGGGGAACAGTGGGTGAGGGCTCACCAGACAAGGCTTTGACAATTCCTCAGATAATCAAGGAAAATGTGTTTCCACTCGAGTTTAACATGGAAAGGCTGCTGGATTTTGGTGTTTCTCAGCTTCTTTACATCCTGCTTGAGCTTCAGCCCACCCTGGATTGGGAACCTGGGAGCCAGCTCAGGGATTGCACTTGGGATGAGCATCCACCTTGGACTGGATCCACTGGTGTTGGCTGCAGAGCCTCTCCCAGGGCAATCCATGACTCCAGGGGATCTTTCCCAGCTCAGGAACACGGAGTTCAGCTGCTCTCCAGTGCTGCCCATCTCCTCTGACAAGAAACCCAATCCTGCAGCCCAAACCCCTCTGGGGACAGTTCACCAGAACTGATACTTGATTTAAAAGAACTGACTTGTTTGGCTTAATCTTGACAAAATTCTTTTCTAGCCCTAATCCTCTCCCAGTGTAAGGTGAGATCTTGAAATACCTGGCAAACTTAGAGCTCAGCTCTCTCTGCATCTCTGGGCCTCTCTGCAGTCAAAGGTGAGGTGGGTAGGGGCGTTTTCAGCCCCTGCCAAAGATAAATCTCCTGCTGGGAGCAGACAGGGAGCTCTTTCCCAGTCTGTGGTTAACAAGTTGATCTGAGAGGCCAGAGGTGAAGCAGCCACTTGAGCTGAATTACAGGGTCTGACCAAAGATCCAACATTTCCTCTGGCTCATTAGCACAGCTGTGTTGCATCCCTGGGGACTATTTCTATCTTCTGGCTTGTCCCATGTTGACTCTGGAAATCCAGAGGCTTAGCATGAGTTTGGAGAGAGGACTGGAACTGAAGAGCTGCCCTTGGGAGGGTGTGAGCTGGACTGAGGAAGGCTTTGAGCAGTTCCTGTGGTCAGTGTTACGAGCTGTGATGTCCATACTGGTTTGTGGAGCTGAGGAAAATGTGTTTCCAGGCAGAGCCCTGCCTCTCTGCAAGGTGCAGGACAGGCACTGGGCTAAAGGGATGGTGCTTGCAGGGGGCTGGGACCAGGCACAATCCTGCACTTTCAGGATCAGCTGGACTCCTCAGCTTGCAGAGGGATCACCAACCATGAAGAAACAAATCTGATGTTGTGGAGATGCCTTAAAAGTAACTGCAGTGCCTGTGGGGATTTTGTGTTCACAGTGCATGGATTGGGCTCAGCAGGGCTGTCCCAGACACGGCAGGGTGGGAGGTACCAGGGCAGGAGAAGGGCATCCTCCCTCAGTGCTGCATCCCTGGGGCTGCTCCAGGCTCATGGAAAATCTGAGAGCTGAGCTGACAGCCTGGCCTGGGCTGACTCACTGGGACAAAACCGCCTCAGTTTGGGGCTGCACAGGCTGGCTGACCCTGTCACACCATGGCTCTGGGTGTGTTTTTGCTGGATATTCCCCCTGACAGACTGGGGCACCTCGTGGTGAGGAGTGGGGGGTGGCTCCTCTGCTCCCAGAGCCTCCAGGGAGCCAGGACTGAGGGAGCTGCTCCCAGGGATGCTCTGCTGCAGCTGGACACATCTGGGGCAACTCAGTGGCCTTGTCCAAACAGCTGCTCCTCCCTGCCTGTGTGAGGCTGTTTACTCTGCTCCCAGAGCTCTCTGGAGGCTGCTTTCAAGTGTTTTTGATTGAAGTGGCTCTAAAGCTGGTGTCTGACCTGTCTGGATGTGTTGTTTTACCCTGTTATGAGTGAAGAGAGCAGAGGTTGCTCGGGATCTGTGTGGCTTCAGGTGCTTCAGCTGTGGCACAGGACAATGAGCAGGCTCTGAGCTGAGTCAGGGATTGGGTGCACATCCCTTGGTTCTTCTTTGAGCCCCAAAAGGCTGTTGGACTATGGATTATATTTGAAAATGCCCTCAATGTGTGCCTGACAAAGCTGAACCCGCTGGGTTGGAGTTTCTCCTCTTGTTGCAGCAATAAAGGGGATCCAAAGACAAATTTATAAGAATCTTCCTGCTGACCTGGTGAGGTCTGAAGTGTTTAAAAGCAGGAAACACCAAGCTTCAGCCCACAAGGTCTGGCTGCAGAACAAGATGAGTGGTGCAGGCTTCATTTTCGGGGTGCAGTGTTGCACCTGCTCTCCTTTCCCAGAGCCTGGCTGGGAGATGCGTGGCTGGATTTCCAGGGCAGCTGCTGCTCTTGCTTCAAGCAGCAGCCACACGTTTGCTCTTGCTCCTGTCAGCTGCCCGAGCTCCTCTGTTTGTGTGTGTCTAAAACTTGAAGGCTGGGAGAAGGAAGAAACCTGACCAGTGCAATGGAAACCTTCAATTCCCCGCGGTCCCAGGAGGAGCAGAGCAGCTCCAGGCTGGAGCTCGCAATGAACTCCGTTTGTACACTGCCTCGCCTCTCCAGGAGGAGCAGCAGCCAGGAAAAATATCAACAGTTCCATTAAAAAGTCTGCTGGTTTGCTAAAGTAGTGGAATAAACATACCTGTAGGTAAAACAGCCTGAACCGCACAGGAAACATTAACGGGAGCGAACACACGCAGCCTCGCTGCCTCTCCCCGTGGATCTGCCCGGTAAAAAACACTGCATCCATGGCGATGGGGACATCAAACAGCAGCTGGGGGGATTATTCTTAGCTGGGGAAGAAGTGGCTTGCATGAAACAGGGGCTTTGTGGTTTCCTAGAAAGGCAAAACCTGGGCTGAGCCTGCCCTGTGCTGCTGCCGGGTCTTAGGGGGGGACTCGGAGTAAAAATCGAGGCAGGATGTGGTTTGGGGTGGTTGGTAGCCCTTGGTTTGATTTTTATTGCCCTTCTTGGCTTTCTGATGCCTGTTTCTGTGGGAATTGTGTGGGGCTGACCTGCTGTTGCTCTAACCAGTGGAAAAGCTGGGATGAAAACCAGTGGGAAGTGGGAAACACCCTGGGGGCTTGCAGAAGAGCAGAGTGGGTGTGGTAGCACTAAATGGGGAATCCAATCCCCCCCAGCCATCAGTATGGGGTGGAGTTGGCCCCTTCCCACCTGTACAGAGCCCAATTGCATCCTCTGACCTCTTTAGGGTGGGGGAAATGGAGGGAGACCTATATTTGATATTTCAGTGAGGGGATGTGAGTCTTGAGCATGGCTCGAGTGGGAGATGCTGCCAGCACTTCTTTGACCAAGGAAAAATAAAACCCATAAAACCCAACTTCCCCTTGGCCATGCCCAGCAAATATGGTCTGCCCAGAAAATGAAAATCCATGTGGAAAATGCCTTTGGTTGCAACCAGATGGCACCTGTCAGGCACAAGGAGACATTTCTATTAGTGCTCTTACTGGAGTGTTTTGGATCCCTCCCAGGCCAGAGCTGTCCTCCCCAGGGCAGATTGATGGGATTATTGCATGCTAGAGACAGTCCCTGTGCTCCCAGGCCTCATCTGCACAGCCACTTAGCACAACTAATCTGAAGTGACTTTTAAAGTGGATTAGTTCAATTACTCTTAACTAGCCCTGGTGGAAACACTCTCCTTGGGGATTAAAGATCCTTAATTCACTTCCACGGAGTTGATTTCAATGCAAAGCGGGCTGAACTGAATTAAGGGCACTTTAGAGCCTTGTTTGGAGGAGGCACTCCAAACTGATGTGGTTTAACCACCCCACTTTGCATTCCTGGGCTCGATTCATTCCAGTTGAGCATTGCTGGAGTGTCCCCTTACCGGTGACTAATATAGGCAGCCTCTCACATAGAAAGCTGCTTTACCTCAGCTAATGTGTGAACCAGCTCCTCTGAGCACCTCCTGCATCTGCTGAGACACTCTTAAAACTGGTGTTTTAGAGGTGTTTACTCTCCTTAATTTTTTAACTTTTTATTTTCTGAACCTTGCTCTTTTTAAAATTTCTCTTTTACTCTTCAAACCAAGCTCTTTGCTTTTTCACTTAAAAATGCAGGGCAGTGAGTCACACATCAGCTTTTCCCTGCTATCCTGAAGTCTCTGGATGGACTGGGAATACTTGAGCAGCAGCACACTCCTCCTTTAGCTGAGGAGTTTCCCTCTAGTTGAGGATGAGCTGTGGTTGTGAAAGACTTTTTGGCCTCGGTTTTCCTGAAGTTTTTGCGAAAAACAGTCATTCCATGTGGTGCCCTGGGTAATTCTTGCTTTGGAGGGAGCTGGGTGGGACAGGACTTTTCCTCTGCATTTGAAGTGTTGGATGATGTGGGTGTGGAGGAGAAGAGGGGAATCCTGCCAGTGCCAGGGAAGATCCCTGAGGGGAAAAACATCATGACTTTTTTTTTTTCCTTCATGCTGATCCTAAACATTTTGACTCTGAAGAGGAGAAGAGAGCACTGACCCCTCTGCAGGTGGGGCTCTCCACCCCTTGTCCCCATCCCTACACCCCATTCTCTGACCTAATACCATCCTGTCCCCTTGCCTTTCCTGTGAGACCCCTGCTTTGGGTCCAGATTTAATCCCTGAGGAGCAACTTCCAGCAGATTGTGGAGAGAATGGCTGCTTGGCACAGCTTTGCCCCCTTTCCTTGCCGAGGAAAGGAAGGGTTAAACCCAGTGACTGAAATGAGTGCCAGCATTGCTCTGGGTAAGGCTTCTGCAGCGTGCCAGAGCAAGGTTTATTTTACTAATAGCCCTGTGTAACTTCACCCTCCCCTCCTGCTCAGGATATTTCAGCTCCTCTCCTTAGTTCAGCATCACTTCACAACTGGGGGAGCAGTTTGGGTGGCCACAGCAGCAGCTGGCAGCCGTGTAAGGATTTTTTTTTTTGTGGGGGGGTGGTGAACAAACCCTGAGTTTCTTTAGGTTGGGTTTTTCATGGCTCTCCTGAAGAGTCCCCACAGGCTGTGGAGAAGGGAACAGGCACTGCCCACAGGCAGGACATGGATGCTGCTGCTGCCCTGGTGTGCTGGGGCTGTGAGACCTCTCTGTGCTGCAGCTCAGAAATCCCTCAAAGGCCCCTCTGTGCTGCCCTGCAAAGGCTGTGTCTCGCTTACGGCTCTGCCTGAACCCTAAGCTGCTTTAATCTCATTTTCTTGCCAGCAAGGAACTTCTCCTTCCCTCTCCACAGCAGCTGAGGGACATCACCAAGCTGCTCCTCAGTCCCTGGTGGCCTTCAGGCTTGGCTGGGAGCTTGGCACCAACAGTGACAATGTGGCTGCTGAGGTTCTGCACTCAGTTTGGTTTCTCTGGTGAAGTTTTCTGGAGCAGTGATGGAAATCAGTCCCGGATTGGGCAGGTTTTTTCTTATTCTTACCATGGAGTGGGTTGGGCTGGCAGGAACCTTAAAGCTCATCTTGTTCCACCCTCTGCCATGAGCAGGGACACCTTCCACTGTCCCAGGCTGCTCCAAGCCCCAGTGTCCAGCCTGGCTTTGGACACTTCCAGGGATCTAGGGACAGCCACAGCTTCTCATAGCACTTGTGCCAGGGCATCCCCACCCTCAGGGAATAATTTCTTTCTACCATCTAATCTAAATTTCTATTCTTGCTCAAAGAGTGCCCTTAAAAAGAAACACCTTTTTAAATTTAAATTTTTACTTGTGACATTGTTTTCAATTACCTGGGCCAAGAGCTCTCCCTCCCTAGGTGTTGGTGGCAATGCCTGGTGAGTTTAGCACCATGAGGTGCTGGTGTTTTCTTCTTTAAGACACGAGGCCATTAACTTCATCTTTAGCATCTCTAAAGACTTTTGGGGACAGTTGCTCTGGGAAATACCAAAAACAAAGACTGCTGAGAGAGAACACATCAATTTTGTGTAAGCATCCAACTGAGAAACTCCTGAGAAGACACCAAGGGACACCAAGGTGTTGCTGCCAACCCTTTCACCTCAGGGCACATTTTTATTTGGGAATGATGTTGTTTCTCAGGATCTCTAAAGGAGTGCATTAATACATCCTGCAAAATCTCCTCTCTTGGGGACACCTGGGGGCCCCCATCCCCGGAAGTGTTCAATAGGTTGGACAGGGCTTGGAGCAGCCTGGGGTAGTGGAAGGTGTCCCTGCCCAGGGCAGGGGGTGGAACTGGGTGGTCTTTAAAGTCTTTTCCAACCCAAACAATTCCATGATTCTCTGTGTGTTCTAGGATAGCTTTTTGAAGGCCTCTTTGAGGTCAGGCTCACAAAGTTTGGGTTTGTGACCATCATCTAAAGAGGGAGTCCAACAAGCTGCCTTCAAGGTGGGAATTGCTCACATCCAAGAACAGCCCAGTGTAGATTTCCATCCCTTGTGGCTTCCTGGGAGGATTGTAGAGCTCCAGAGCTGCTCTTGTAAGTAGTCAGCAGCACTGGAAACATAAATGCAAGACCTGCCTAGTCCTGGGAGCTGCATTTTAGACCCAAATTAAATTATTTTGCTTGCAGTGCCATTTCTTCCATCGTGTGTTGCTGTGACCATTGTGGGGAGGGGGGTAAAGGATCTGCTGAAGTGGCCCTAAAAGTGGGCTTTCAGTAGGCAGAAGGTACCTGGCAACAGCTAAACTGAATTTTTCCTGCTGGAAACTTTCAATCTGAGGGATGTTTACCTGTGGCATTCATGGGATTGGTGAGTTTTTCTGTATTTTCTGTGTAAGTTGCCTCCTCCTTTCTACTCCTGCAGCTTTTCCACAGGGATGGAAACTTGAGGAGATCCTCAACTTCCATCTACAAAAACGAACTGTCAGTGTCAAAACTGGGAGTAATGGATCAAGTGAGATGTTGGTGTATGGATTTTATGGCTTTTTGTGGTTTCATGTTGGGAAGAACAAACCTAGGAAGGTTTGAAGAACCTAAGAGCTTCCTGAGTTCTTGCTGTGATCAAGTGGGGATTGGGTGGAGGAGCTGGACAGAATTAAATCTGGGGTAGAGTCACAGCTGCTGCCAAGTCCTGTCCCTGTGACTTTGAGGATCCAAAGGGGAGATTTCTTTGCAGACCAAGTTAGATGAGGCCAGCATCTTCCCCAGTAGTTCCAAACAGAAAGATGATGTTTTCAGAATCACTGAAAACTCTTAAAATCACTCAAAATCTCTGCTGTGGGATTTATATTCATCCTGCTTAATGGGTTCACACTGGAACACTTCTTGATCTCTTGCTGCCCTGTTTTCAGCAGCCTCTGGACAACCTGAGGGCCTTTGCATTTAGGTGCCAGGATAATTTGGTAAGGATTTGTCCTTTTTAATGGTTTCTTTCCCACCTCACTCTTTAAAGCTGCTCTAATTCCACATTGCCCTAATTGTGATATGCAAACTTTAAAAGGAAAATCGCAGCCAATGTATTTTAAGATCCTTTTGGGCAAGCAGCCCCCTACTTAACGTGATAAATTTGGACAGCTTTTCTCACTAAGGAAAATAAAAAGCTTTCCAAATCAAGAAAATTATGTAAGCAAATCCGATGAGTGTGCTCTAAAATTAAACCTGCCTCTCAAGCTTTGGGACCTTTAGTGTGGAACTAGTGTAGAACTAGTGTTGGGGTTTTTTGGGGATTTTTTTGGCTGGATTTTCTTTTTTTTTTTTTTGACACCATAGGACCTTGCTGGGGAATGTCCAGTGGTTTCTCTCTGATGCACCTATCCGCTTATTATGACCAAAGTGGAAGAACATAGAATTATCAGGGACCAGCCTTGGCCAGGACCCACTTTCCATCATCCTAAATAAGCCACAATAGGTATTGGCCCAAAAATTTTATGGAAGCGGTAGATGACTTGTCCTGTTCCTTCATGGATCTCCTGCCATGCAGCATTCAAAGGCATCACTGCAGAATTCCAGAATGGTTTGGGTTGGAAGGGACCTCAAAGCCCAGGACACTCTACAGATGATAATTATTCCAGGATGAAGGTGGGATAGAAATGTTTTTACTGGTCACTTTTCCATAAATCCCTGTCTCCTCATTCCATGTGCATTGGGAAATTCTCTTTCCTTGCTTCTGTCTTCATCCTCCCTCCCATTCTATCACCTAAACTCTCCTGCACTTTGTCCAAGGTGTGTTTTTCTGTGGCACGTGGCCAAAGTTGCTTTGGTGCCTTTCATTCCCTTGCTGCAAGCTGGGAAGAGCTCAGCATTATCCTCCAGGGACAGCACTCAACAGCTTCCTCCCTAGGGAATCAGAGGTGCAGGCACTGATCTCCTCTCTGTAGTGAGCAGTGACAGGATCCAGCAGAACAGCAGGAAGCTGTTGAGGGGTTCAGGTTGAAGATCAGAGAAAGATTCTTCCCCCAGAGGGTGCTGGGCACTGCCCAGGCTCCCCAGGGAATGGGCACAGCCCCGAGGCTGCCAGAGCTCCAGGAGTGTTTGGACAAAACTGAGGGACTGTGTGGGATTGTTGGGGTGTCTCTGCAGGGCTGGAGTTGGATTTGATGGTCCCTGTGGGATATCCCATGATTTGAGGTTTCCCTGATGGGACTCTGGTGCCAAATGCCCTTCCAGTTTGGAATGGGAGGGAGACCCTCAGCTCTGCATGCAGTTGTTTTCTCCAGCCAGGGCAAGAGCAAGTTGACCCTAACATTTGTTCTGAGTCATCTTTGGGCTGTTGATAGCCTGGGATGACCACCAGGGATTCATGGCACCTTTCCTGCCCAAAACCAGATATAAACACCTGTAAAACTTACACATTTCACCCTACAGAGTCTCACACTGTGCTCTTCACTTGTTGCCCCCAACAGCTGTGTCAGCTCAGCCTCCCAAGGTGTTTCCATGTGGGAAAATCTCCCCTGATCCTGTTTTACTCCTTTCTCTGCAGCCTGGGGACAGGTTTCCAGCAAACACTCGCAGCAGTTGTTAGCGTTGCTATCCTTCCCCTCTCTCCTTCTTGGCCCTTGGTCCTCCCCAGCTTGTGCAGCCAGGAGACACTGAAATCCCGACTGTGCAGGACACAGCATGGATAAACATCTTAATCTCACGGATCCTTCCATCTAAATGTTTTCTGGGGCCCTCCTTCAGGCAGGATTAGCTGGGAACAGGCGTCCCAAAGGTCGTAGCCTTGCTCTGACTCGCGCTGATGCTCAGGATGCTGAACGTGTGTGAAAGCCTCAGCAAAAAGCCTGAGATGCCATCACTGTTCTCCAAGGAGCATCTGTGTGTCCTCTTGGGCTTTGGACTTTGGTCTTGGAGCTCTGCCTGGCCCTGTTAGCCATTGTGATAGCGTTGCCTGGAGCGCCCAAATGTGACATGTAGCAACTGGCATTTTGGCTACACTTAAGTGTAAGATTTTTCCAGTGTAGGTTTATATCTGGTTTGTTGGGCTTTTTTTTTCCCCCCTTCTCTCAAGTGTGTGCTTATTACTGTTATGATTTATTTTCAGGCTCTAACTCGGGTTTTATCACTTGAAATGCTTTGGAAACTTGGACAGCTTTTTTTTAATTTTTTTTTATTAGTGGCATGGCCCTCTTTACCTCGGAGGAAAATTCCAGGCTGAAGAATGCTTTTGATTCCCAAAGAAATTATGTTAGAAAGGTTTTTCCTCTTATCTTTGTGTTCGTTGGGCATTACTTTCCTCCTCAAAGCTGCCATTTGCTTTACTAAAGTTCACTTTGCTTCTTGACAGCTCTAGAATGGATTAGGGTTTGTTACAGTAATGTCAAAGCCCTCAACGTGGATATCCTTCAGGAGAAAGTCATGATCCTGGGAAAATAGTCTTGAGTTCTTGCTTAAAGTGACACAGGGTGGAAGAAATTAATACAAGGAGTATTTTGATGATCAAGAGCAATATTTTTGTGCTAGGATGGGCTATTCTTGCTCCCCTCATCCTGAGATCTGTTAACAACAAAGTGAACATCTCCCAGTCATTCCCGCCCTGTGAAATGTGTCTCCACGATTTTGGTTTCAGAGTTTTTCATTGCTCCAGCTGCCTGTGAGCAATACATTGTTGAGACACTTTTAACCCCTGCTGTTTTGGGGCAGGACAGGGGTAAACTGGAGGGATTCCTTTCTCCACCACCAGGAACACCGATGGCACCCTGGGGAACGCAGCGAGCTCCTTCTGCTCCTGTTCCTGCAGTTCAGGCCATGGGATTGGCAGATCTGGGGCTCCAGAGGAAAGTGAGGTGTGGGAGATGCAGCTTGGGGTCCCTGGGGATGCAGGTCAGGGGTGCTGGATGCCTCCCCAGCCTCGGGGAGGTTTGGCAGGAGGCTCTGGCAAGGGGGAGCCACCAAGGCTCTTGACACGGGGCCAGCGGGAAAGTCTCGGGCTCAGACGAGAGAGGGGCTGGGATCACATTCCCAGCTCCCAGGGAGCTGTGTCTCCCTGGCCAAGTTTTGTCACAGAGCTCTTGGGTTTCAGCTGCTGCTTCAGCAACGTGGTTGTGGAGAATTTGCTTAAAAAACTGGGAATTCTCATTCGGTTTGTCCAAGAAACCAAAGGCAGATCTCACCCTGGGGTCTGTGTCTGGCTTAAAGTCATCCACTTCCTTGAATCTCCTGGATTTCCCTTCAATTTACATTCATACCCTTCCTTATAAATATGTTTTGCCACAGGATTCAGGGAAAAAAGAAATGGCTCAGGCTAAGTTGGAGTGCAGACAGATTTTAATTTCTTTTGCCCTGAATTGTCTTCATGTATTGACTGGGTGTCTCTGGGTCTGCTTATCCTCCCTGCTGAGGAGATTTATTCATAAGCAAGTTTTTATTTTAATTTTAAATTTGGAATATAAGTCTACTCTTGGTCCAGTGTCATAATTAATATTTTTTGAGATTTTACTCTATAGCTGATCACCTTTGTGACACTTAGATATTAATTTAGATCCTTCTGGTTTTATTTTTTGAATATTTTTAGCTTATTAACTCTTAATTCTGATGGGCTCCATGTAGCTGTGCCCTGTATCCTCCTGGGAATAATGACTCAGTCTCCAGATCCACAGAAGTAGGTGGGATGTGGGATTTGTGCAGCTAAGCCCACGTGCATTTTGGAGACAGATGGAAACTCCATTTCAGGCTGGGGCTGCTCTGGTTGTGATTAGCTCTAATGAGCATCTGTTGATGGAGTAGTTCAAGAGGGGTTCTCAGTGTTCTTTATCCCTGCTCGTGTTGGAATATCAAGAGCTGAGCTGAAAAGGAGGGTTCAGGTTGTTTATGAAGATTTCCAGCAAAGCTGTCTGGCTTATGGAGTGTACCCAATGTGGGAGTTTAAATCCTCATTTTAATTTTTATTTCCCTTGTTGTTGTGCTTCCATATCAGACAAATTCCACCTGCACTGTCAAAAATACTATTTTTGTCAAACATTTATTATTATATATATTTTCTATTATTTTTTTATAAAACAATATATTATTTTCTGTCAAAAATACACTTTTTATTTATTCACACCCCAGGATTTCCCTGGTGGTTTGTACCCTCAGGTATAGGCTGGACTCCCTGGAATTTGCTTGTCCCTTGTAGTGCTGGGCACAATTCCTGGCAAATCCATGAAGAACTGAGCATAACCACCAAAGTGCATCCAGCTGTAATTTGTGGTTCAAGGCCACCACCTCAGCTATCTGGAGACACCTTCTACTGCACAATTACTGCTAATTAAGAGCTCACAGTTTGATTTGGGAAGCTCCAGAGAAGAAGTGCAGGAGTTAGCTCCATGCCTGCCCCCTGCCATGGAATTTTGTCCCGTGATTCCATGCGGGGTTTGTTCTGCAGTTCCTCACCTCTTTCAGTGAATGGGCAATTACTGAATATTTCTTTACTGTTCTCATTAACTGCCTGGCTCCAGGGCTGATTTAGAACACATTATCCGTGTTCTGTATTCCATGGAAAACACATTTGGGTCCTCCTGGGTGTTTTTAAGGTGCTGTCTGAGACAAGAGCTCAGAAAAAGCTGTCAAGAGCCCACTTACTCCAGCATCCCTCCTGATGCTGAAAATCATTACTTTGGAGTACTTGGAATTATCATAGGTCATCCTATATTTGGTTGTCACACCAGGGAAACCTAAAACCTGGAAAATGAGGAATACTGATGACTTGGGAACAACTGTGAATGTTCTTTCCCTGAATTTGCCTTTTATTGTGACATTGAGAATGAATTTTAATTCTCAAAAATTAGTTTGCTCCTCCCATCGCCCACTGCTTCCTTTCTCTTTAGTTGTCCTTTGGGAATTGAGACAAGATGGGAATGTGAAAAAGGAGTCTGCTCCCTTGCAGATATGGCAATTTGTCTATTCTTTTTAATAGAATTGATTTCCTACTGCATACACAGAATTATGCTGATGTTTCCTGGCCCTTAAGTGGCTCAAATGTGGGTAATTTGTCTGTAATGATTTTTTTCCTTTTGCTTCTTTTTTGCTTCTTTTAGTTCCCAAAAGAATTCACAAGGAATAATTTATACCCCAAACTTTCAAATCTCTTCATCTCTTTCACAGATGGATTCTGTAGCATTCTGGGTTCCAGAGGAATTTAGGGATGTAGATGTGATAATTAATGTAGGAATTATTTCAAATGAGATGTCAGCTAAGTACCTCAGAATCTTTAGAAAACTGATTGTCCAGGCCAGGATTGGGAATGGATCCTGTATTTTTAACACAAGCAATTTATGTTGTGAGGCAGAGCATCCTCTTGGGTCAAGGCTCTGTGCTGAGTGCACAAATTGTACCAGTTGGCTTTTCCCAAATGTCTCCATTATTGGGATTTCTCTCAGCTGGGAAATGGATTTCTCTCATTTCTGGCCTCGCTGTAGTTTCCCACAGATGGACCCTAACGCCCTCCATGCAGCTGAAACTCAACAATCTTTCTAAAGGAAAATATCAAAACCCTGTCCTGGAGATGGATTGGGGAATAAACCCCCCTAAACCCTCCCTTTATGAGGTCTAAAGAGTAAAACTGGGAAATCATGGAATCACTCAACGGTTTGGATTAGAAGGGTAAAGGATAAATCACCTCATGCCTCTGCCCTGCCATGGCAGGGACACCTCCCACTGTCCCAGGCTGCTCCAAGCCCTGTCCAAGCCCTGTCCAGCCTGGCCTTGGACACTTCCACTTCCCAGCTTCTCTGGGAATTCCATCCCAGCCCCTCCCAGCCAGGAATCCCATCCCAATATCCCATCCATCCCTGCCCTCTGGCAGTGGAAGCCATTCCCTGTGTCCTGTCCCTCCATCCCTTGTCCCCAGTCCCTCTCCAGCTCTCCTGGAGGATACTGGAAGCATTTTCCTTTTCCCTCAAGTTCTTTGGGACTTGGAAATACCCAGTGTGGGATTTTGAAAGGACCTAGTGTTAGGCCATGGCAGCTTTACTGATCTCTCAGTCCTGTTCAGCAGGTGAAGGTACAGCATCATTTTTCTGGGTAACCCATGATTCAGGCACTGTCTTTCTGCTCTGCTGCTTTTCTGAGCTTTTGATGGGTGTTTGAGGAAATGGGGACTTGCACAGATTGATTGAAGGTATTTTGGGTGATATTTACATGCTGGGATAACTCTAAACCTCTGGACACTCTTCCCATGAGGATTTTTCCTCAAGATACTTCCTCTCATGTTTTCTTCCACTTTTTGATTAGAACTGAAAATATTTTTCCCTTTAACTGCAGGCACCAGGGATGCAGAGGAATAACACAGTGTAGCTCTGTTGTAGCTTTTGTTAGGACTTCCTTCTCTAACACCCCCACCTTGCTAATCAAATGGGTTTTTTACCTGCTCTGCTGCTCCTGAGGTCACCTTTTTTAGGCAGCGGTTGTAACTCGAGGCTTGCTCGGAGCTGCTTCTTGGAATTGGAGTGGAACAGCCCCAGTTTGATGAAGGATGAGTCTCACAGAGCTGGGGAGCAGCTCTCAGCTCCATGAATATGGATGCAGCTGTGGCATCCCACAACTTCACCTCCAGCCCCAAAGCCAGGCTCTGTCCCCCCAAAAGGAGCCCAAAATCTCCCAAAACACCGTGAGGAACAGCTGTCACATTCAGTGAGGATTGGGCTGGCCAGGCACACAGTGACATAATATGTCTTTGCCCTCTGTAATCTTTTACCCCTTCCACCATCCAGGCACACAAGAGCCGATTCAATTCTTAATCTTGGTGTAACGAAACCACCTCGTGGTTTGTGTGTTTGAGTTGATCTAAATTGGGATGGCAGGAGCTCTTGAATCTGACAGCTTTAGGCTATTTTAGGTGGTGAAAATCTGCCATTGGCACTATGGGAGGCATTTATAAGTAACAAGCTAATTATGTAAAATGCACACTGTCCACTTGTTAAGATCTTCTTAAAGTTTCATAATCTAATCAGAATTTGCTATGTATAACACTTGGCTTGTTGTCCTCCCCCCTGCCTTTTTAATGCCACTTTGTGGGGTGGGTGGATGATCAATACAGGAAGGAAGTGCTTTCCTTAATACTGGTTGGTGGAGTGTGCCCCACGTGCTGCTTTAATACAAGGCACAAAGGATTTTCCTTTCAATTGCTGAGCACAAATGCATTGCTTTGAAGTGGATCAGAGAATCAGAGGTTGGGTTGGGACTTCAAAATTCCACCCCCTGCCACGGGCAGGGACACCTCCTGCTATCCCAGGTTGCTCCAAGCCTCATCCAACCTGGCCTTGGACACTTCCGGGGATGTGGTGCCTTACAGGGAACAATTTCTTCCTTATATCTAATCAAAATATTTCCTCTTTTAGTTTAAAATTCTTTTTGCTTATCCTATCACTGTATAAAAAAATTACTCTCCCTTTTTTTCCCGTTTTTTATGGATGCTGTGCAGTCCTGTCTGCCCAGCAGCTCTCACAGAAGAAAACTGTGGCTTTCCCTGGCCTGGAGTATTTTGGTTAACATGGCTCTTTGTTCAGACAGACTTTATGTAGTATTAAAAAAACCAAAAGAACAGGTATGTGCTGAACTCAGCAAGTATCCTGAGGGTGTTCACCTGAAGTGTTGGCCAGGGTGGTTCTGGCTGAGGTCCTTGCCAATGTTCTGTAGTCAAGTCACATTCAAAAGGTAGCTGAGGTCAGTTGAAAACATCAATATTGATGTGTTTGTCCCCTCTGATTAACCCCAGTCACAGCATCAGCTTCCCTTCCACGAAACTGGACCTGGATTCAGCCCTTGGAGGAAGGTGATGCCGTTCTTGTGGTGGTCAGGGAGCATCAGGAGGTTGAGGGCAGATGTTCACAGGGTTTGTTCTTTGCCTTTTCCTCCCCTGGGACAAGCTGAGGTGTGGAGGAGCAGGCTTTGGGGGCTGGGGGAGCCCCAGGGCAAGAGCAGCACTCAGGGAGGGAAGGAAGGACCACACAGTGCCCCTGGATCTGGAGCAGAAAATGGTTTGTGGTGGTGGTGACTTGCTGGGAACCTGCTCCAGATGCAGCAGCAAGAACAGATTCTCCTGCACTGCTGGCTCATCCTACCTGAGCTGGAAACCTTGGCCAAGGCTGCTTTGTTTAGCTGGAGGTTTGACCATTAAAGTCCCGTTTTGTCATGGGATGAGTTTCCAGCAAGAACCTTTGGGTGTGTTCCTGTTGAGTTTTGTAAGGAATCAACCTCAGTGCTCACAAGTGATTCCCACAACCTGTGTTGGGGCTCAGGACGAGGATGAACTTCCAGCACCCCAATGCCTCTCGTGCATCCTGCTCCGTCCATGCCCTGAAAGTTTGTTTTTTCACCTGTTTAGTTTTGAAACCTGCCACGAGGATAATGTGACATTAGAGTGGAAAAGCTATCGGGGCTGTGCAGGGGAGGAATTGCAGACCCGTAAACTGCTCCCAAAATAGCTGAGATGATGTGTCAAACCGCCCAACCATCCCAATCCTCCACGAGCTGTCCTCCCAGGGATATCTAATAGGGGCTGGGAACGGTGTGAGGGGAGGGGGAGCTGACCCCCCTCCTCCCTGCATCCACATGCTTGTTTCTAGAAGTTGTCATTTATCCAGAAGTTGACCAAGAGCCAGTCTCTGCTTCCAGCTGGGACCTCCAGGTCCTGGCTATAAAACTAGGGCTGGGCAAGGAGGAAGAAGCTCATTCTCCTGTTGTTTTTCTGTCCAAATGAACTCGATGAGCTGTGCTTCCCTTGAAGGTTTAATTTCATTTGTGTTGTCTGGAGAGTAAACTTGATTTTCTCTTTAGCTGCTGTGCTGTGTGTGTGTGCACAGGGATATCTCCAGGCAGCCAGGGAAGCTGCTGCCTTGGCTCCAAGGAGTTTCTCCCTGGCTGCCAGGCTCTGTGGTCTGGGCAAGGGCAGCTGTGTGGCTGCAGCATCAGCAGGGAACAGAGCGGGCAGTGTTGGGGATGGACAGCACCTTCATCCCACAGATGAAGGGAAAGGCCCAGGCTGGAGCCTGCTGCTGCAGGGCTGCTCAGCCCCAAGAGCTGCCTGAGGTGTGAGGGAGACAAATGGGAATTCAGTGGGAAGTGAGCTGCGTTCCCTGGCAGTGGGAGACTGACACTGACACATGGCCAGGGAGCCGTGCGAGCCGTGCCCACACCCGGGGCTGCCGTGGGTGGGAGCCCTGCTGGGGACCTGGGATTGCTCCAAGCCCCATCCAACCTGGCCTTGGGCACTCCCAGGGATGGGGCAGCTTCCTTGGAACACCTGTTTTTACTAGCCAAAACTTTTTCATAGCACCTCATCTAAATCTTTGTTTAAATCCATTTCCCCTTGTCCTATTCATTTCTTACAATCTTTAAAACATCTCTCTCTCTTATAAGAGTCCTTTAAGCCTGGAAGGCCCCAATTGCAAAAATATCATTGTGGTGTGTGCTTGACACCCATGGGTGTTCTTGCTGTCATCTCAACAGTTCCAGAGTGCAGACAGGTTAAATGTTCAATGTCCAAATGCTGTGGCTGGAGCAAGAAGCATCTTGCAGCTGGCTGGGAACACAAGAGCTGCCATATGGGGTCAAATCCTAGGTTTCTCCAGACAGACGTGGATCTCTGGGGGATCCAAGGAGAACTGGGACCAGTGATGTGGCTCCTGACGTGTCCTGCTTGCCCCTGGCAGCCTGTGGTTTAAAAGCTTCATGTTTCATCACCCATCTGGATGAACCTCCCTTTCCTGAGTTTGTTTAATCCCTCTTGGAGTCTGTTCATCATTCTGGGCTTCACAACATCCGGTGGCAGTGAGCCTTGATGTTTAATGGTGTGCAGTTTGGAAAAAAGGCTCTGTTCTCAATGTCTGCCATTTATTTATTTTTTATTTTATTTTATTTTATTTTATTTTAGTGCTATGCCTGGTCTGAGTCAAAAGGTCTGATCCCTGCACTGCCCTGAGCAGAGTTCTCCCTGTGGAGCTTCCAGCCCTGGCTGGATCTACAGGATTTGGTCAGGCTTGTGTCAGGACCTGAGCTGTAGAGAGCCAGAAGGATGGGCAGGAGGTGTTTTGGAATGTCCTTACCCCCTGTGTGATGATTTCTGATTCCTTCTTGGTGAACCTGCTGGAATAAATAAAAAGCAGCATCAGTGCAAGAACCACAGGGAACAAACATTTATGGGGTTTTTGGGCCACTTTGTTTAGGTTTCAAATGCCAAATATCCTTTATTCTGTGCAGCTCTTCCCAGATAAGGGAAGCTGATGACAAAGACCACGAACTTGGATTTTCTTTGCTTGGAAGAGAAAATCAAAGCTATTTCTGCAGGTTATAGATGACATTTTGGCTTCTAGGAATTTGGGATTTTTGGTGGGAGCAGATGGAACAGAATTTCCGTGGGGCTCAGGTTTGTCACAAGACTCAGACCACTGAGCACCTGGGCCACTTCCTTTGGTCTCCTGACTTTAAAATCTTGTATAAATTATTTTGATGTGTTCTGTCATGTGATCCATGTGGTCCTTTCCTGGTGTTGGATCCCTCCAAAAGCAAGGCAAGGATGATTATGTATATTTTCTATAAGTGGCATCTAGAAATGTCCTTTGTTTTCTGTGTCATTTTTTAGGCCAAATTTTTGATTAAAAATCATGGAATATCTTGAGTTAGAAGGGACCTGCAAGGATTGAGTCCAACTCCTAACCCTGCACAGGACACCTCAACAATCTCTCAACAATCTCATCCTCTGTCTGAGAGCATGAATTTCTCTAACCCTATGTCAGGGATGAAGCTGAGATCTTGGGATGAAAGGATATTCAGTAGTGTAAAAAAAAAAAAAAAATCTCCAAATGCATGAACTATTCCCCTTTCCCCCAAAAAAACCCCCAAACAAAAGCCCCAATATTCTGAAAATCTGTCTCTTTTTGGTGTTTTGGATTTTCTTCCTCCCCTCTAGACCACATGGAGTTAATGGGTTAAAACAAACTTTTTCTTTTCTTCTCTGCATTAATTCTTCATCTTCCATCCCACTGCTCCCCATTTTCCTGCTTCCCTGCACCAAAACTCCCAGCTCCTTGTTGCCTATGCCTGGAGCAGTCTCCATGCCAAAATAAATGATGTTGAGGCTAAAAAAATGAATGAAATAAAACCAAGCAGTGGCAGGACAAGGAGCAGGGGTTTGGACTGGGGGTCCAGGAGCTGTCCAGCCAAGAGGGGACAGCGTGGGGGGATAATTCCTGGCACAGGCTGCCAGGGGCACAGCTAATGCCTCTTAAATCAGCACTGAAAGCCCCTGTTGCTGCCTGGCCCGTGCATTCCACTGGCACCGTTGGGTTGAAAATCCTTTGTAAATCTCCCTGATTGCTGTTTCATTCTTGAGAGGATGAAGGGGAGAGGAAACAACCTTCCCCTCCCCACCCTCTTTCTCTGCTTCTGCTTGTTTGTGGACAGAGTGGGTTGTTCCAGGGGAATTAGGTCTGGGGGCTGAGATATTTACCTAAAATAAAAATGTCCTTTGCTGTGATGGGCTGGGAACTTCCTGAATAACGTTTGGTGTCAGGAGAGGAGAAATTCCTCAGCCTTGTGGTTCAGGTGTAGCACCAAAGACCTAAAATTGATTCTTCCCTCTGCTGTGGGATCTCTCTGAGTTTGTTCCTCCTTGCTGGGGAAGGGAAGGCAAATCCTTCCTTCAATGAGTTGTAATTCCTAACATTCATTGGGCTCCTGCTTTGCAGGAGTGGGGAATGCTGCAGCAGCTTGGAGGAGTTTCTTGTGGTGCTCCTGGTGCCAGCAGAGCTGTTCCTCATGGCACCTCCATCCCATAAAGTCCTCTGCAGGAACGGGAACATCTCCAGCCCTCCACAGCTGGATTGACTCACATCTTCCCTGCTCATCCACTGAGAGATTTTTTTCCTTTTTATATTACATGCCAAACTTTTTGGTAATTTGTCCAGGGGAAGGTGAGGGCCTGTTTTGGCAGGAAATTGGATGGAAGTTTATTTATACATGCAGCAACCATCCTGTATCTGGGAGAAAACCATCCATGTTTTGTCCCATTTCCAGAAAAATCCCTCCTGAACTGATTTAAAAACCTGCTGGTTATTGGAGTCCAGTGTTGTGCTCAGTGCAGGCCTGGGGGAATTCCTCTGTGTTCTTCCACCTTCCATGAGAGCTTCATCTATGGCTGAAATAGGGAACTGTTGCAACATCCCAAATGAACTTTGGGATCAGAGTGGTTGCTGTGAGTGCTGGAGGCATTCAGGAAAGCTCTGTTGGAAAAGCTGGAGGTTTGCACCACTGTTTATTTTGTCCAGAAGCAGCTGTTGTTCTCCCTTTTTTTCTGGATGCTGGAATAACTCTGGACCCAAGATTGTGGATCTTTCTGTGTCCATGTGTCCATCCTAAGATGCTCAGAGAGGAGGCTCAGGAAGCCACTGTATGGATCTATCCAGGCATGGTTGAAGAAAGCTTTAATTACTGAAACCTACAAGAATCTGCACCTTTTTTCCCCTAAATAAACCAACCAAAAAAACTCCAAACAAAACAAAAACGAACAAACAAAAAAACAACCAGGAAAAAAAAGGCAAAAAACCCCAAACAAACAAAAAAAACCCAACCAAAAATCTGTTTGAGCACATTCCCTAAGGAGACCGGTGCTTCCTTCCCTGGTAAGTGGGATCTGCTGGGTTGGAAGTTCCCTGTTTCTGTCTTTTTTTAGCCTCCTCTTCTTCCCATTGCTCAGAGGCTGATCCAAGGACCTGGAGGATTCCCCTCTATCCTAAAATCCCAGAAGCTTCCACTAGAAAAACCATGCTGTCCTTTGGAGCAGGGCTGTGGGGTTTGGCTGCTTCCCACCTGGATGCTGTGAGGTTGGAAGTCCCAGTCATCCCAAATTTGTGTTTTTGGGAAGGTGTAAAGGTGTGGTGGCTCTGTGTTGGGGGCTGTGACTGGTGTAGAAGCTCCAGCTGAGATTTGGGCACTGCTGAGTGAGGAGGAAGTGACATTTGAGAGGTTGTCACCTGAAGAAAGCTCTGGCCCTGCTGTTTGAGAGGAAGATAAGGATCAGAACAGCCATTGTGGTGGGAATTGCTGCGCTGGAGTTTCCAATTGCCTCGGTAATGGTCTCCCACAGCAAGGCACCATTGTTCAGGGACAATGGCAGGGAGAGGTGAGCCCAGGGCAGAGCTGGAATGGTCCTGAGGGAACAGAGCTGGCATGAGGAATGCAGAGATGAGTCTGAGCAAAGCTGGCTTTGATTTCTAGCTGGGGTTCAGGTCTGGATGGTTTGGATTCCCTCAGGCTGGGAAAAACACTTTCCTCCTGTCACCTTCCTTGACCCTCACAATGTCACAGCGTCCTGCCAGAGATCTCTGGGAACATGGCACCGGGAAAGGGTTGGGGTACCAGTGGAGAACTCTGACAGATCAATCTTTGTGAGCACTTGCTGAGATTTCATTTTGGAAACCTGAGGTTTGGAGAATCCATAACCTTATTTTTATGTAATCTAAGGGGATCTGGGATATTTTAGAGTTTAGAGTTCATGTGGGCACTTAAAGCTGTAAACACTTAAAAACCCAGACAGTAAAACCCAAGGCACTGCAGAATGAGGTGGTTGAGCCTTCAGTGTCCACCTCTTCTTCCAAATATCAAATCTTCATCACTCACCCTGAAATTCAGATTTTTTTCTTGGACTTTTGGGTTTTATACTTCAAATATTCAATTGCCTTTGTTGGGAGGAGGAGTGTGATAAATCAAGATTACTGCATGGGAATGTGATGATAGGGAGAGAGAGCAACTGGATGTTTTTGGGTGCAAAATAAAATAATATGGGCCTGGTGTCCAGCATAACTCAGACTCCTTGAGCTGTGCAATCATTAATTTAGGTGTTGTAGTGAAGATTTGTGTTTAAGTTGTCAATTTTCCAGAAGCTTTATTAATTATTAAAGGAAAAGTGGTGGGAAGAGAAGAAAAAAAGCTGAAAGCGTGGCAATTCCACAGAAAAAAAAATTATGTGGAAAATGGAACCAGAATTAATTCAGTAATTAATTCACCAAAGAGAGATTTCCTAGCACAGGAGGAAGTGGGATAGGAATGCAGTATTTCAGCAGCCCTGTCATTCCAGATGGGAATAGCAGAGGAAACAGCTCCCCTTGGATCCCATCTCCAGTGGCTCTGAAGCACCTCAAAAATGAGACTGCACTCACAGGTTCCTTAAATCTGCCTCAGCCTGCTCAAATCCTCATCAGGAAAGTCCCCACTTAACCAAGGGAAAATCCAGGGGCACTGATGGAAGTGTGAGCTGATGAGGCCAGAAAAACTCTTGACCCCTGAGATGAGTGGGAAGCAGGATCAGTCTTGAATTGCCTCTTGGAAGGGCAGTAATTCCATGATGTCACAGATAAAACTTGGCCTGTGTCGTGGCAGGGGCTCTGCTTGGGATCTCTCCCAAATCCTTGGGTGATTGAACTCCAGGAAAAAAATGTAATTAGCAACGTTTGAGATAAAGTTCACAACCAAGGAAGCAGAGTGACACCAATAGGGTGTGTGCAAACCAGATGGGTCTTGCTTTTGACATCAATTAATGATAAACTTTCTGATTTCCTGGCTTCGGACTGGTGGAACTGGGATGGGAATAGCACAAATGATGCTGCAAAGGCTCCTCTCAGCGTGGTGGGTGTGGCACGGGGCAGCCAGGTCCTTCCTGAGGTTTGGATCTTACACTCAGAGCAGAAATTGGGCAAGATTAGGTCAAAAAAACACAGAATATCCTGAGCTGGAAGGGACCCAAGAGGTTCATCAAAATGCAAAATTCTGCAGCAGAAAGTTGAAATCCTGAATTCTGAATTCAGTCTCTTGCCTCTGGAGGTTGGTGTTGCTCTCAGAGAGGCCAGAGTTAATTTCCAGAGAGGTAAAGCTTCCTGGGATGTGTGCAATGAGCTGTCTGCTCTCTCTCCAGGTTCCTGGTGGACACACACACAGTCCTGTGGAATCTTGGAATCCAGCTTAAAGCAGTTTGGGTTAGAAGGAACCTTCAAGATCATCCAGTTTCAACATTTTTCCACTTAGAGGTGTCCACTCCATCTCCCACTCAGCCCCTTCGTGGAGCAAAAGAACACAATCACAGGCTCCTGGCTGGCACTTTAATCATAACAGCAGTGGCTTGGGTGTGTAAAAAACAAAAAAAGCCACACATGCACACCTCCCCTGAAACATTTCCTTGGAAAGAACAGCTCGGGCTTTGTGAGGAGCTGAGAAAGCGTCCGACTGACACCGTTGCCTTACAGGACCTGGCTCAGCTGAGGTTGCATAAAAGGGTTTTATGGGATTAGAAAGGTTCCATGTGTCAGCTGGGGCAGCTCCCCCTGCCTCTGCCTGTGCTTTGTGATTGATGCCACGCTCTGCAAAGTGCCACCTCACCCCTATTCCCAGGGCCTCTGGAATGTGAGGGCCCTGGCAGGGAAAATGTGTGTGTGTGGCTTCTGCTCTTCACCTGGCAGAGTTTCTGCTTGCTGGGGAGGGAAAACTCCTTTTTCCCTCAATTTACTCCTTGTCTTGTTGCAGGGATACTTCTGAGCAATAATGCAGGCAGTGATGGGCAGATTTCTGTTCATCGTGGATTGTTCTTCCACCAGTTGTGGAAGAGCTGTGGCATTGTGAAGCACCATGAATCCTATTTCCTACCATTTACCAGTCCCTGGATCTTTATTTCATGTGTTTAGGTTTGTTGGAGATGCACACAATTGCTATCAGCAAGTTTTGGAAGGTTGATCTGTGGGAAACTGTAATTTGAAGTATCCCAAAGCCAAGCACCTGAGGGGGAAAGGTGGGGAGAGGGTGAAAATCACCAATTGCTCTGCAGAAATCTTGGCTGTGGGATCAATTCCTGTATCCCTCCTCACTCCAAGAGCCACCTGCTACAGGAGCCTTGGAGCTTTTTTCCATTTAGGTGAACAATTTCTGCTCAGATGGAAAGAAAAAATGGGGAGAGGGAGTTTAGGAAATGCTTTGATGCCTCCCTCCCTTTGCCAGCTGAGGGTCTCTTGTGCCAACCATGAAAGTTTGCAGGAATTAATCTTTAGAGTACCATGAAAGCCATTAATGAACATCCTGGAGATTTTGTTACAGATTTTTGCTCCAGTGAAGCTCAGACTGAGCCACCCCTGTCATGAAAGAGCTCCTGGGAGCTTTGGAAAACGAGGCACTAGGGCTGGGTAATGTCCCCTCTCCTTGGGGACAGACCAAAATGAAAGGGTTAAAATATGCTTCAAATAGACCTTGCTCTTTGGTCTTTCAGATTTTTTTTTATTATTATTTTGGAGGGAGCAAAACTTATGGGAAGATATTTTTCCATGTTTCCCACAAATCACTCTGATTTTATCACTGCAGGGTTTTTCTGGAGATATCAATACCTTTGAATATAACTGAAGGAGAACATTTTCCTGCCCATCTTTGTTCTAAAAACCCCACCTCAGCCATTTTTGCTCCCTCCCTTAGATGATATCTGATATTAAATCACCTCATTGATGCCTCACTTTCTGTACTGGATGTCCCTGGCTGGGACTCAGCTCAGGATTTGATGCCCATTGTGCACTGAGGTTTGGGAGTTAAAGCATCCCAAGCCTGCCCTTGGGAACTGTGCTGCTGGCAGGATGCATCCCACTGATTAGAGAGAAATACTCATTAAAAACAGCAAATCCCTGCTCCTGCAGGACAGGTGGGGCTTTAAAGGGTTTCCAGGATCTCGGCAAAGGGGGTGAGGGAGTGCTCCCCTCCCATTCCCATCACCCCATTTTTCCCAGTGCTCCTGCAGCACTGGAGATGTCCAAGCCCCCAGTGCTCCCCAGTGCAGGGCTGCAACATTCCAGCATGTTTCCAATTCTGGATTTCAGCCATTCTTCCTTTTTGACCAGGGATTGTGTCTCCATGTCCTCTGAGAGCCTGGATAGTGATTCCCATTGAGTGTGTGGACTGGCACCTGGCCGGAACGGGGCAGAGCCAGGAGAGTGGGGCACAGCAGCGTGGCCAGCCAAGCTCTCCTGAGCCCAGCAGATGTTCCTGCAGCCTCTCTGCTCCCTGGGGCCATGCCAGCCTGGTCCTTTTCCAGCAGCTCGTCACTTGACACCGGGAACAGTCCACTGGCATCTTTTGTTGCCCACTGTGGAGTCAAGGGCCTTGTGCTGGGAGAAGGCAGGGGAGGGAGGGGACAAGGCAAAGGGACACACATTTCTCTGGGTTACGTTTCTTTTTAGGTTTTGAGTTTGTTCTGTCTTGTAAAAGCTTTTGGCAGCGTCTCCTGGAAAGTGTATCCTGCTCTCCAACCTCGGGCTGTGGCTCGCTGGGTTTTATGTCAGGATCTCCTCTGCTGAGGGCAGGGTGGCTTTCTGTGCTTTCTCAGGGTGTCTCTTGGGCTTTGATGGGACAAATCATCCTCTGTCCCTTCCCAAACTGGGTTCTGGCTCTGCTTGATGTGCTAAAATTATTTTTTTGTTTATGCCCAGGACAGTGACAGTGATGCTCATATATTTTTGCCAGTTCCCCAAGTTCATGCAGCGAGGCACCTGAAATTATTTCTTTCCACTTTCAGTTTTAAACACAGGCCTGTGGTGGAGGTGGCCAAGAGTTTATGTCCAAACAAGCTCTGAGAGCTGGTAGGGAGCATCAATCCAAATATTTCCTTTTACCTTTTTCCTGCTGCCACCTTGCACACACACTGTGAAGAGCCTCACTGTGAAATCAAGTCCACAGGGATGCTCAGCCAGGAGATCCTGATCCCAACCCTGAGCCCATTTCTTCCACAGGCTGTATTTCACAGACTCTCAGAATGGTTTGGGTTGGAAGGACCTTCAAGACCATTATCCTGGTTTAGGGCAAGTTTGGGAGAAAACCTCTGAATAGGGTCCCTCTAGGAAACAGATTCAAGCAGTCCCTCCCTCAGCTGGTTTGGAGAAATATTTCCTTGGAGAGAAGTGAATTGGTGAAAGACTATTTTAAAGATGGTAAACTGAGTTGTTTTCTGTACTTTTTCAATGTGAAAAAAAAGAAGCGTGTGAGGGAAGAGTGGTCTAAAGTTTTATCCTGAGCTTTTTTGGTTTTTTTCCCTTCTAGTCTCTAGTAATAAAGTTCCTCTTTGTACCATTTAAAGTTAAGCCTGTTTTGCCTTCCTCCTAATCCTATCTCACAGTAGGAAAATTTCAAATTGGTGAACCAAAACCACTATATTAATTGGTGTTTTAAGCTGAAATCAGGACAACCATCTAGATCCAAGCCCCTGCCCTGGCTGGGGGAGATTCACTAGATCAGTTTGCTCAGTGTCTAGTGATATGCAGAAATGATTTTATAACTTGTGAGAAATGAGAGTTATAAAGTAGGTATGTATTCATTTAGTGCTGAGGAGTATGGGGATAATTTATATAGCGAGCAACCTGAGCAAAGGGAAATTTATATAGTGAGCAAACCTGTGCAACCACAGCCTCTCTAAGTGTCTTGGTTTGAAAGACAGGTGTCTGCCAAGAAGGGCAGGAGCCTCTTGTTTTTTTATNCTCCACCTGGTTTTATCAGATGGCCCATCGGAGAATATCTCCCACAGAGATGAGAGATAAACCCACCTGGTTTAACAGATGGTGATAGAATACACACTTTTGGTCACATCCTGTACTGCAACCTAAGACACTAAGCCACCGGGGAGGAGAATTTCTTGCGGTAATTCTTCTTTTCCTTCCCTCACCGTGGTTCCCCCTCTGTTTTCTCGGCAGGCTGACGGGCAACGAACCCCTGACCATCCTCCCTCTGACGTCGGAAATGGAGGAGGCGGCCGCCAAGGCGCACTACAAGGTGTGTGACCGCCTGAAGCTGGAGAAGAAGCAGCGGCGGATGTGCCGGCGCGACCCCGGCGTGGCCGAGACCCTGATGGAGGCCATCAGCATGAGCGCCCTGGAGTGCCAGTACCAGTTCCGCTTCGAGCGCTGGAACTGCACCCTGGAGGGCCGCTACCGCGCCAGCCTCCTCAAGAGAGGTGAGCCTGGCAGGGTCACTGCGGTTTAGGGTCTGGTGGAACCCAGAAACCTGGGATTTCTGGCATTTCTGGCACTGACTGCCTTGTCAGGAAAATTAATCCACAAACAGCAGAGGTTTATGTCCAAAAAGGAGACAGGAGTCCTTTTGCTTTTTTGAATAAAGGGAAAGGCCATGGGACATTCCCCTGGGATCTCTCCAATTTTTGGAGGATGCAGCCTCCTTTTTATCCCAATTTCCCATCCACATTTCCCTCTCTCTTTCCCCATTCCCCATTCCCTACTTGAGAGGTACAGACTTCCCAGAACACCTGATACCTAAGATTCCCCTCTAATGTACAACCCTCCCTTTTAATTTTTAATTCTTACAGAATTCATAGTTTCCCCCATTGCTTCTTTCATCTTTCAATATCCAATTTCATTTATCAGCAAACCTGCAGTTGTTTGTAAAGGCAAATAACTTTTTCCATTCATCAATCAGTGGAATCCATCCCATTGTTTCTTTCCTCTCTCAGTGCTAGTTTTACCTACCATCAGACCCACAGCTTGTTTGTAAAGACAAATCCATCATTCCTCTCACCCTGGAGAACACTGCTTTTGACCTGAGGTCTTGGAGAAGGCTTCCAAATTTGAGTGATGGAGTTAAAGTCACGTGTGTGTAGTTAAATAGAAGTGGACAAGCTCAAGGCCAAGTTCAATGGGTCGTTAAGGAACCTGTTCTAATGGAAAGTGTCTCTACCCATGGCAGGGGGGTTTGGAGCTCAATGATCTTCAAGTGTGTGATTTCACATGGTGAAGGGCTTTAAATGTGAGGTTTTTATAACATAGTAATAGGTATGGGACAAGATGGAGGATTTTGGGCATTGTCTCTTTCTGTCTTCTTTCTTCTTCATGATTTCAGGCAGTAGTTTTTGGTTGGACAGTCAGTGCTGCACTGTGGGTCACAGGAGTTTAGTTATTGGGTCAAAAGTATAAATAATATAGGTGTTAATTCTCTATTGAACTGTTTAGCTTTAAGAGACCTTGTAACTATCTAGGTTGATCTCCATTTTGCTCACTTTTAGCTGGTAGCTGGAAGTGTTGCAGAATTCTCTGTACTTTAGATAAAGATTTAATAAACAACCAAGCCCGAACACGACAAAGTCATCTCCTTCATGTTTTTAATCCTGACTCTGAGTGAAGACAGAAGAAACTGCAGACAAGCCACTAATTATGTGGTGCAAATACCACCTTTTCAAGTTTTTGTCTTCTTTTTTTCTTTTCTTAGTCAGAGTTGGGATTAAAGCACGAGAGACGGAATTTTGTATTTGGACGTAGATGTTTATTAATTTTTATTTATAGTACAGTGAGTGCTATGGCACATTCTGTTAACATGCTAAAAATGAAGAAATGGTGATGGATCTCACTTGTTACAAGGTCTTTTAAAGCCAAACAGTCTAATTAAAAGCTAACACCTACATTATTTTTACTTTTGACCTAATGACCAAACACCTGTGACCTGCAGTGCAGCATTTTCTGTTCAGTTCAAAGTACTAGGTATAAGATACCCAAGCAGGAGGACAAGAAGGAAGAAAAACTGATGCCCTAAAACTTGATTTTGTCCCATATCTATTACTATATTCTAAAACCCCAAACTCCAAACCTTTCACCATGTGAAATCACACACTTCTATTTAACCACACACCAGTGATTTTAACTCCATCACTCAAATTTGGAGCCTTCTCCAAGGTCTCAGGTCAAAAGCAGTGTTCTCCTGGGGATCAGAGCCAGAAAGCACAGAAAGCTCAAAACTCCCAGGCTTCAGGATTCCAACAACTGCTCTCCTCCCTGCCCTGATGGTCAGTCTGGGCTTCCTGTGCTGGTGGTGCTTGCCCCGAGATCCACAAGGAGCTCTGTGGAAGGCTGGAGCTCATCCCTGGGAAGTGCAGGGCAGGCAAAGAATGTGCTAATGGGGGTAATTTATGGGCTTGCCCCTGCCTGCTTCCCACTGCTGGCCCTGGTTGCTCTCCTTGGAGGCTGGAGGTGTTTGTGCAGGTCTCTGCAGCCAGGAGCTCCATTTTGGGCCCATTTCTGCTGGAAATTGAGCTGCTGCTGGAGGAGAGGGTTGGGAAGCTCTCAAAGCTGTCCCCTCTTTCTTTAATATTTTATTTTTTTATTTCCGATTTATTTCTCATATTTATTTTTCCTTTTTGTTATGCCAGTCTGTCAGGAAAGAAGTTGGGAAAACTCCTTTTTTTAAGGAAATAAGGCAAACCAGACTGTTCTGTGCTGTCCTTTTAGAAGGGGGCAACGGGAACTCTCTCATAATACAAGGCAAAACCTGCAAATGTCTGTGTCCTGTTACTGCCATGGATGTGAGCAGTGGGTAATTCCCACAGCTCTTCCCAGCAGCTCAGGTGGAGATGGCCAGCAGTTAGGAGTATTGGAGGAGAAGATATTTTGCTTTGTACTGCCACATATAGTCCAGTTTCTTCCTTCCACCCACCCAGTAAAATTCAGTTCTTATTTCCGGGCTGCAGCACCATTTTACAGACAGCATGCGAGGGTCTGCAGGGATTTAGTGACTTCCAGAAAGTCCCACACTCAGCACTGAGCCTGGACCTGGAAAAGCCAGGGTGTGAAGTCTTTAAAGATAAGAGCAGAGGTTTGCAGGGCTAATTAGTGAGGAGGAGTAATTCAGAAGCACCAGGGCTTAACTAATGCACTGTCACTGACTGGTGGAAACAAGGAAAGTCCTTATGAAACCCAAGAGGTCCGGCCAGAGCTGCAAGACGTTTAAAAATATCCCTGCATGCCAGAGGAGTCCCTGGATTAGTGGTGCCTTGGGGAAGCCAAGCACTTTCTCATGCTGACACCTGGAGGCCACAGCTCGTTCCTTCAGACGTGCCTGTCCCCTGGGCAGCCCTGGCCAGAGTTAAAACCCCACGGAGACCCCCCCATCCCAGCCCCTGTCAGGGACCCGGGTAATAAATGGGAGCTCTGGGGGCTGCAGGGCTCTGCTGCTGTCTCATTCTGCCGTGCTTTATATCCCTGCAGCATCTCTGCCCTGCCCCAGTGCTGTAAATCCTTCAGGTGCTGTTCCCCAGCAGTAACACAGTGCCC
Source organism: Toxostoma redivivum (assembly GCA_013397375.1). Classification (NCBI taxonomy): domain Eukaryota; kingdom Metazoa; phylum Chordata; class Aves; order Passeriformes; family Mimidae; genus Toxostoma; species Toxostoma redivivum. The sequence continues at coordinate 296,408 of VXBI01008137.1, read as the reverse complement.
TGTAAATCTTTCTCCTCCTCTCCAGGAGCTGCTGGTTCCTGGTTCAGCATTGCAGCAAGGGATAGCCCAGGGCAAAGGCTCACATGTATCACCCACTAGGACACAGCTTTCCAAATTCATCACTGAGGGCTTGTTTCCTCTCCTCCAGGACTTTCAGTGAGAAAGGAAAAAGGGGGGAAAAACCACTTTTCTCACTTAAAAGTTTCACTTTTTTCACTTAAAAGTTTCTCCCTCTGCTTTTACACTTCGGTCACCAGACCAGCTCTGGCTGCTGGTTTGCAACTTGGGCTGATGCAGCCCCGTTTCTTAAAATAACAGAGGATTGTTTAAGGGACTCGTTATCCTCTTTGGATACTCGTGCACAATTTTGGAAATGGCTGAAACTGGATAGCCAGGGCCGGCAGACTGTCAATGCACTGGGGCTTAGAATGCCTGCATTGATTTAAAGCTCATTATCTTGTTACAAAATATCTTGGTGCAATCAAATAGTGCGTGGTGGAGATGGCTTTAAAATCTGGCCAGAGCCAAATGTCACATGGAGCTCGTTGGGAGCTGCCTGTGGGTGAGATGATCCCCGTGCTGATGGGCACAGGGAATTTGGGAAGCTTTCAGTGCTGGAGAGCAGGAGGAGTGGAGACAAAGCTGGTGGAAAGGGAGAACCTGGCAGATGAGCTGTTCCTCCTGGCTTTGTGTCAGGTCTGGAATGTGTTGTGGTTGCAGGGCGCTGACTTTCTGCTGGGATTCCACAGCCGCTCCGGATTCAGCGCTTTGGGTCAGGAGGGCTCCAGCAGGGTGGAGATCTGGGCTGCCTAATTCATCAGTTAAGGCTGGTGGCTGCCAGTTAAGTGTGCAAGGCCAGCTTGGATGGGGCTTGGAGCCCCCTGGGATAGTGGAAGGTGTCCCTGCCCATGGCAAGGGGTGGAACTGTTTGGATCTCAGGGTCCCTTCCAGCCCAAACCCTGCCATGATTGCAGGCTCAGACCTCCAGGGCAGGATTTGCACACCCCATCCCATTGAGGATTCTCTGTTTCACACTGGTACCTCTTCATTCTGTGTAGCTGTGGCAAGAATTCTCCAATCCAGGAGCACAAAGGCTTGGGCACATCTGTCTTTGGTAGTGGCATCCCTCTGACAGGCATGTGGGCAGTCTGACCTGGGGTGTAACCTAGAAAAAAATAGTTTACAAAGGATGAGAGATGCTTAGAAGGCATTTTCTACCCAGAGGAGTCATCTGGATACCCGTGAGTTATTGTTGTGTGAATTAAGAAGTCTCTCACTGCTTCCAATGAAGTATTTGCAATGCTGAAGGTGTTTCTGGGCTGTCAGGGGACATGGTCTGACTTCAGGGAGAAAAAAAAAATTGTTTTTTTAACTCTCACCTCTCTTTGCAGTGTCCTCAGTGAGTGTAGAGTTGAACCTTTTTTATTTTAATGTCGTTTCTAGAGAGGAAAATGTTCCTGTTCTCCTTTTCCAGGCAAGCAGTAGAATGATTGAATAATTCCTACCACAATCTGGGAGGAAGTAGAACCTCAGAACCCTTGGGAGGACCAAACCTCAGTCTCCTGGGCTGGGTTTTCATCAGTCTTCCTGCTGTTCCTGGGAGTGTTTTGGGGAGGCAGACTCTGGGAATGGCCACATGAGTTTGCTTGGACTGTCATGAACCTCCCAAGGAACAGTTCCAAAAATGACCTGGCAGTGTCTCTGCATGTCCTTGGTTGACACACCAGCTCACAGATATATCCACTACTGTCACCATCCACTTGTTTTATTTTTGAGTGGGGGATTTCTTGAGTCCCATCCAAAGCTGTTCTGGAATTGCATCTCAAATATGCAGTCGTTTACGGCTTCCATAGCTGGAGAATGGGCAGCTATAAATACTGCCATGTTTGCTTTTTATTTCTGGCTTTTATAATTTGGATTGAAACCGTGGGTCCCTCTGGGTGTCATTTGCCTGTCAGGGGAGTGGATGCTGTCACATCCCTGCCAGGTGAGTGTGGAGGTGTAAAGAAAGGCTGTGCATGGAAGGTTTGAGGCATAAACTGGTTTTTTGAGTGAGGTGCTGCATTGGGTGACACATCTCCTGCTTCCCAGCCCTCAGGTGTCTTCTGTCAACAATTCTGCTGGTCTGGAGTGGGACCCAGTGATTTGATTCAGGAGGAGAGGGAAGAATGAGGAGGACTGGAAGTCTGTGCTGGCTTCCTGCTGTTTGGTGTCCCCTTGGTAGCAGCAGTGATCCTGCCCAACTCTTCGTGGAGTCAAACAATGCTTTGGTTTTGAGGGGACCTTAAAGCTCATCCAGTTTCACCCCCTGCCGTGGGCAGGGACACATTCCATTAGACCAGGTTGTTCCAAGCCCTGTCCATCCTGATCCTGGACACTTCCAAGGATGGGTTGACTCTTGCTCAACTCTTTCCATTTTCAGGTAGAGACTGTGAGTGACACAGTGACAGCCACCGAGCTGGCCAGATTCCATTTGCATTCCTGAATTCTTGCTTGTGCCACCTCTGTCCATCATTCCTTGCCCTCCCCCATGCCCTCCTCACCATCAGTGATGCAAGCAGAGCTTGCCATGCTTTGGGGGTGTCAGGAGCACGGACCAGGCTTTTCCAGTGATGCCCAGCAGCGCCACAGGAGGAACAGGCAGGAACTGATGCTCAGGAAATTCTACCTGAACTTGAGGAAGAACTTCTTTCCTGGGCAGTGACTGAGCACTGGTGTGGAGTCTCCTTCACTGGGGATAGTCCAGAGCAGTAATCCTGAGCCCTGGTGTGGAGTCTCCTTCACTGGGGATATTCCAGAGCAGTAATCCTGAGCCCTGGTGTGGAGTTTCCCTCTCTGGGGATATTCCAGAGCAGTAATCCTGAGCCCTGTGCTCTGGGATGGCCCTGCTGGAGCAGGGAGGTGCCACCTGTGGTCCCCTCCAACCTTGTCACTCTGTTATTTTGTGACACAGCTCACGCTCTCCTCCCAGTAGGTTTTGCCTCCATTTCCTGTTTCTTTTCCCTTCTTAGAGCTGCAGTCAGAGCCTGTCCCTCGTGTCCCTGCAGGTTTCAAGGAGACAGCGTTCCTGTACGCCATCTCCTCGGCGGGGCTGACGCACGCCATGGCCAAGGCGTGCAGCGCGGGGCGCATGGAGCGCTGCACCTGCGACGAGGCTCCCGACCTGGAGAACAGGGAGGCCTGGCAGTGGGGAGGCTGCGGGGACAACCTCAAGTACAGCAACAAATTCGTCAAAGAGTTCCTGGGGAGAAAGCCCAACAAGGACCTGCGAGCCAGGGTGGACTTCCACAATAACCTGGTGGGCATGAAGGTGCGTTGGTGGCGCCGCGGGGTGGGGTGGGGTCACGCTGCTTGGGGTTTTTGGGGGTGGTAAGGCTGGGTTTGGGTGTGGAATAGGAGTGTTGGGTGTGAAGTGGATGGAGTGATCCTCCTTCTGGAGGGGAGATGTCTGAGATGTGGGATTATGCCCCTGGTTTTCACTGTGCAAAAGAGAGAAATGGGACTGGACAGGTCTAGGAAATATGAGGTGGAGACTAAGATTGCTGGTTTCCCTGAGGGAGGAGAGGATTTCCCACCACAAAGGGATGGAAAGACAGGGTCCTCAGGCTTACATGAGGTAGGACATGGAGGAAGGGCTTTATGCTGCCACAACATGTCCTTGAGGGACACTTTCCTTGCAGCAATTCAGTAGAGCACAGACAGGGTAGCATCTCCTTGGCCAGGTTTCTTTAAAACGGGCTGGAGAAACACCTGGCAGGGAACCAGGGAGGGGAGATTAATTTCTGGCTGACCTCAGACCTAAAAGTCCCTTCTGTCTTCTGGCAGAAACCTTCTGTATCACCTAGAGCAGGAGATGGTGCTTGGCTGTAGAGTCCCTTTTTTCTTTTCCCATCTTTATCTTCCCTTCGTGCTCTTTACACCTTCTGTGAGGCTGCCTGGGGGCTTCCCTGCAGGACTGCCAGAGTTCAGGAAGCATTTGGACAGTGCTCTGGGGCACATGGTGTGATTTTTGGGTTTGTCCTGTGCAGGGCCAGGATTTGGAGTCGATGATCCCTGTGGGTCCCTTCCAGCTCAGCATTTTCTGTGACAGATGTAAAGGACAAAGTGTCTGCAAGCGCTGGGTCATCCCAGCAAGGGGAAAAGGAAGGGGCTTTCCACCTTCTGCCACAATGTGCTTGGCTGTACCTAGCCTAGAGTTGCTCCAACACGAAAATCCCTCAGATTGGCCAGCACAGGTGCCTAGGATCAGTGTTTCATTGCACCAACCTCCAAGGGGGACATACTGCAGGGCCAGAAATAGCCCTCCAGCCTTGTTATTGTCTGTGTGATTGGATGCAGGCTTGGGGCTGGGATGGGGGACCTGGGTCTCCAGTTTCCCAGGCAAATGCAGCCCCAGCCAGTTGTGCATTCTAGGAATGGCCACCCCAGCTCAGTTGTTGCTGTGTCTATGTATAAAATGTCATTCCTCACGACAGAATTGGGGCATTGGGGAATGCCACCAGCCAGGGCTGGCCAGCAAAATGTCTCCCCCTCTCCCCACCACCAGATGCTCCTAGACAGCGCTGAGATCAGGATTAGAAATATCCTGGATTTAGCTGGTGTCTGGTCTTGGCTGACAGCTTTCCTGCTCTGGATTAAAGGGCTCAGTGTCTCTGAACTCCTGTGGCAGCTCTTTGACGTGTGAAATGGGATTTGCAGGATGATGGAACTTGTTTCAATCCTTGTGTTGGTTGTTCTGTCCCACCCTTCAGAGCTGAGTGGGACTGGCAATGGAGAAGGTGGCCCATGGAAGCTGTGATTCCATGCTGGATGTTTCTGTGAGATGTCCTCTCATCCCAGAGTCACACAATTCAGTCTCAGCAAAACCTCCAAGGATGTGACTTGTGCTGCCACTGCAAGTCCTTGCAGCTCCAGGAATACCCACCAACAGTGGCAGGGCTAAAAGTCCTCCCAGATGGGTTTGGCCCAACTCCCAGTGTTCCTAATCCCAGGAGCTGCAGTCAGGATGTCCCTGTGGCTGAGGCCACTCTTGGATTTAGGATTTGTGTCCTTAATTACCCATCTGTGCCCTACACTGCCTGCCTTTGAACTCCAAGGATGAGCTGGAGGGGTTGAACCTTGAAGCTGTGTCCTGATCCTTGCAGTTAGGTCCCAGGGGAAGATGCAGGACTCTGCAGCATCCTCTGCCTCCACTTCCCCTGCCACAGTCGGACTCTGGCCACTGGCAGTGGTTTCAGAGTGTAAGATCTGCAGCTAAAACAGCTGAGTAACAGTTGTGACGGTTGTCCAGACACCCAGAGCCCTCCTGGCAGTGCAAGTCACAGACCTTTGCTGCAGGTCAGTGATGCAGTGTTCCTATTTTCGTCCCCCCACAACGTGTCTGCCGAGTTGGGATTGCTGTCTGACAGCTTTCCTTTGCCTGTTTGCAGTGGCAGTTGAAATGATTTCTCTGTTTGTGCTGCTGGAATAATTCATTGTGCCATGGCGTGGTTGGAAGCCAAGCCAAGCATCTCTCCTGGCTCACAGCACCAGCACAGAGCCAGGCAGGGAAGGAGGGAATGTTGAGAAGGAAGCTTTCAGGAGGGTGGTGGTTGAAGATCAGGAGAACACACATCTGTATGGTTGGGATATGTGGCCCTAAACCACTGGCACAATTCAGTGTCACTAGGATGATAAGGACCCAGGCTGGCTTGGTGGCTATGAAGTCAAAACTTGCAGTGCTTGCTTCTGATTCCAGAATATTAAAACCAGTTTGACCCTCTTGATGTGGAGGATGGATTGTCTTTGGCACTGCTGGCTCTCAGGTGTAGATTAATACCAGGTTTGATCTCTGTTCTTCCTCCTGCTCCCACTGCAAGTGCAGGGATGAGAAGATGGAGGCTGAGAGCACCATTGCATTCCTGGCTGAGTTGGTGGATGTTTTCCTTGAGGAAGGTAGGGAGTTCAATATGATTCTCAGCACGTTTTCTGTGTCTTCAAAGAAGCTGCTCACCAACCAACTCCTGCCCTAAAGACTTTGCAACCATCGAGTAGGGTTTGCTCACCCAGTGACTGCAGCAGTCTGAACCACTTTGGACTGACCTAGTGTGGTTATGGGAACAATAACTCATCTGGGTTTGATTTGGGGTGGATCAAAAGCAGTATAGGAGTGCAGACAGCCTCGATTTGTGCCATTTTTGGAGCTGAACAGTTTGGAGCTGGAATTCTTGCAGTGTGTGGATGTGTGTGTTCGCTGAGGGAGTGGAGAAGTCTCTATGAAAGATGCAGCACAAGCTTGGTGGTCTCCCACTGATCCTTTACGTGTCATTTTTCCCATCTAATTACTCCCAAACGTGGCAAAACATACAAACAGTCCCTTGAGACCCAGCAAAAAAGGGACCTGTGCTGGACTGACTTAATTTGGCAGGCATCCCTCTCCCCTCCTGGTCACCACAGCAGTTTCTCCATGGTGTCACAGCAGCAAACAATCCGTGTGTTTCTGCGAGGGTGACATGATCCTATCCCGCCTAGTTTTAGTGTCTCTTGGTAGACGTTCTCATTTAATTATGATTTTACTTCTGCTTTTTACAACCTTGATGGGCTGCCTGTAATTTTGCTGCCACCAGTGAAATAATCACTGAACATGTTGTGCCCGTGGTGGCTCACCAAGTTATATGATATGACCTCAGTGGTTAATGAAAGGGCGAGCTTGTCTAGTGTGAGGATGAGGTAATTAGACCAGGACTTCTCCAGCCTTCTTTTTATTGAAAAGCAGGAGCTCTGAATAGACCACTTATTAAAAAAGCAATTTCCCTTCCTTTGCCAGATCTACTCCCCCTCATTCAGCCATTCTTTCCGAGGGGTCTTGGGTGGAGAGGTTGTTTTGGGGGGAGATGTGTGTGTGGAGGGGATGGGGGAGAAGTCAACTGCATTAAAGCTCCATTGCCAGCAATGAAGTTTCTGAGTTATATTAAATGAAGCCCAGGCAGCCTTGCTAAAGCTCTCATCTTCTCTCTATCCTCCCCCCTTTTCCCCCTCGTACACACAAGTGCAGCCCTCTTTTGTAACCCATTAATGAAAAGGCGGAATATTAGAGCACTCAATTAGTTCCACTGGGCTTGAGTAAGTGATGTTTTAATTAAATTTGCCCACTTTCTCAGCAAAGTATCATTAAACATGACTTTCCAACTCCCTCTCTGGAGCGTTGCTAAGTTTCTTAATCCCAGGAGTGCTGACCTCTTCCAGAGGTATGTCTGGTCAAGCATGTCTTACAGATCCAAGGGGCACAATTAAAAGGGGCTGCTGTTACCCTAGAAAAAAAATTATCATGTTCTCATTGCCTTTTTCCTTCATCCTTCCAGAAGGAGGGACACAAATCTTTGCCTGAATTCGTGTATAACCACAGTTGTCTTGAGAGCCGAGAGTGTTTAATACAAAACTGTGGGGAGGAGAAATGGAGAACAAGAAAAGATCTCTCCTTAAGCAGTTTCCTGCTTTGAAACTGGTTCCATTCATGAGGCTTCATTGTTTTTGGCACAAGATGTTTTGGTCTGTGCAGAACAAGTGTTTCTGAAGGATCACAGAATCCTGGAATGGCTTGGGTTGGAAGGGACCCTAAAGGTTGGCTTGTCCCATCCTCCTGTCATGGTCCTTGTCACCGTTGTAGGCTTCAAATCCAGGCCCATCCTGGGACAGCTACACCTGAAACCATCTGGGATGCTCTGGAGAGGATGGTGGGAGGTGCCTGAACTTCCCCTTGCTGTTGACTTGCTTGTTTTGGAGCTCCATGTGAGGAATGGCTTTTCCCCCCAGGCGGTGCTGGCAGGGCCCTGTCTGGAGGGCTGGAGATGCACTCTCCATATCAGGGAGATGTTTGCCCAGCTATCATCTGTCTGAGGAACTTCATGGGCTATCACATAACACGTTATCAGAGCATGCCACCCTCTTCATTTCTGGAGCTCCGTTGGGCAGAGGGGGGAAATTGAGACCCAGAAAGATTAAGTGACTCACTAAAGGTCACACACAGGCGGAGGGAGGCACAACTCTCCTGTTGCAGAGGCAGTGTTTACAAGCACTGACCATCCAGTCTCACACAGTTCCTACTCATTAACGCAGTTCCAGTCGAGCTCCAGGTTTTGCTGCACCCTCACGATGTGTAATAATTGCTATTTTGGAGCTTAATCCACTTGGTGCATAAAAAAAGAGAAAAAAAAATAAACATAAAGCATCCTTTTTGGCAGTTTTTTTAGGGATGTGTTTGCAATGAGAAATGGGGCATCACATGTTTACCAAGGTACAAATCAACCCCAGCAAATAACAGCCTGAGAAGAGCTCTTAATGTACAGATCAGTTTTCAGGGCCACCACTGGTATTAATTGCTGCAGGTTATGACAGGTAGGAATGCCCCAGGCATGCTCTCTGGATTTTCCTCTCCTTTCAGGCTGAGAATGGCTCAGCCAAAGCCTTTCTTAGGCCTGGAAATCAATACTCTGGAAAAAAATTGCTTGCTGTGTCCCATAAGTGATTGCAGTTGGTTGTTTATGTGGAGCTTTTTTAGCATGGGAAGCATGCTAGGAATACTGAGCATGGGGAAAATACTTCTGAAGTTCTCAATTTTAAGTAGGGTTATGTTGTTCTGTGCTTAAATGTTTGTGTTTTAATACCTATGTCACTAAAATATGAGCGTTCTTATTTTTTTTAAAGAGGGAAGAGTGGTGGGAGGGGAAAACTGTTCTGAAACAGCAGGTTGAGAACAGGATGAAAAGAAGGTTTTTTTAGCAAGGTAGGAGAAAAAAGAAAGGACAACTTCTAACAATCTGTGAAACTTTTATAATTCAGCCAATGGCATTGAAGGGACAAGTGTGGTCCGCTGGTTGAGTGTGGGGACCGTGGCTGCTGTCCAAACAAACATTAATACTTGAGCTGGGAGAATGACTAAGCCTATTTAAATTGAAGAGGGCTCTGCATACGGAGGATGGAAGGGATTGGATTTGTGGGGGAGCATCCCCAAGCCCTCTCTGAAGCCAGGCAAGGCTTTTCCCTGGAGGAGCTGCCCCGAGGAGGGTTTGCTGCCTGCTCTCCCCAAACCATAGCGAATGGTCTGAAGCCTTGGAGCCGCAGCCCAGCCATGACGACAGCGCAGCAATAAGCGAGGAATTCCCACGGCTGGGTGTCCGCCCTGGGCTGCTGCTGCCCAGACAAGGNCAAAAAAAAAAAAACCCACCACCAGAGCCCCGTGACCCAGCTGGGAATGAATGGGAATCCTGTCCTCGGCGTTTCAGCTAAAACACTGAGAAATTGTGTGTTGCAGCATGTCTGAGACTGATCATGACGGGGGCACTTAGTCTGAGCTTCGCAGCGCACCATTGTTGGGAGGAAGGATTACATGTTGCATAGCAATGCTCTGCTGTGATCCCTTCTCCCTGTGGCTCCTTGTAAAGCCAGTTGGGAAGGCAGTCCAGCAGTGCTATCTGATTTCCTCCGAGCAGCAAAGCCCAGGAAAAAATGGTTCTGTCTTGCTTTGTGTTTCCCTCGCCCTGCGTTTGGCAGTATTGTGTGTTCTCACAGCAAGGCCAGTGGGAATTTGTGTTCCTAAGTCAAGCTAAATAGCTCAAAAATCCTTATTTTCCTCCCAGACTGTTCTGTTTGAGACTGCCAAACCAGGTGGTTGTTCAGAGCAGAGTGGGAGGACAGAATTTTCGTGTGTGATGCCATCCCTGACCCACCACTTGTCTTTGTTGGGCTCTGTTTTCATGGTAGGAGCTCTCTACAGTTCCCAATCCAAAAAGGATGCTCCTTGTTGCTGTTTCTCCTGAGTTACTACAACCCTGCTGCTGTCTGGTAGCTGTGGAGTTGGGGCCATGGGGAGCATGAAATATTTTGTGCCTTGGATTGGAGCTGAGCCATTCTGCTTCACATCTGTAACAAACATGCAGGTGGCCACATCCTTGGTGTAGACAAAGTGATTATTCAGTGGTGTGTTCAGAACAGGTTCAAGTCTGTGTAGGATGCAGGTAAATCAGGCTCTGAACTGTGATGAGCCTTGAAAAGAAAGCAGAAGCTACTACAGCTCTTGAAATATGATTTTATATGGGAAAACCTTATTCTTCCTCATCTAACCAAGAGTTTTTTGGGGAATAAAACCTGCGTTTTTCTATCCTGGAAGCCCCTCCAGGTCTGAAAGCACGATCCAGACATTTGTCCCAGGATCCAGCCAGCAAAGCTTTCTCCAACACTACTCCAAGCAACCTGCTGACTTGGATCACTCTTGCTCTGCTTCCTGAAGAAATGAGGTGGATTTAAGTGTCTCTGACAGGAGCTTGCAGCAAGAGGAGGAAAGGTCGTTGTGGAAGCTGGGGAGCGGGCCGGGAACCAGAAGGGCTTTGCCAAGATTCATTCTGGCTCGTGGGTGGCTGGGGCCCGGAGGCAGCAGTTCCCCATCACACAGCGCCTCGAGGAGCTGCAGCCTGACTGACAGCAGCAGGGGAGGCTGCCTGGGCAAGGAATTTTTCTGGGATTTTCACTCTTGCTGCCTCGTAACATTCTTGAGCCCTTCCCGGTCCTTCCAGGAGAAGGTTTACGGGGCGGTTGGGATGCACCGCACTCGCACAGCGGCCATGTGAAAATCCACACGCTGGATTTCAATCACTGGTGCATTCATGGGGATGGGGACAATGGAAACCTTTTATGGTCCACCAGTGCATGACACCAGAGCTGTCCCACCCACTGCTTAGCAAGGAGCTAAAAGCGAGTCAGGAAAATCCAGAGTGGGGTTCACGTGGAACTTTGTTTGAGCCCAAATGAGGAGAACAGAATTAATCTACCTGGATACACTCATTAGTACCCCTTGAGAGACCTTTGTGCTGCTGGAGGGACAGCTGATGTGAGGAGAATGTTTTAAAGCACCTCAGTTAGTTCTAGATGGAGACATTTAGACACCTGAGTTTGGCCCAGAGGGTGGGATTCTGCTCACAGAATCCCCTAAACTGAGGTGCCTCTGTGTGAGCTGGGTCCCCAGGCTCCTGTTGGTGATGGAGGTGTGCTCAGCTGTCAGAGGGAGCCTGGAGAGCTGTTCAGTGGAGCAGGTGTTTGCCTCACTGCAGGCTCCTCCCCTGACTCTGACAGGAGTTCTGAGGTGTTTCTCAAGCAGAGGTGTTTAAACTCGGTGAGGTCAACCCTGGCTGGCTGATGTGATTCAAGTGCCTAAACCTACATGCTTACACCTGACTAAAGGTCTTCTGCCATCAGCCAGCTGCCAATCCATCAGGATCAGGTTTTCCAACACGTGTTGGGCTGTATCCACCAGCCCCACGTGGATGCCTTGGCCGCAGTGCTCCTGCAACGTCAGCACTCCCACAGAGCTCCAGAGAGGTGGCTCCTGACAAGAACTGCCCCGACTCCAGGCTCCCTTCCTGAGTTTCATGACCCTGTCTTGTTCAATCAGCTCCAAGTCCAGGAGCATGACTACAAGCTGAGCCAGTTCCTGTTGGTTTCTTGCTTTCCCAACTCCTGTGCCATGGGGGTTGTCTCCTTTTCCAGGTGGAGCAGATGCAAATGCGCTGGGGGAGGAGGAAAGGTTGAGGAAAGCCTGAAGGGATGAATGACTGCAGTGTGCAGCCCTTTCCCAAGTATCCCAGCAATTCCTGCCGGGTTTGCTGATGGTGTGGGCGTGAAATCAGGTGGAGGAGCTTTGTTTCACACGAACTCAGCTCTCACTTCTGGACAAGCAGTGAAACGAGACTTTACACGAGGGAGGGCACGGGTGAGGAGTTGGGGTTTTTCCCACCCCCTCGGTGTTGAAATGTGTTCTGCACGCTCTTGTCTGACATTGTGGGATTTCTTGTGGACTTGGCGAGACGCTTTGGCACACAAAGCGTGACAGGCCTTACCCAAGCCATCCCAGCTGAGCGCTATAAGCAGCAGCACATCTCCCCCTGTAACCCGTCACCGCTTCCAATGCTACTGTGTATTATTGGATTGCACTTGCAAAGGTCTTTGGCTGTCACAGGAATGAAGTGTGACCGTTGGACAGGCTCTGCTGAAGCCTGCATTATGCGTATTGTCTTTCTAAAAATGTTTCTGGAATATCACAAATGGGCTAGGCCCCAATTCCGAGTCCATGACCTATTGCACAGTTGCACATGGGGCTCAACAGGGTTTGTGCAGCCAAATAATTAAGAACCGGATGGTCAGGAAATGGACTGCAGCCAGTCCTCTGCTGTCAGGAGGCCACAACGTCGCCAGATGCCATCATGGGCACGGGAGGAGGTTGTTTTTTTCATTTCTAGGTACCGTAGATGCCCGAAGGAAGGGCACTTGCAGCAATACTTTGCTGAAGACTTTGGTCTTGTCAGGACCCAGCTCTGTAAAACAAATTATATTCTCGCCTGCTGTTCTAAGGAGTGGTTGTACCTGACCCATTTAAAGCCAATAGAACCTAATTTTGGGGAAGAATTAGAAATACACATTTGTGTTTATGATCTGTGGACAAAACATGGAGTGGCTGTGGCTGTCCAAATAACATCTCTGCTCTTGTGTTACCCATGGAGGTATCCCAGGTGTCAATCTCTCTCTGGAGAAAGGGAGCTGGAACATTCCAGTGCTGTTTCTAAGGAGATGGTTGTGGCTTTGTGCCATGAAACTTCTTTTTTGCAGTTGATTTGAAAAGGGTGGGATCCTTTGTTTAGCATCAGTCAGTTGATGATGCTAAACTAAGATTACTTCTGCTCGTACTTGGGTTTGGGGTCCTGTGGTATGGAGAAGGTTCCCATTGTCCACACTCCTGCTCTGGAGCATGTGCCACCCCACCTCTTTCCACTAAACCAACTTCTTCCACTTTTATATCTTATCTATTTATTATTGACAAAGATAAATGGGTGTTACAATACGTATTAATCTCTTAGTTGTATCACAGTTTTAGATCTCTGTCTACACTATGAGTGGCAGCACTGGACAATCTTTGTGCACCTTTCTGGTATCTTTAATTAGCCAATTAAGCCAAGTTTTTGCAGGTGAATGTCATACTCTGGGACCTAAGAGCCTTTTGAAATAAATACTTCCTGTAGGATGTGTTTTCTGTCCGCTTCCAACAGATATTTTTTGCATTCTCATCAACTTTGTGTCCCTGAAGTGTCTCCTAGAAAATACCGTGTTTTACTTGGTGTTTTGATTTCTTCCGCCATGACTGATTCTCTTTGGGGCCGTGTGTGTGTCTGCAGGTCATCAAAGCCGGCGTGGAGACCACCTGCAAATGCCACGGCGTGTCCGGATCCTGCACCGTCCGAACGTGCTGGCGGCAGCTCTCCCCCTTCCACGAGATCGGGAAGCAGCTGAAGCAGAAGTACGAGACCTCGCTCAAGGTGGGCAGCACCACCAACGAGGCCACGGGGGAAGGCGACATTTCCCCCCCTAAAAAATCCATCCCCGGCCACAGCGATCAAATCCCAAGGACTACGGATCTCGTCTACATTGACGACTCGCCGAGCTTCTGCCTGATGAGTCGCTATTCCCCCGGGACCTCGGGACGCAAGTGTTACAAGGACAAGAACTGCGACAGCATCTGCTGCGGCCGGGGCCACAACACGCAGAGCCGGGTGGTGACGCGCCCGTGCCAGTGCCAGGTGCGTTGGTGCTGCTACGTGGAGTGCAAGCAGTGCACCCAGAGAGAGGAGGTTTACACCTGCAAGGACTGACACAACCCGCGCCCTCTGCTGCACGGCCACCCCCGGGGATGGGCCAGCTTGGAGAACTGCCTATGGAGACAAACAGGGTTTGATTGACCTTCTGGGATCTGGAAGCTATGTTGAGACATAAGCACTTTGTAGGGTACAGGTGACCCAGCTGTGTTGCTGTTTTGTTTTGGGGTTTTCTTGTTTTGTTTTTTTTGTTTTGTTTTTCCTGTAGACTGAATTTTCATGAGGTCCAACCGTGTGGAAATAAGTGCCTGTCACACTGGGGTTAGACACCAGTTGACCTTCACCTTCGTCGTCTACGCAGTTTGACGGATCATTTCTCCTTGGAACATTGTTTCAGCCATCCTCCATGAACTCCTGGGCTAAGATATTCCCTTTGGCATAAAATATCCTGTACTTCTTTATTCCTGGAGCTCACCCAGCTGCCTAGGGAGCTGAGCAGATACAAAAGATCTTTCCTCTTTGAGCGCGGTGGTGCGGGAAGCGGACGTTCATTTCTCCTAGAACTGGAGAGGGATTTGTAGGGAATGATGGGTTCTTCCAGTGGAGTTTCTGCACATGGAGCAAACCAGGCTCTGACAAAGAGACTCACTGGGAGCATCAGCTCTTTAATGACAGCTCCGTATCCACGTGCATTGTCACCACGGGCAGCTCAAAAACGTTGGGTCCACCACACTGCAGACAGAAATAAATCCAAGAAAGAAAGAGGTTGGGAAGACAGCAGAACACCAGACATGCCTGTCCCCTTCAGTCCAATCCCACATTCTTTATTTAAAACAATTCTCCCAAATGCAGGTTCTTTAGCACTATCGCTGTCTTAAATTTATTTTTTTTTTAAACCACTAGATACTTTTGGTTCACTTTCACTTCGCTCATGATTTATTTTTCTCTCCTCTTCCCACCTCTTGCCTGATGGAGGTCAACCTGTGGTAACTGCTTCAGAAATCCCAACTGGAACTTGTTGAGTCTTATGCCAGCTGAATTTGGGCGTGTTTCTGTTGAGTAGGACGAGAGGAATCCGAGCGCATCGTGGAACCTGGGGCTGCCTTGCATTGTGGAGCGGCTGTTTTGGCCTGGATCAGACCTCTGGAGGAGTTGACTTCTCTTTCCTAGGTCATCATTCCATTTACTCTAAACCATGGCAGTGGTACATGACACAAGCTGTATGTAAACCCTATGACCTTAAGATGAATTTTTTTTTTTTTTTTTAACCACTAGATCCAGAACTGTATTTTAAAAAACACACCTGCTAAATCCTAACAAACTCATGGATTTGGAATAACCAATTGACACGGAGACAACCTGAGAGAAGCCAGAAATTTGACCACTCCAATGCTGTGAAACACACAACCTCCAGCATTTCTTTTTCACTTGGAAGAGAAGATTTACAATCCAGGACTTGGCGTGCCAATATTCTTCATATAAAAGTGGATTTGAGGCAGCCAGCGAATGCCTGAATGAAGCTTTCTAAGGAAAAAACGGGGAGCAGAGGGTGTTTTGTTTGATTTTTGGTAGCAATTTTTGATTGTCCAGTAGTAGCAATTTCCACCAAATTTCTGTTAGCCATTGATTTGGTGTTCAAAAGAGGAGATTCTCAAGCATTAGTAAAAATTAGTAAAACAAAACGACAGCAATTTCCCAAGACGGACCATTATTTTTCAAAGTCTTTTTTTCCTTATTTTTATTTAATTTTTAATTCCCCCCCCCCTAAATTGTAGCCACTAATATTTAAGCTGTGCATATGCCTCTACTGGGAAGAGAAAAGATTAGTTTGGGGTTTTCTTGGTAACAAATACCTGCAGTCCAGCCTGGCTCGTTGGCATCAAATCTTGAGGAGGGGACATGGGGAGGGACAGGGTGTTACTCTTAATAGCACCATGGTTCTCTAAAGTGAAGCAAAATGTCTCTCTTTTTTGTTGTTTCCTTATTTGCTGTACAATTCAGGAGGTTGGGATATTGCTGGAGGAGTGAAGGTGGAATCCACACGTGGAATTCCCACCTTCCACCTCAGCAAGGCACCGGGGAGGTCTCACAGCTTTTGGGAAAGTCACCCCCGAGCAGTTTATCTAATGGTTTAAAAAATAAATTGCCTAGAAACCTATTATTCAGTGTGTATATATAGATATATATACACACTCTGACACATAAATATATATATATATATAAATATCGAACATTTATTTATTGTAAAGCCCTTCAGAAGGACCTTCTTATGGTTTCAATGTGGTATTATGTTAAATTCTTTTTCTCCCTCTGTCTCTCTCTCTCACACACATATGTGCAAACTCACTGTTACATTTTTGCGTGTTCTAGAATAGCTCTTCCCCTCCAAAGTAAAGCCAGATCCAAACCTGCTCAAAACAGGAATTTTGGGGTCTGAATTACTATTTCTGGCTCCATTCTTTCTTTTTTTTTTTTTTTTAAT
>VXBI01008137.1:250315-280233 GCA_013397375.1 Toxostoma redivivum | reverse complement strand
TGTGCATTATTATTATTAATAATTATTATTATTATTGTTATATTTAAACCATGGGCCTCATTTTCCTCCTTTTCACTGGTGTCTCTGTCTCCATTGAGTAACTCCACATTGCACTGGTGTGAGAGGAGAATGAGTTCCCTAGAAGCAGAAGAGAGGGGAGTGTTGGCATGGATATCCTGGCTGAGAAAACACCAGGATGGGATGGGATTGGATGGGATAGGGAAGCTTGGTGTGTTCAGCAGCGTGGGGGAGAGAGAGAGATGGGTGAGAAATCAGGCAGATTGTCCAAGCTTGTCTAGAAGAAAGCAGCAAAGAGTGAATGAACTACTGAGTGAAAGAGCTCTTCTGTGTATTATAACTCACGCACTGAAGCCTGGATGCTTTCTGTAAGTATTTAAAAAAAAAAAACCAAAAAAAAAGACAAAAAAAGAAAAAAAAAGACAAAAAAATGAATAACAAAAAAAACCACCACAAATTGTATTTATGTTCATGTGGATATAGTACTTGCCTGTTATATATTGTAAATAGCAAGGTTTATTCTCCTGTGGTTAAAAAAAAATTATAAATAACTAAATAGTAGCGAGGCACATGTTAAATGTATAGGCAGTGTATAAAATATACTAACACTCTGAAATCAGGAGAACTTGTCTTCTTGGCCTTTTGACCTAGGGTGGTAAAACAAATGTGGGTTATTTTTATTCTCCCCCCTGCACCACACTGTGGGTGTGTTTTGGGTGGGGGGCCTTTAGTTCCAGCGTTTTCCAATGTTTGCCTTATCATTGAAGAAGGAATGGGGGTAAAAGCCTCCTTTTGGAAAAATCCAGTGGGGCTGAAGTAGGAGCTGGGAGAGAAGATGCCAAACCATCTCAAAACCCTTTGGAGTGCTGAGCCTGGGTTTTGTGATGGTGAGAGATGTGTTGGAGTTGAATTAACTCACAGAGCACGAGTGCTACTCCATCCACAAGTCTGGAAAACCCTAAATAAGAGACTGGGAACTCCTGTGTAAAACACTGGGGAGTGTCCTGTAAAACCTTTCTGTCCCAGCTAGATTAAACTGGATTTTTCCAGAGAGGCTGATTCTGCCACCACACCATTGGATCTCCAGTGCAATTCAGCGAAATTGCTCGGTTTTATAAAACTACTTCAGCAGTGGATTGGGGTCCCTGAACTTTTTCATGGTGTCATTTCATATATATATATATATATATATATAAAAAATGTGTAAATAAAATCAAAGCACTTAAATTCNAAGTGTTGGTTCTCCTAAACTGATCCAGCCAGATCAGTTTTGGGGTGGGGGGGGGGGCAACCATTATTTATATAACTTTTTTATTAATTTTTTTAAAAAGAGAAGTTAGCTGATGGAAGAATATTTTTATTGAATAGTGCATTTTAGTTATGTCAGAAATATAAAAAAAAATATATATAATATTTTTGTAAACAAGGCAAACTGAAAACGTTTGCTGTTTTATATTAGAATTTTCTATTAAAAGAAATAAAAACCCACAGAAATAATTGTTGCACCCGTCATCTGTTTTTTAACAAGCTTCTATTCTGTGTGACTGACTTATTTATGCCGGATGTGGAGAAATGCAAAACAAGTCCTAAACATTATGTTCTCCTTATCTTCCAGTTATCAAAAGCTCCAGTTGGTGAAACATGTAGTGTTTAATCAAAGGGGATTTTTAATTATTACCATTATTAATGCTTAAAATGAATTACAAAAAATTAGCTTTTAATGGAAGTGTAAAAAAATCTACCCAAAAAATTCAAGTTTGCCCTTTTTTAGCTGAACATCCTGGTTTTGAGATGGGTCTGGATGGAGGAAATTCCAAATTTATTTGCAATAACTGAGGATTTGCCATTGAGCTCAGTTGGCTTGGGAAGAACAGCTTTTTAAAAGTTGGGGAAAATAAAATCATAATCTGAGTAGATTGGAAGGTTAAATTAAGAGGACCAAATTCCAGGCTTGATCCAACACAAGCAACTTATATCTCTTTGAATGGGGCAGTGTAAAATGGGGGAGCTGGGGATTTAATCTTCTGTGATTGAGGAAACTTGTCCATCACCTAGGGAAGCAGGGAATGATTTATGGGCTCCTTGTTTTCTAAAGAACATTTGAGATTGCTGGTTTGGAGACCTGAGCAGGGGCTAAAATAATTTCTGAGGAGTTTTTGTTGTCAACCAGCTCGTTGACATCTGCCTTCCTTCAGCCCAGGTCTGGAATTCCTTTGTCCATCATTTTTCAGCTGCCCTGTTTTAGGGAACATACAGTCGGGTGTGCTTTGGCTGGGGTAGGCTTGGATGAGACCCCAGATGAAGGGACAGATTTCTCAAGGGTGCTTTCATGGAGTGGAAGCTGCTTAAGGTGATTTTCTGGTGGATTATGGTGCCTGTGAAAAATTCCTCAGTTGATGGTGCAGTAAAATGCGGTCTGTTCTGTACCCGCCGGAACAGGTGCAGTAAAGCTCCTCATTCCCGCTTGATCCAGCTCTGCAGGCACATCTGTTGGGTTGAGCCTGCCTTCCGTGGCCAGCTCATCCTGGATTTCAGCTTTTAGGATGCTAATTAGGTGATGACTTTCAGACAGTGACGTTTTCCCACAAGAAATAGAAGATATGGCCTTTCTGGAGCACATGGCTCAGTATGGCACAGGAGCAGGTCCAGAGGAATCACAGGAATCAGGGAATGTTTGGGCTTGGAAGGGGTCTTAAAGATCCATCCCATTCCAACCTGCTGGTTGAATCTGCTCAACCTCCCTGAAACCTGGTCATGGATATTACCACTGAATAGTTTTTAGATCTATTTTCCACCAACTCAGCGTTGGATTTGACCAAATTACTTGCAAGTTCCACAAACAGAGTATTTCTGAATACAGCAAACAAAAGAAAAAATGGGAATCTTGAGGCTTTGTGGGTGGGGAGGAAAAGAAAATGGATTTGGCAGCACAGTTTTACTCTGGCTTCCTGTAACTACAATTCCTCAGGTGCAGGGAGGGAGTGGGGAGTGAGACCAGAAATTATGCAGACACATCTAATTCACCTGTCAGGGAAAACCTCAGAATTTTGTTTTTTCTCAATTGTTGCTGAGCGTTTTCAGAAATGGGAAGAACCCTTCTTAGCACTGGGCAAAAAGGACAGGAGATGACTTCCCCCAGGAATGTTGGGAAAGGTGCTGGCATTGATGTGCAGTGGATCTGGAATCATCCCCCCCTAGGAAAGGAGCCCGTGCTCTGCAGTCAGTGGGGGCCCCTCTGGAAGGGGATAAAGACATCCAGGTTAATAGAGGTGGGATTGAATTCAGGAAAATCAAGATATGTGTGGATCATCCTTCCAGCTCCCCTTGAGCATGGATCCCTCTGAAACACCAATCACCAGCCCAGCCCAGGAATTCCCCTTGGACCACACCACCTTTAACAATTTGAAGCAGGAATGTAAAGTCTAGGATTTGTTTTGCACACCTGGGATGGCATTTCCTTTTAAAGGGAGGTGGGAATACTAACATGAAGGATTAGTATTTTTCTTGTTTTTCTTTTTGTTTTGTTTTGTTTATTTTCCAATGTCTTATGGGAGCCTAAGTTATTTTTCTCTACCTCATATGTACAGCTTGTAGGTATAAATCTGATTCTGAGTGACTGTTGAGAATGTATTTAAGTTATTTAACATCTTTGTATAACAAAAAAAAAAAAGAAAAAAGCAAGAACAAATGAAACAATAAATGTATTTTAAATTATACTTGAAGTGTGCTCCTCTTCCTTCACATCTGTTGGAAAAGTCTTTGTACAGTGGTTGTGGGAGATCCTTCTTTCAGCCTTATTCATGAACATAAGCCTGGCCCTGGGGCTAATTTAAGGCCCAAAAGTGGTACCCTGAGCTGGAGAAATGCCTCTCCATCCATTGTAAACGACATCCTCAGACAAGCTCAGGAGGCTGAGGGACTCCATCAGCTTCCCATGGGATTCCATGCTCATCATTCTTTGCTGGAGAAGTCAGGCTACCTTGGCAGAGTGTCACTGTCAGGATGTGATTCCAAAATAACTGGCTGCAGCTCAGAATAGGTTGGACGTGGTCAAATTTAGTCTGGGGGAATGACAGCAATGTAAAAAATTGTAGTTATCCCAGGCAACACAGACTTGCTTGATCAAATGTCCTTTTCTTCACTGGGGACCTCTGGAGCTGTTCAGGAGCTCACTGCAGCTGAGCTTTAAATATCCAGAGTGGGGAGGGATCTGNGGGGTGGTATCCCAGTGGTGTTCTCCTCACAGATTATTATTCACCCAAGGAATTGTTTCCTAAATCAGTGAAAACTCTGCATAACCACAGCTCCAGCCTCCTGCTTTTGCTTTGTCCTTTCTTGTGATGGCAAATACCAGCTCGAAGCTCTGAGGAGCCAGGCAAACACTTTGATCTTTGATTTTTCATACAATCATGGGATGGTTTGGGTTGGAAGGGAGCTCAAGGATTATCCAATTCCCATCGTCCTGCCATGGCCACCTTCCACTACACCAGGCTGATTTTAATCCAGAAGAGCAGATGAATGGAGATTATGGGATGGGAGATGGATCTAGCTCCGGTGTGCTTCCCACCAAACCCTGCAGGGTAAGCCCCTGCCTCCTCCAGCTCCCCAGCTGACCTCCCATTTACACTTCCTGGCAGTTGGGTAATGGGAACTCGCAGGTTTGGAACCTCACAGGCAGCCCCTTAAAGAGCTGCTAATGGGAGTCGTAAAGCCGCAGGAGCCGAGGATGTGGCAGCGTTTTGACAGCTGTTCCCGCAGAGGATGTGGGTGATGCGAGAGTGCATTGTAAGAATTTGGGATTAAAACAAGGATCAGATGAGAGATTTCACCTCCAGAAAAATCAGGAGAGGTTTCTTCCCCCCTTCTCTCCCGTTGTTTTCCTCAGTGTCACTGTGATGTCTTGAAGGTGGTTTCAGCCCGAAGCTGTGGATGTGCTGAGCAGAAGGGGAGCATGAGAACTCACATCCAATAAAACAGAATTTCCTTTAGCTTAGAAAGAAATATAACTTGTCTGAATGTCTTACAAGCTTCCAGGTACACTGAGGGGTGTGTGGAACTGTGTGTAACCCAGCTGGGGAACCAGTGCTTGAGCACAGATGAGTGGGGAAGGGCATGTGAGTGAAAACACAGAATGAAGGAGAAAGAGAGAGAAAAAACAGTGAAGGGACAAATTTTATACCGAGCTCCTTCTTAAATAGGCATGAAAGACTAAAATCTGACTATTATTTGGACAAAAGTAAAATGAATCACCAGGAGATGAGATGGAAGAGCCAGGTCCCTGAATCACAGAATGGTTTGGGTTGGAAGGGACCTTAAAGTTCCTCTCATTCCACCCCTCTGCCATGGCCATGGACACTCTCCACTAGAGCAGGCTGCTCCAGCCTGGCCTCAAACACTTGATATTGATTCTTCATCATCATCATCATCATCATTAACATCATTACCATAGCTCAGGCTGTGTAGTGGTTTCGAACATCTCCTTTCAGAGGTTCTAATTGAGCTGCTTAAGACAGAAGTGATGCCTGAACTTTTTTAGTCTAAACAGAATGACAAACACAGGGCCAGAGAGATGAAAGAGGGTCAGAAATGAGACACGACTGTGCCTCGTGTCCCTCCAGGGTGTGTACCTGCTGCCAGATGCAAAATGGGGAATTTCCCTCGGGATCTGGGATAGCCAGGTGGTGGAAGCTGCTTGGAAAAGAGGGGGAGCCATTCAACCTTCTCCATCCTCTCCAAGCCAGCTCTGCTCCCATTCCAGGAGCTGTTGTTGGGTACAGGGAGTGGATTGGACTTTTTGGCTGCAGCTCCATGAATTAATTAAACACAGCCCTCATGCTGATGCCACCTGTCCTCAACCAGCCCATATCCAACCTATGAAATCTCCTGGCCTTCCAGAACAAGGTGGCTCTATCCAAAATATCTCCTGGGAATGGCCCTTGGCCCGTGCCAGCTCCTGAGCCATGCCAAGGAATTACTTGGGAGCGTGCTTTTACCTGAGCCAGAGGCACGTCAGGGATTTTCTAATATTTTAACAATATATTTGAGCGAGTTCCAGTGCCCAGGAATGTTCCTTGCCACTCTTTAAATGAGCTAAAATGGATGCAGAAATTCAAGTGCTCTGCAAATAACGCTCCCATGCCAAGCCTGAAGTGTTTTGGGTTGGTTCTTTGATTCTGCTGGTGGAGAAACCACATTTCCTGGTTGGACTTAAAGAATTAATTGAAGGAATTAAAGCACGAAACAAGTCCATGGAGCTGCTCCAGCACATCAGCCCCTAGCTACCACTGAAGTAATGGTAAATATAAATATAATTGGACCTTACAAAACTCACTCTTTTTTTAATTTTTTATTTAATAAAACATAGCCAGACCTTGAAAAAAGCCTCACATGATATGACAAATTGGCCAAAAATGTGTGGCCATGACACTTGGGGCATGGTTAAATGGTGAATATGGTGGTGCTGGGTTAAGTTGGACTTGGTGATCTCAAAAATATTTTCCAACCTTAGTGATTCCATGATTTACATTCCCATATCCTATAAAATTAAAGGCTGGCAGCATTCCCTGCAGGATTCCAAACTCAGGGACTGGTGCAAAATCTTCTTGAATTAATAGACACACCCTGACCAGACCAGAATCCCAGATCCACGCAACTAATATCGGAATATCAATTAAAAATATTAGAATATCAATTAAAAATATTAGAATAGCAATTATAAATATTAGAATAGCAATTATAAATATTAGAATTCAAGTCCAAAGCCTGCTTTTCAATGAATTTCCCACCTCTCCTTCGATGATGAACTCCCCAGAATGGCATTCCTGTCCTGGCTTCTCTTTCATTCCTGGCCTTCTCAGCTTCCCAGGGCAGTGTTAATTTGCAAGGTGCTAATTACAAGGGCACTCAGCCTAAATTAACACTCATTTCCCCCTCTCACTTGCAGGGAAGAATCTCTCAAAGGATTAGGACAGGTTGGATGGGGCTTGGAGCAACCTGGTCTGGTGGGAAGTGTCCCTGCCCGTGGGACAGGAATGGCCTTTAAGGTCCTTTCCAACCCAAACCAATATGGGATTTTATTTTTTTAAAGCTTTTCAGACTCTCCCTGAGTGATGTCCCAGGAGAACTGAGCAGTCTTTTGGGAGGGCTTGAGGGAATAAAATGAAAATAAAGTGGTTGGGCACTGAGGTGGTGACTAAAGGGATCCCCCAAAACCTGCTGGGAAATTCCACCACTTAATCCTGCTTGGTGATTCTGACAGAAGGCTCTGCGTGTCTGAAATTTCACTTATTTTTGTAAGAATTAAGGAGGAAAAAATGGGGTTTGCTGCTTCTAACAAGGTAGCATGAAATTGCCAGAGCTTAGAAAAAGGCATAAAGAAGACATTTGAGCCACTTTGATTTGGTGTCTTGGTTGTGAATGGCCAAATGTCCCAAACACCAAGGCTGCTCTGGGATCATGTTTTCCATGAGCCACCTCTCTCTTGTTCCTCTATTTGAGGCAAGGAAACTTCAATAAAACCAAAGTTTTCCCTTCCTCAGGTGGGAATGACCTCACTTGTGCCTGTTTTCCTTCCGAATTCCTTGTGACACTCACTGGGACACAAACCCAGCTCCAAAACTACAAGGCCACAGTGAGGAGGGGGTTTGGTTGTTATTGAGTTTTATTTCTGGATTGCATTTGACATTAACCTTGAATTTTCCCTCTTAAAAGCCCTACTTCTATCAGCTGCCATTTGGGAAAAAAAAAAAAAAAAAACCACAAAGAAGCCATTCCTCACTTTTTTTTGGATGCTCTGGGCTGGTGGTGGCCTTGCTCAAACTGTGTCTGGTTGAGTCTTCTTTGGTTTATTGTGGCAATAATTTGGATTTTGAGTTGAAAGTGGGATCTGTAGTGGGAGGGCTTTGCTGGGGAGAAG
Organism: Toxostoma redivivum; assembly: GCA_013397375.1. Classification (NCBI taxonomy): domain Eukaryota; kingdom Metazoa; phylum Chordata; class Aves; order Passeriformes; family Mimidae; genus Toxostoma; species Toxostoma redivivum. The sequence goes on along the minus strand of VXBI01008137.1, from coordinate 272,300 downwards.
CTGAGCTGAAGGTTTCCACTTTCAGTCATGGTTTGAGGCTGCAAAGGTGGGAGGAACAGGCACAGGTGAGTTTTTCTGAAGATTCAGTAAGGTTTGGTGACAGAAAATGAGCTGGACCAGGTTATTTCAGCAGCATAAACAGGACCTGGTGGGAGTGATTGGATAATGGTTTGGGTTGTTTTCTTTTTATCTGTGCAAAAAGCAATTTTTTTTTAGTTGAAAAACTGGGAAAAAAAAAAAGAAAATTCAGCTCGGATGCCTCAAAAATCAGATTTCAATTATTTCCATTCCCACTTTCCCCATTGGATTGGCCTCCTGGGCACACCAGCTTATCCTGATCATGAAATGTCCCCTCCATGGAGATGAATTGCCCAGGAAGTTTGGGCTGTGTCTGAGAGCAGTGACAGGAGACATCTGAGTTTTAATTCTCATTAAAAAATCAAAATAATACTTTCACTGCATGGAAGTAAAGGATAGCAGGGAGGAAAGCTGATGAAAATAGCAATATTTTTCATTAAAATCAGAATATATTTTATAAAAAAAGATAACTCCACTGCAAGAATTTATGGGAAATTTTGGGTTTTCTGCAGAGAAGAGGATTCTTAGAGATCATCAGGATAATCCTGAAGCTTCCTGATCCAATTTCTTGGCTGCTGATGCCAAGATCATCCCAAGGCCAACCTCACCCAAACCACCTCAATTTTACCTCTCCCTCACCTGGAATCACATCTGAGATGTGCTGCAGCACTCTCAGAAGGGGAAGGTTGTTTACATAAATCCATATTTCATTTTTATTTTTGGATTCTCTGTTGTGAATTTCTGAGAAATTCAGAGCTGGTTCTAGCAGGTTAAGCACACTCAAAATGCAAAACAAGCAGCTGTGTGGGAGATGTGATAATTTAAGTATTCAGGAGTTATAGAATGAAAATATGGTTCATAATTTAATTATTATTAATTTTAAATTTGTTGGGGTTTTTTTGTTTTTTAAATTCCTGTAATTTTCCATATAAATTATAATTCTGGGATATTCTTGCTTTACACAATGCTTTTAATTCCCCATTTAAAGTGGAATTCCTACTTTTTGTATGAAAATGTATTCCCTATTTTCTGTGTGGAACACTTGGTGTAGGAATCACCAATGGAGGGAATGTGGTAGAGTTATTCCTGATCATTTTGAGGAAAGAAAAGCATAAAAGGGGAGTAGGATCTAAACAAAATCATTTTGCTGGATGCTCTCCCCAGTGTTTTGGCTCCCAGCTGGAATTGGAATGGGAATTATTATGACAACTACCAAACATCCTTGGGAATCAATCAGCAATTCCTGACTTCCCTGTGGTTATTTCCAAGCATTTTGTTTTATTCTGGAGTTGGGGGAGGAAGTGTGGCTCCAGCCTTTCCTTTTTTCAGGGTGGGAGCTCCCTCCACGCTCTCCTGTGCCCCAGGGAGGAGCCAGCTGCACATTCCATGTTCCGTCCTGGCACAGGCACCTCTCCCTTCCCTCAGGGATGTGCCTGGAAGGGTGGAGGACATGGAGCAGCAGGAAACACCCCTGGAGATCCCAATGGAACCCTGAATCCTGGGAGTTTTGAGCTTTCTGTACTTTCTGACACTGACCCCCAGGAGAACACTGCTTTTGACCTGAGGCCTTGGAGAAGGCTCCAAATTTGAGTGATGGAGTTAAAATCACTGGATTTTGAATAGAAGCGTGTGATTTCACATGGTGAAGGGTTTTGAATTTGGGGTTTTCAGAATATAGGTATGGGGCAAGATGGAGGTTCTTGGGCATTGTCTCTTCTTCCTTCTTGTTCCTTCTTCTTCATGATTTCAGGTAGTTGTTGGTTGGATAGAAAATCCCACAGTGTGGGTCACAGGTGTTTGGTCATTGGGTCAAAAGTATCAATAATACAGATGTTAGCTTTTAATTGGATAGTTGGGCATTAAAAGACTTTGTAACAAGTGAGATCCACCACCATTTTCTCACTTTTGGCTTGTTAGCTGGAAGTGCTGAAGAACTCTCTGTACTACAGATAAGAATTAATAAACAGCTGAGCCCAAACACAAAAATCCTGTCTCTCATGCTTCTATCCCGACTCTGACTAAAAACAAAAAGGAAAAAAACCAAAATAACCCCTGATAGATGGGAGTTGGGTTGGGACATCTGCTCTGCTGATCTCCACATCCCCTGCTGCATCCTTAGCTCGGGGGCACACTGGGTGATTTATGGAATAAATGGGGTTCTGTGGGGTGCAGGGTTTTTGGCAGTGCTGCCATGGCTTTGCCTCCCTTTCCCACACTTCCTGATTCCATGTTGTCTCTCTACAGCTTCATCAGTGCTTCCAAACCCAGGATTAGCCCCTACAGCTCCCACAACTCCCTACAAAGGCTCCACTTCCCACACCCTGATGTTTTTCACTCCAGTGACCTCAGCTCCTGGCATGTGGAAGCCAGGGGAAGATCCCAAATGGATGCACCCAGCATTCCCAAGCCATTTCCAGCAGCCATAAATAAAGTTTGAGGACAGAAGTCCAAGCATTGCATGTTTGGGGCTGTGGAAGCTTCATTAGTCATGAGCCAGGCCCAGGAATTTTTGCCAGCTCATGATTTTTCATTAATTATGATGTTTAGAAATTAGATATTTAGTATTTAAGAAAAAGTTGGGACTTTTTCATGATTCCTTTTTTTTTCTCTCGTGTTATTTTCTCAGGAATATTTTCTGTTATAAATATTAAATTTCTAGCTTGCAGAAAAAAGAGCCATTATTAATTCCTGCTTTTAGGGAATGTTTTGCATTTCTGCAGCTAGCTGGATTTCCTTTGCAATGTTCTTTGTCTCTTCTTGGTTTCTTTCTCTCCCTTTCTCTTTTTTATTCTCTCTCTCTTTCATTCTCTCAGTTGGTTAGAGCAAAAACCAGACAATGATGTTGCTGCTGCTGTTCTAATTGTGTCTGGAGAAGTTTGTGTTAAGGCCTGGTCTGAGCTTATTTTTGTATTTTGGACCAGGACCTGACCTGATCCTGCAGATATTTTTATCAGGATTTATTTTTTTAGTCACTCAAAGGGCTTTGAAGGGTCCTGCACTGCTCCAGTGTTACCTCATGGTGTCTATATCTGTATCTTATCTTTTTACAGCCCCTTATCATTACAGTCATGCCAAACACACTGATAAAGCTGAAATTATCTGCACCAGTGTGAGGCAGAGGTGCAGCCTGCACTCCTCCATCTGGGGAGCAAAGTGGGACAGGTGAGACACTTCAGGTGATCTCAGAACACACGAGATGCCCAGTTCTGAGTTCAGTTTTGGGCATCCCAAAGGCCAGTCTGGGAGATTCCATTGCTCTGACCCCACCTGGACAAGCCTGCAGGGAATCACAGATTATCCTGAGTTGGAGGGGACCCATCAGGATCATCAAGTCCAACTCCTGGCCCTGCACAGACCATCCCCAAGAGTCACATCCTGTGCCCCAAGGGTGTCCAAACTCCTCTCGATGGTCTTTCAGGTCAAGAAAAATTCAACCCCAAGGAAAAAGCTGGGAACAGCTGCCAGCCCCAGGCTCCCTCTGCCTTCTCCCCAAATTCCTTCCTCCCAGCTGTGATTTCCCCATGGGCAGGTGAATTTGCTGAATTTGCTTCCCAGTGCAGTGAAGGGCTGCTCCCAGCCCACGGGAGGAGTCACATCAGTGCCACCCAGAACGAGGGACAGAATGGCCCAGAAACAACCCCTGTCCCCTTGGAGCCCGACCCGATGACCACAGCAAGGGCCCAAATGTCCCTTTTGCCACCAGGTGGAGCTGGGAGAGAATTCCTTGGAAGGGGCTAGCTGACAGCACCCCAGGATGAAGGCACAAACAAAAAAAGGAATTTTAGTTTGCTCATCTGGTTGGTTCCAGTGCTTCTCCCAGAAAATCCTTGTCTTTCTCACAGAGAGATTTCCTCATGAAAAGCAAAAAAGGGGAAATGGCAGATTGTTTAATTTGCAATGAATAAACTCCTGCATGGCTGCTTGGAGCTCGATGATGTTTAGGATCTCTAAACCCAAACCTCTGTGGGATTTTTGAGTTCTCAGGCTGGCTGTTGGCTGAGAGGAACAGCAGACACAACACTGACATTGTTTGTTTTTCTCAGGTGTGGCTGCTCAGTGTCCACTCCTGCCCGTGGTCACCTCATGGCTCAGGACTGTCCAGGAACAAGGCTGGCTTCAAACTAATCCCATGGAACTTCTGTCCCCACCCTTTGGTGGCTGCTCAGGGCATGGCAGCAGCGTTCCTGAGCATCCTCTTGGCTCAGCCCAAGGCCAGTGGGTGTGGAAATGCTCTTCTCCCATCCACGAGAGGCTCCCAACCCCAGGAGACTCTGAGACAGCTTCTCCCACTCAGCAGCTCCTAGGAGCCACATCTATGGGCAGGTGGGGTTGGTCTTTTCTCCCAGGTAACAAGGAGAAACCTCCCCACCACCAGCTCAAACGTCCCTCACTGGGCAGAGCAGAGCAATGTTTCCCCAGAGTGTTCACAAGACCATGGAAACCCAGAATGGTTTGGGTTGAAGGGACTTAAAACTCATCCCATTCCACCCCTGACATGGTCAGGGACACCTTCCCTTGCTCCAAGCCCATCCAGCCTTGAGCACTTCCAAGGACATCCACAACTTCCCTGGGCAAGCACCACCTTCACAGTAAAGGATTTTTCTCTCTCAATTTTACTTACACCCAACCAGGGTGTTTCTAGCCTCTCTTTTTTTTGTTTCCCCCAGCTGTGCCATTCCTTCCTCAAGCTGGTTTATGTCTTTTCCATACACTCGGCATCTTTCACAGGGCTGCTGGAAAGGCTTTGCAAGCTCCCATGGAGGTACCCTAGGTAATAAAATTCATGTTACTGAATGCTGTGCAAACAAGTGAGGTCACTCTGTTTAGTAAATCTGTTTTTCCCCCGACTGAGGATAAAACCTTGTTCTCTCAGAATGCTGGAAAGTCTTAACACCTTCCTTTTTTCCCCTCTCGTTTTTTTGCTTCTTTTGCTCCTTTTCAATTCCCTCTGTCTGGTCCCCTTGTGAGTATCCCACCTATTTATCCAATGCTGTTATTGTTGTTGGATGACTGGAAAAGATCTGCTTTTTGGTGAGCAGTCTCCCAGCCCACAATGCTGCCTTTTTCTCAGCAAAGACGCTGAGGATCACTAATACCAGCTTTATTTTCCTTGGCACTTCCCAGAGCTGGAGCCACCCAGCCTTTCCTTGCCGAGTGCTTCTTAATCAATATGAAAGGGCTGAGAGTGCAGGCAGCTTCCCTCTGCAAATAATTATTAATCAATGGCGTGGGGCTTTGGTGGGGAAGGAGTTCAAGGAGCCTTTAGGATGGGGGGTGCCTCAGTTGGGTTTTGGCTCAGGGGATGGGTGTTTGTGTCAGATTAGATAGAAAAAAGGACTTTACAATGAGAGTGGTGAAACACTGGCACAGAGAGGTGGTGGATGCCCCAAAACTGGAAACATTTAAGGACAAGTGGAACAGAGCTCGATTTAGTTGAAGATGTCCCTGCTCATGTCAGGGAGGTTGGAGTAAATGACCTTTAAAGGTCCCTTCCAACCCAAACCATTCTGTGATTCAAGAATCCACCTCAAGCCCAGACTTAATTTGAAATTCTGGAGTAGCTCAAGTTGTATATTGACATTTCTTTAATTTAAGGAACATTTAGGTTCTTAATTGAATCAATATATTTTGAAAACCAAGGGTATAAGAATTTAAATTCTGGGAAAATAAAGAATTGGCTCAATGTAAACACTGTTTGAATTTAGTCATTGGTCTTGCACTGCTCCTGAATACACTGATTAAAATATTTAAATTCCTTCAATTTAAAAGGATTCAATTCCAATATAATAATTTTCTGTGAAATGCATCTTCTGGGAAAGCAATAGTTGGGCAGTTGAAATTCTTGGAGAGCAGAAACAAAACCCACTCTGTGACCTTGATATTGCAAAGCCCTGCTTGTGAGCCAGTGGGAAATTTTCTGCAGGAATGTTTTCCTGTTGGAAAAAGCCAATTTGATAAAACTGATATGGTTTGTAAACAGCAATTCTGACAAGCTTTCTTTAAAAAGAAAAGTTTTGGTTTTCAGTTTCAAGAAGTGCTTTTATTCCTATTTCTTTTTAAGATGCTGCAGCATATTGTTTATATAAAAACAATAAACCTCAACTCAGTCCCAAATTCTGTCTTTATTGACATTTATATCGACTGCAAGTGTCCCTTTCCCTCCTGTTTAGTAGGAAATCTTGAAAATATTTTGCTTTCCCTCGCATCCAGACTGGAAAGATATTTGAAAGCATGGGATTTACCACAGAATGGAAAGTTGGATTCCTCTCCAGCCCCAGGTAACGTTGCCTTTACGGTGCCTGTCGAAAAGGACACGGGACCAGGTTGTGGAAAAGCCTTTCCAGGAACCTGCTAGAACCCCCTGTGGCTTGAGGAATGCTAAAGCTGATTTGACAAAGCCCTGGAGAATATGTTCTTGAGGGCAATTTGGGATTGGCAGGCAAGTGGACGGGTTGCCTTAAGACATTCTTTATGCTTCCATGAAGGGAGGACAAAATGTTTATTTTGGTTTCGGGGTTTAATAGGTTTGGAGATATTTCAAGCTACTGGAGGCTTCAAAATTATTCAGCCCAGAGACTTCTCCTTAGTTTTCTATTCTTTCTTTTTTTCAGGTCTAGGAGCAATCTGGGCAGAAACAAAACTCCAGCTATTGACACAAAACCTCTCTCGTGTCACAGCTGGGGTCAAAAAGCACTTTTCCACCTGAAAAATGAGATTTTAGAGGGCAAAGTTTTCTCCCTCCCTTTTAGGACTCAAGGCACTCCTAAATTTCCTACAACATTCAGTCAAATTGACTTGGGAGAAGTTCAGTGTGAGAAATAAAATTCCTGAAATGAACATTAATTCCTCAGATGAGCATTAATAGTTGTTTTGTGCAGCAGGCCGAGTGTCTCATGGCCTCCTGGTCTCCGTTTCCCTTGGCTGTTGACGTTTCCGTGAGGCTTTGCAGGGAACCGTGTTTTCTCCACAACCTGGACACTTTCTTGCCTTTCAGTTTTCCAACGGCACGTCAGGGAGCCAAAGCCCTTGGAAATGTCAACTCCAAGGGGAAACAGGTGATGTGAACTCGCCATGAGTAAGGCTGGAGGGTGGCTGCAGGAATATGGCATTCCAAGAGTTTTACAGAAAAATGCCGATCTGCTGGAGCATGAAATGACCCTGCTGGTCTTTTTTTTTTTAATTTTTTTTTCCCTTTTCCCTTCTTTTCCTGCCTCTTTTAATTGTGTGTGTCCTTTTCACTGTGCTGTGGGTTGTGTGTTTTGGATGAGGAGGAACCTCCTGCTCTCTGGTGTGACAGGATCCAAGGACGGGCCCACCAAGAGCAGATAAAACCTCGGGAAATCTCCCAATCCAAGTGTGAGTCACCAGAAGAGTTGATTTGAAAGGACAGCTGTACTAACATTGACTAAGATGCCTATTAAAAATATTGGCAGCCATGGAGGGATCACTCAGTATTTGATCATCCATTTTGGAAATTAGTAAAACAATCCACAGAGATTCTGAATAATATTTTCATGTCGAGATAAGAACTTTTAATTTGTGGGCGTTTTTTAGCATTTTACGATTTCCTCCCAATTTTACTCAGGAAATCATAGAAACACAAAATACTCCTACTTTGGTGGACCTGATATTTGAAACAAAAACAGAAGCCTAGGCTACATTTGGTGAACCTAATTATGATTTTCCCCCATGATCCATTATTCTCTTTATTAGCCTGTGACAAACTGCCTGAGGTTTCTGGGAAATGAGCAATTAATTCCATGTTCTCGGGGGCTCAGTTTGTGTGTGGTTTAATGCCTGGGTAGGGCACAAGGTTTTGGGGGCACTTGGAGGCTTTCTGGGAAAATCCTCAGCCATGAAGATGCCTTTCCCATGGGACCAGGTGGACTTTGCAAGGTTTCCCCAAAGCTCAGGTGTGGTTTTGGGATCACATCACAAGGTTTGTCTCTATACATGGCAGTCCTAACCCTCCGTGTATTTTATCCACCAGGAATGCCTTGCTAAGCCCAGGAATGTGTCCATTGGTTCAGAGAACCTTTCAGGCAAGGTTGATCCTCAGATCCTTGGAAATAAGGAGCTGGTTGTTCTTCTGTGTGAATCCTATGGTGGGATAAACCTGGTTCCTCCCAAAGTCAGGTAGAAACGCAGGGAGAGGATGAGGATGAGTTTGCTGAGGAAGAACCACGATGCCTTGGGTTTTAGCTTTTATATTTTTCAGACTCTCTGCTTGGTGTGTAACTCTGAAACTTCATGTTGGGTGTGAGTAAATTCTCTTCACAGGGTGGTTGGACAAAACAATTCCTTTCTAGCTGGAGAATCAAGGACAACTGGTACCCAAAAATCAGAAACAACAGCGAGGGAAAGGGGGCAAGCCAGGAGCTGAGACTTCATAAGCTGGGGCTGTGTTTGGATAATCGACCCCAATGTGTAGGTGACCCAAAACTTATAAAAGTGTCAAACTCGTGACCAGGATCCATCTTGGATTTGATTTGGGTGTAGCCCCAGCTCTTGCACTGCCCAAGGTGAATCCTTTCAATAAATTGTATTGAAATTTTATTCCTTTCAGTAAATTCTATTTTATTCCTTTTGCTCTGTCTAGTTCCAGGTCAGCCTTTCCAGGCATCACCCACAGGCAGATTCCTGGGACCAGGGTGAGCTTCCAGAAGGGATTTTCCTCCCAGGAAATCCCAGCCTTCAACCTCTGTCTGTCAATCCTTCCTACTTTCCCCCTTGGCCCCTCATCCAGAGTGGGATGCAGCAGTGAAGGAGCTTTGCTGTTTCCTTTCTCCAGAGATGGAGGGCAATGGCAGCACTGGATTCAGTGTCGAGACCTCTTGGGAACCAGAGAATCTTGGAATATCCAGAGCTGGAAGGGACCCACAAGGATCTTCAGAGCCCAGCTCTGTAGATGGAACATTTCTATTTTGGCCCACATTTCCTCAGCCCTCTGCTGAGGGATATCAGAGTTGTTTTTGCTGCTTGTTGCAATAAAAATTATCATTTTGATGAGAACAAAATTAATTTTTAATGTGGAAATCTTCTTTAACTGAAGTTTTAACTGAAGAGACAAAGCTTGTATTTCTTGGGGGTTTGTTTTTGGGTTTTTTGATGCTTTTCAATTTGGTTTGGGTTTTGTATGTTTGTTTGAGGTTTTGTTTTGTTGGAGTTTTTTTACTCCCAAAGGAGAGAGGGGCAAAACCTCTTTGCTTTTGTCAAGGTTAACAGTTGGACTTTAAGATCTGAGCGGTCTTTTCCAACTCAAACAATTCTGTGATCCTGTGATTCTGCATTTGTGTGAGCCTGCATGCAAATGAAAGCAGAAGGTCTAAATATTGTGAGTAGGAAAACACTTTTTTCCCCAAGTGCTGTAAATATGCTGCTTTTTTAAGAGCTTTCATGCATTTTTATTACCCCAAGACAAAACTGAGTTCCCTGAGCACTTGTTAAAAAATAGCAGAGGTGTGAGAGCAGCCCAAGAACTGGTACCAAGAAGAGTGACCAAGGATGTTCTGAAATTGGAATTTAGAGCTCCTACATCCAAGATGATTTGCAGCCTCACACAGGGCCAGTGCTGGAGGGAGGGTGGTGCTCATGGCATGACAGCAAAGCCTGGGTTATCTTATCTTATCTTATCTTATCTTATCTTATCTTATCTTCCAATAACTCTTATCTTCCAGTCACTGCTGTTTTCCAATCAAGCCCTCAGTGTTTGGACATAAATCCTGCCATGCAGTGATCCTGGTGTTGTCCTCCCTATTCCAGAGGAGAGGATCAAGGGATGGGAGGGATTTCCATTCCTTGCCTGTGCTGCACCAAAGTCTCTCTTTCACCAGAGATGATTTACACTGCTCTCACTCAAGCCAGGCTGTCAAAAACTCTCTCCATGAATCCATGTGTTGCAAAAAATGGGGGATCTTCTGTCTTTCCAACCTTTGAAGAAAATGGGGATGACTGGTGAAGGAAACATTGAAAGAGAAGCAGAACTTCATCCATGCTCTCCCCAAAGCCATCCTCCCTCTTGCCACCGTGGTTCTAGATAAAATTCAGATTTCTGCTACTCCCTGATGAAAATCCATTTCTCCCCATGCTCCTGTTGACAACCTGCCAGGAAAGGTTTTTAGATACCATCCCTGAAGCCTGTGCACACTGACCTGTTCCGAGGGAATCAAATAAAAGCCTATTCCCTCCCCAGCCTGGGCCCACCCAGGGAGAAGCAGGCTGGTGGCTTGACAAAACTCAGATTATTCTGTCCAGAAAGCTGCACTTTTAATGGATTAAACATCTCTGTCTTTTGTGGTTGCTTGCCTAAGAAAGAAAATCATTACAAGAAGAAAATGTTGAACCGGTGTATATTTTCATCTTTTGATTCAAAGTCATTTTTCTTTCCTCCCTGCCTTCTTCCTCTCCTGCTTTTCTCCGTACAGAGGAGTAAATTTTGCCTCCGTGATATTTCTTTGGCTGAACATGATTCAGCACCGCTGGTGCTCTAAATCAAGGTAATCAAAATAATCCAGTTCTTTTAATCCAGCCACTGGACCCAACCCTGTGTACTACATATATATTTTTTTCCGAAGGTTTGGCTCTGACATCACTGAAATATTGCAGCAAAATATCAGGAATAAACCAGCATTGTTCATTCCTGCTTTCATCCCCAGCCAAGCTCCCGCAGCTCTCCACAGGTCTCAAAGAGGACCTGGCTGCCTGCAAATGCCTGAGCAGGATTCCTTCTCCAGTGCTGGGCTGCTGCAGGAAGAGGAGAAAAGCTGGAATTAAAGGTTTTGGGAGGATTGTACAGAGGTTGAAAAAACCCCACAACAACAACACAACAAAAATCAAAGAGGATCCTGGGCCAGCTCTGGGCTGATGTCAACCAGCAAAGCTCTGACAATGCCCAAAGCTCCCTCTGCTTAATCCAGCTGGAGATATCCAGGATATTCCAGCTGAGGCTCCTGTTTGCAGTGCAGAGATGTGGAGTCAGTGGTGCTTTTTCCATAAAAAGCCCCAAAAACGAACTCCTGGCTTCCCTTTCTCCACATCCACTGAGCTCTGCTGCTCCACCCCCAGGTCTGCTGTGCTCTCCCTCCCCTCTCCAGGCTGCTGTAGGTCACTTCCACGGGTGGGAATGGTGCTGGTGGAATGGATTTGCTCTAGAGGGAATGGGAGGCTGATAAAGACTGTGGGAAGAGCAATGTAGGGAACATGTGATATCCCAGTTTTTGGTCTTTTCTTGTACTCTAAATCTCTTCTTTCCTGCATGAGTGGCTTTCTCATCTTCTTCCACATCCAAACCTCCTGGAAAGCAGAAGTTTTCAGCTCAGAAATTAAAAACATTTTTTTAAATGATGCTTAAATGTTCCAAACGATGTTAAAGATGTTAAAAATGATTAAAAATATTTAATCCCAACTATGTTGTTTAGAGGATTAAGCTGATATTTTATATCATGCCAGAATGGATTATATAAGGAAATTGGACAAAACTAAAGGTCAGTGAAAGATTCCATTGCTCACTGGAGATGTTCCCAAATTTTGGACCTTTTTTTAGGAAAGAAAACATCTTCTGCCTTCTATGTGACCACTACAGGTGATTGCCATTGTTAAAAATAGAAGTTTTGGTGCCTAAATCTTAAAATTATGATATTTACAGATATAGATGTACCTAAATCCACAGCTTCCAAAAATTCTGTGTGTGCTCTTCCTGATTTTTTAATTTTTTTTTTTTTTGAGAATATGAGGTCTGGAAATCAGCATGAACAGTTAAATTTTACACCCAGTCTCTCTCCACCGATATCAGGGAGGCTGCATCAATTCCTCATTTGAAATGTTGGCTCTGGGAAGTTGCTAAAAGTTCCTGGGAAGGAACCAGCTCAAAGTTTCAAGGAATCTCATTGAGAAGTTATGAGTAACAGGAAAAAACCAAAGGCCAAAGCTGGCTTTCCAGCTAACCATTTATTTTCCCAGAGAAGTCCCTTATTAATTTTTATGGTGCATAAATACCAGAAAACGAGACACCATTAATTAGTGACTGGTTTTGGTCTTCATACTCAACTCTGTTTAATCCAAGCCAAACTGGGATTTTTTTTTTCTTTAATTTTTTTTAAGAGTAAGAGAAAAGTTCACATGTGGATAGACAGATTTTGGTGTTCATTTGATTTTTCTGAGCAAGTCTGATCCTAATTTGAATTAGTGCAGTTTTCTTTTTGTTCCAATCACGGAGACCCTCTCTCAAAAAATAGTTTTCTTCACCTCCACCCCAAATATTCCAGAATGTGCATCATGGTGCTTTAGGGATGGATACAGCACCTGGAAGAGTGAATTCCATTTGGTTGACCTGAAATCTATTGGCTCAACAGAGATATCCATGGGCATCCTTAGGGTGGTAAAAGAGCCCTTTGGGAGGAGCCTTGTGGGAGGGATGAGTGTTGGATGTGCAATCCCTCTCAGACAACATTCCCACTCCAAAAGCAGGACAAAAAAAAGGCAGGATTGGATCCCCAGCAGGTCCTGCACAGACAATTCCAGCCCAAGAAATATTTTGGCTGCCAGAGTGGCACCGACAGCATCTTTCCTCCTCCTCTGGAGGAATCCTTGGAGCTGACCTTCATCCCTCATCCCTCACAAGGGCTGTCACCCAGGGGATTGGGAAGGGCCCCTCATGGTAATCCAGGCAGATAAATATTCCCTTGAGCCTGGTCAGCTGGAGTTTGGAGAAGACATCCCTGGCAGACCTGACCAATCTGCAGTTTCTCTTTGCTTTCAGGTGCTGGCAGGTGTTTCCCTCAAGTGGAGTTTTAGGCTCTGTGAAAAACCCATCCTTTAAAAAAATTGTAGATAATCACACCAAGAATCTGCTCTATGAAATTCCTGGGCCTGAGAGGATTTGAGTGCAATGAGCTGTTGGCCACTGGCACTGGTAAAGGGTGATGTTTCTCTGAGCCTACATCTGCCAGTAAGAAACACAGAAGTCTGACTTTTAATCCATTTGCAGTTTGGAGATGTGCCTTAGGTGCAGAGTTAACCCTTCTGCTGCCAGGCTGTTTCAGGGCTGGCTGCAGAGCTGCTTCTAGCACGACTTCCAGAAGCCCACAAGAGTTATAGAAAGAGCATTCACTGAGTCTTCAGCACCTCAACTCACTTGGATTCCAAGAAAAAAAAGTAAAATCTAAATATCTAAGCCCAGTTTGGTTTGAAAACCTTGGAGATTGGATTCACTGTTCACACACTGTTATGTCTGAACAACACATCCTCAACCCAAAGCAATAATATCCTCCAGCTTTGGTTTTGTGTCAAGGTCTCATTGCAGATCCAACACTTCTGCTCCAATTCCCACCAAGTCAGGAAAAGAAATTCACCTTACAAGGTGTTTTTCTGTATCCTCTACTGTCCCACTGGATGAAAGATTAGATTGGTTACACCTCATGCTGGTTTGAGGTGTAAAATTCTTTCAAAATCTCTCCATCTGGAACAGATTTGCTTCATTTAGGGTGAGGGTATTGCTGGAATGTGACTGGTTCCAGCTGAGGGATGAGTTATGTTGGTCACTGCACAGATGGTCCAACAGCCAAGCTACAAATTTACTTTCCAAATAAAGAATTCCCCCTTTTTAAAAATTTTGATTTCACAAATGACCTCTTTACCTCTATCAGCTGGAGGAGTGTGCATGTTTATCTTTCAAAGATGGGTAAGGACTGAAAACTTCAAAGATTTCTTCACCCCCAAGAGGAGGAGGTGGAAAGGAGGTAGAGTGGATTTTTTCTGCCTCACTGCTGTGGTTTCCTCTCCAGTTCTCAGTGTCCCACCTCACTCACAGCTATTGTGCAATAAAACCATCCATGTTGTTGTTTGGGTATTTGTCACCACTTTTTGCTTAATGAAACAATTATTAAACAGAAGGATTAATTCCAGAAGCCAACATAAATCAGGGCAAGAAACACAGTGCAATGAAAGCCCTTTGCCTCCAGGCCCTGCCAGCCCTTTGGAATGAGGAGACAATGTAAAAATTGGAGATCTGGGTGTCCAGACCGCAGAGCTGGGAAAACGGAGTTGTCTGAGTGTAGGGTGGTGAGAAATGGTGTGAAAATTACAGGTCTTAGGCTGGAGCACAGCTGTAGAGCACCCAGGGGTATGTGCTGCTCTGGCTCTCTGCTATTCTTGGCTCTCTGAGTGCCTCTGAAGTGGCAGATGACATCCTGAGAGTCTCCATGCACGGCATGATCCGTGTGCTCTGGGAAAGCTCCACGCGGGATTAACGTGCTGCCTGCTCAGGAGAAAACCTGGAGCCCTTGGAGAGGCCAAAACTCGGGGTCATTCAGGGGGATTCATTCCCAGGGCTTGCCTAAGTGGAGCAGCAGGGATTTGGGAGCCTTGGGAAAGGCTCTTTCTGGGCTCTCCCTGCCTTCTCTGCTGTTCTGGATAACGTGTGTGGGCAAGGACAGCTCTTCCAGAGGCTGGTTTAGAGCCCGGTGCCCTTACCAGCAAAACTGGACTCATGTTTTCAGCATTTGCCTGAAATCACTGTTGACATTACAGTTTAACTGAAGACAGACTCACTTGTGGCTTAGGAGATGTAGGTGCAAGTCCCAAGTGGGATTCTGGACAAGCCACTTGAACCACCCCTGTGCCTTGGCTTTTTTTTTTTTTTTTTTTTTTTTTTTTTTTTTTTTTTTCGAAAAAAAAATTTTTGTTNTGCCTTGGTTTTTTTTTTTTTTTTTTTTTTGCTTTTTTTTTTTCTCAGAAACAAAATGTTTTGGTTTTGAGCAAAACTGTTTTCCCCTCTTTAAAATGTTTCTCCCTCCCGTTTTTGTATTTTAGATGGAAAATTTCTAAAAGTTGGGGTTTGTTTTGTTTTGTTTTCCCGGTTCCAGTTCCTGTTGGAGAACATTTTTTTGTGGAAAACACAACTTTTCCCACAAAGTGTTCTGAACTCTACCAGAGGAAAGCACAATATGAGTTCTATTATTCTTGTGGTGCACTTGGGGTCAGGACTCATTCACTGGTCACGTAGCCTTACCCAGTGTGCTCTCCTGGAATGGGAATGCTGATGGGAGAGGAGCCCTCAAGGACATGGTTTGGGGTTTTTTGGGTCTATTTGCTCTTTAAACATTTCTAACCTCTTCTTAAATGCTGCCTTCTGCTGCCTTTTTTCAACTCTTTCCAAAGGGAGGCATCCCAAACCCGTTCCTCAAGGGTTTTTTTCTGTGTGGAAGTACCACACACAGCTCTTATTACCCTCCTTTACCTCTCCCCCTCCCCACTCTTCATCCTCTTCCCCGGATCCCTCCCAAACACTTGGGCTTGGCTCATTCCCGAAGCCAGTTTGGTTTTCCTTCAAGGAGCCTTTCCGCAGCTCTTGTTGCAAACCACACATTAGCAAAGCAACGAGCTCCTCCAAGCCTCTGTGCTGTTGTGAATCCAGGAAAAAATAATAAAATTCCTCAAGAATAACAAACATCCTTCCCCCTCCTCTGCAGACCTGGTGAAAAATCAGGATGTTCCCATCCTGAAGCAGGAGTTCATCGGGTCGGCATCCCTGAAATCCACAGCATGAGGGGGATTTTCAGGGAGCTGTGCCACAGCACTGAACTCTTTTACCGACCCCTCGGTGGATTCACTGTCTGGTTTGGAGCACAACCCACGACCTGGAAGGGAATGTTTAATTTAGAAGGGAACCTGGAGTTTAATTGTCCTTTGGTTTTGGCTGCGCTGCGAGCAAAGCCCTGGTGTGCGTCTTGCGGAAAGGGAGCAAACCCAAATCTAGTCAGGGCTGATTTGCTTCGGTTTATTTTGTTTAATTTGCATGAACATAAACCCAAAACGATTTAAAAGTGGGGTGTCTGAGCAGAGGGGCGGGATGGGATCAAGGAGAAGCACCAAGGAGTGATTTTCCAGCAGCTCTGTGCGTGTACATCCCCAGCTCTCAGATCTCCAGCCACAGCCTCTGGTTCCTCGCTCGCCTCCAGACAAGATGGGGAGTCAGGGCTCTGAGGAGGACACGAGGAGCCTCCTTGAGGCTGCAGTAATGAACTCTAATTATTAGTTGGATGTCTGGGTTTCTACATGGGGATGTATCAGCGCAGTCATCTGTGGAGAGGCAGACTGGAAGGCACACAAAATGTGTGGGATCTGCCTCTGGCTTTGAAGAGAATTCTCTTAACTTAAAAAACACTGTCAACTTTCCCAAGAAGTTAATCCCCTTCCTTACCCTCTCTCTCCCCCAGATTGCTTGAATAACATGAATCATTCCACCCTGCACATGGCAGAGGAGGAAATTTTCATCTTAAAGCATTAATTTTCTATTGGGTTTTTTTCCTAGAATAAAGCGTTATCAAAATCAGTTTGTTTTCACATGATATTTCCATATTTTTACATGAAAAGCCAACTTCCAGATTAAAACCTCTCAGGAGCCCAACAGCCACCAAGATTCTAACAAATTGTGTCACTGTTCCTTGCTTTGTCACTGCTGCTGGTAAAAAAGCACTGCAAAAAACAACCTGTGGTCAGACAGAGCTGTAATGTCCCAGTCTGCACCAGTGGGAAAGGCTGTGCTGGAAACACCACTGGCTCTTTTTTGGATACAAACCAAACTTTTGAGATGTTCTTCAGGTCACAGGTATCAGTGTTGACTTTCAAATGTTATAAAGTCCCTCCTTTCTTCTTTAGTTTTTTTTTCAGCTGAGCTTTTATTGGTTATTTAGGGTTGCCTGTTTCTCCTTGCTTTGTCCAGATCTTTCTTTTCCCCACCTCTTTGTTTATGTGTATAAAATGCCTTGAAGCAAGACTTTCAGTGATGTTGTGCTCATGGACTCATGAAATCAGAATTTAACATCCATACAATGTACAAGGAGGAAAATGCTTTAGGGAGATAATGGGGACAGAGCTGGCTTGTCCTGGACACTGTCACCCTTTGGGATGGATGGTGGGCTGAGCCTGTTTGCTCCCTGGACACAGCAAGAGGTTTGTTTGCCTTCCAGCATTATTGGTTTGCCCACAGGGAAAAAGAAACGGGGTTTTGCCACTCTTCATCCAGAGGGAAGGGCTGTTCATGAATGTTAGAATGGTTTGGGTGGGAAGGGAACTTAACAATGCTCCAGTTCCACCCTCTGCCATGGGCAGGGACATCTCCCACTGTCCCAGGCTGCTCCAAGCCCTGGCCTTGGACACTTCCAGGGATCCAGGAGCAGCCTCAGCTTTTCTGGGCGCTCTGTCCCAGGCTTCTTCACCTTTATAGTGAAGAAATTCTTAATATTTAATCTACCCACCTCCAGCTTAAAATCATTCCCCCTTTTCCTGTCACTCCAGGCCCTCATCCAAAGTTCCTCTCCAGCTCTCTGGGAAGCTCCCAAGCCTGGAAAGGGCTCTAAGGTCTCCTGGGAGCCTTCCCTTCTCCAGGAGGAGCAGCTCCAGCGTTCCCAGCCTGTCTTTCACCAGTGCCCACCTCATGTCCAGCTCCTCCCTGGCTCTGGCTGGGGCAGCCTTGGTGATAAGTGCTCGATAAAAGTCACGAGCAGATGAATTTTGGGAGGGTGTGGGGAGTGATGTGAAGTCAAGGAGAGGAGATGAAATTCTCGTTATGATAAATCACTCCACAGCTCCGCTGTTTGTTGGAAATTTCTCTACATCCCCAGAAAAAAATCTGCCCAAATATAATTTAGTTCTTTTTTATTTTTATTTTTTTTGCCATGTCTCTGCACCTCCCTTGCAATGACCTCCATTTCCTTTGGAGCGAAGGGATTTTGCACCATGAGTGGCATTTTCTACCCATCCCTTCCCCATTTTTCAGCCTGGAATGTGGGATTAGATGTTGTTTAATGGCATTAGGAGCCATAAAGGTCAATATCCTGCCTCCCAAAGTCACTCTTAGGCTCACAAGGCTTTGTTAATGAGAACCCCATAGCCCTGCTTCCCTCTCCCTCCCAAGAAAAAGGATTTAGGAAACAGGTCAGGGTGAGAAAGGGGGAGGAAAATAATAATGACCAATAAATTCAATAAAGACCAAGCCTTGTCCTGCCATACACAGGAGTCAGGAGCCCTTTTGCATTTGAGACACCCAGCAATTACCAGCTAATCCATTGGGCAAATGCAGGATGGTCTCCAGCCATTCTTCCCAGCCCAGCTGTTTTGTGTGGGGAATGTTTGCCGACTGAATTAAGGGACTGAAGCAGGGAAAATACCCTCCTTGTTTCCCTCAGGGCAGCAGAGTGGCTGCACAAAGCCTCGGGCTCTTTGGGCTGCAGTTTTGGGAGGTGGAGATGTCTGGGAAGGCTGGAGGAGTCATGGAGCTTTTGGGGGAAATTCCTGGGTGCACCTTGACCCCCTCCCTGCCGGGGGAATTCATCCTCTGCAATTCCATCTGCCACGGTTCAGGGCAGGCTTAAACACAAGTTGTGTTGGGAAAGATGAGGGTGCCACAATCATGGGAGAACTTCTTGCCATAGCTCAGGGATTTGGCTCTGGGAGCTCTGCAAGGACAGATGTTGGCATGGGGAGGGGACTCCATGGTGAGTGAGCTTCATTTACCTGCCCCGTGGGGATTTTGGGAAGACTGGGGCTCCTGAGCACCCAGGAAGGATGTGTGGCCTCATGCTGAGTGCATCCAAGGCTGGAATGGCTCCTTAGCCTTCCCCTGCTGTCGCTGTCAGGTTGGATGTGACACACACACACTTGAACAAAATAAAAACAGCGTCCTCTTTATTCTCCAGTTCATTTATTCTTAACAAAATGTGATCTTATGTCATTGACTGCATCACAATAACTTTTCCATTCATTGGTGCAAAGCAATTAGCCTCAACATATTTGCTAAAAGTTTTGCAAAAATTTAATAAGGCACGTATGCACATTTATTTATGCACGTAGTTTAATTACAAAAATCCTTCATGTCTCTTTTTAAATCAGTTTCCATGCTAACAGCCTTGTTTTATTCCTTGCTACAGACACACTCAGAATTCATCAATTATTGTTTCTTCTACTAGCTCAGTTTGGCTTACAAATTGTCAAGCCCCTCCATATTCTGCTTTTTCCTCCTCACTCTGCTAAAGGAGCCCTCTCCTAGCACTGAGGGCTTCCACTGCCTTTTGGAAAACACAGATTTCCTCCACACCTGTGTCTAAAAATTAAACAAGCTGAATTTGGAATTACTATGAGTGTCTGAAATGGAATACAGGGCCAAGTTCAGCTTTTCTCTTAAAACCCATTGCTGTCAGATAGATGCTGTCAGTATTTTTTTTGTTTTCCACCTGGTTAACTGGGAAATTTGGTATTTCTTTGTCTAAAGTCAGCAGAACTTTTCAGGAAACCAAGGAGCTCCAAAGGCAAAGAGATAGGAAGGAAGGGTGCCTACAGATTAAAATTTCTGCATCATCTTAAATCCCAGAAATTGGTCACTGACTCTGGTTTGCTCATCCAGTCTGTTTTCCCAAGCTTGGGAATATTTTTCAGGCTCTGATGGGAAATTCTACCCTGACAGGGTACTACTAAGGTAGTATCTTCCTGAAAAAACAAGTTTTTCTATGATGAAATAACATTTTTCCATTAGAAAATTTTCCATCACAAGCAATAATCCAGGAGCCCTTTGGAACCAAGCAAATTTCCAAGGAATCTTCTCTGAGTGGCATTTACAGGTTAATTCAGCAGGATTGTCATGCTCTAAATAAGAAGTTAAAATTTTGCTAGCTCAGAAATATTTTGAAGGGTAAATATCCCAATAAATGATAATATCTCCAAAGCACTTGGAGATAATAACCATGTCTGTTCAGGTTATTTCTTGAGTAATTTTATAAAAAAGGAACAGTCCTTACTTCTGCTCTGAACTGGGTAGCTTTGTGCCTGTTGTTATTCAAATTCCTATAAAATTCTAATTTCTAATATCCAAAGATGTCCAGTTAAATGTGAGAATGAGCAGTTGTAGGTAATTGAACTGGTATCTCAGGCTTTTTACTTGTTTCTTTTCTTGGTTATGGTATTTTAAAATGGAGAATATCCCCTGAGATTAAAATTAGTAATCTCAGCGTTGATGTCTAGAGCTGCTCAAGTGATAGATAAAGCAGTAGATAAATAAAACAATATATTGATTTCTATTGAATAAATCAATAAATTAGAAATACCTCAGATATTAGAACCATGTCCCACAGATTCCCATCAATTACTGCCCTGGATTTTTTGGGGGGAATATCTGCAAAACTTTATCCATGAGAAACATTGCAGTGTAACACTGAGTGACACAAATCCTGTCTCACACTAAGTTTGGGTTGAGTTGGAATATTTGAGAGGGGCTTTTTTTCATTCTCAGATTTCCAAAATCCTCATCAGGAATCAGCTGGAGGCTCCACTCTGAGTATTAAAAACAAGTTTAGCACCCAGCCCAGCAGCTCCAGTGCAGTGCAGCGACCTGGTGGGAGCGACAGCATTTCTCCTGGCCAGCCCTGGGAAGTGCCATAAAAAGCAGGGAGAGTTTGAAATGAAAATCCCTGATTGATGGTGCTCACGAGGGCCATAGACCCAGAACTGCTGCAGTGTTCATAAACCGAGGACATTCCACTCAACAGCTCCGAGGAAAGGTGTCCCTCTGACACCTTGGCTGTCCTCCAGCTCCAGACCTCACACGGGGCCAGGGAGAAGGGGAAGGAGCAGGGAACAGGCTGAGCCTGGCAGGACCTGGAGGGGTGAGGGAATGGGGATTGGCCTGGGAGAACTGTTGGGAAGGATGGGGATTTGACAGATGTAGAAAGAGATTTGAATGTAGAATCTGAAGAAGGAATAGAAATGATAGCAAGTTTTGATATTGAAGAACAGAATTACTGAGCTGGTCTTACTGGATAACTAAGAAGGCAAAGAGCAAAATGAGTTGGAAGGGTCTTTTATGGCTCAGAGCAAAGGATGAATCCACCTCAAACAAAAGATATTTTTACCAAACAAAAGGATTTTCACAGACAAACAAGAAAGCCAATGTTGCAAGTAGAGAAAAGATCTCAGAATTTTCCACTGCAAAAAACTGAAAAATAACTGATAGCTTAAACTGTAAATACTAACCTTTTATGACTGGAAAATAGTATCATGAATATGGTAATGTTAGTAGTTAGAACAGGCTATAGGTAATAGTAAAAGTGTTGATTGGTTGTCATGTATTAAGATGCTTTGCAATAAAAAGTTTATAATGCATTGTAACCAGAACTAGAGTTGGCTTCAGAACCTACAGCTGATGCTGACTGCTGTGGGCTGGGCTCTTGTCACCCACACCCCGTGAATTGCTGAATCATTTGGATACAATAAACAGCATTTTAAATAATAAATAAACTGCTGTATCATTTGGATACAATAAATAGCATTTTAAAGATCCACCTGGAGCCCTGCATCCCTCAATCTGGTCTTACAGAGAACGAGTCTTTTCCATGAGCCTTGTGCATAGAGCAGGATTGTGAACTGGATGCTGTTGGGAGCCTGAGATTAAAGTCCTGCAGTGAGACCTTAAAGCCTCTGATTAAGCCCAGCACTAACAGACCTCAGCAAGAGTGGAGGAATCTCCTCCATCCTCCCCTGCTGGGGTTGATTTGGTGCTGAATGAAGGAAAAAAAGCCAAACAAAAAAACAAACGTTGTTTTCCTTAATTAACTCTGCTCTAGCCTGCCTTGGATCCCCTGGCAAGGGCAGAAGTCAAATCAGAGGTACTAACTGGGATAATAATAACTAAAAACTACTGCTCATCTACAGAGAGCAGAACTTCCTCAGATCTTTCATCTGTTCCAAATCCTGGATTTTACAGTAGATCTGATGTGGGTTATTGGCTGTTTTTCTCCTTGGGAATTCCCTAGGGACAACTGAAGACTCACAAATAATTCCAGCTGTGATGGACCACGGTGAGTGGTGAAAAGGAAGGAAATAGAATACAACATTTTTGGTCTTTGCAGAAGATTTTTTT
>VXBI01008137.1:219899-250233 GCA_013397375.1 Toxostoma redivivum | reverse complement strand
TGGTGGTGGTGGTGGTTTTTTTTGTCCTAAAAATGGGTCATGTATTTTAAGGAGACATTTGTGAATCTGGACTTGATCCTCCTAAAGTTGCAGGATATAAGAATTGTATCAGAGTAGAAAGGAGATGAGAGGGTACAGTGAGTGTGCCATGGTCTGACCAGCACCAGGAGATCTTAGGAAAAAGTGATTTTGTGCAGCACATCCTGGGGATGGTGGATGCACTTTGGAATGATTTTAGGAATGGAATCATAGAAAAGTTTGAGTTGGAAGGGATCTTAAAAATCATCCAGTGTTGTATTTGTACTTTTGAATGTTTGTGATTGAAGGGAAAGGGTGTGGAAAGATCCTGAAAGAAGTCCAAGAATATGAGCAGGATGAGGCACAGCTTCCACCATGGGCCTCTTCTGCTTCTCCATTGTCCAGACTGGCTCCAAACTTCTCCTTTCTTTGATCCCATTGCAATTCCCAGATACATCATCACCCAAAGCATTTTAATGAAGTAATTAATGTCCTTCTCTGATCACTTGATGTGCAGCTCAGCACAGGCCCAGCAGTGTTACTGTGGATGATGGGAAGAGTGAGGTGTAATTTTGCTTTAATCCCAAACTAATCCCACACTTCCCTTAAAACATGGAATTTAAGAAATTACTTTCAAGGACCAGCTCTAAGTCTAGTCTTAGCCTTGCTTTCAAATTTCTTGTTTTGCTGCTTTGTTATATTCATGTTGCTGATCACACCCAGTGTCACTGAGCTGGGATCCAGCTGGGAATTCCAGCCTTGGACCTGCCACTCAGAGAATTCCCTCTAACTTGCATTTGCCTTGGAAAGATGGTGTGAAAGCAATTCACGAAGCCCATCCTGTTATTTGTCTGGATTACACCTGGCTAGAAAAGAAAGGTCAGTGTTTGTTTTTATTCCATCTGTGGAGATTCTGAGGAAGGGTCCTCAGCCAAGCTGTGCCACCTAAGAAGCTGGATCCACTTTTATTGTGAAAAATACAAAATATCCCCCTCCTGTTTTCCTTCCAGTTTGGAGCAGCCTGTTTTGGCTGCAGTGGCCAAAGGCTCTGGAGTGTTGGCAGTGAGTGACGTGAAACGGATTTGTGGTCTCAGCCCAATTCCCAGGACACTCAGGGGCTGTGTCATCCTTAACATCTTTAATTGTCTGTGGATGGGGCAGAGAAGCCAAGGCCTGCTGTGGTGCAGGGGTTAATTAATGGTGTTCTGCAGAGCAGACGCAGTGGTTGGGAAGTGGGAAGAGGCACGGCGATCTGACCCTGATTAAGTGTGGATTTGTGGAGAAAAGCCATCCCCGTTCCTGAACCTCGAGGAAAACCAAAGCAAACCAAATAAAGGAAAGCAAAGAGAATCACAGCATCATTTTCAGCTGGAAAAGAGCTCCAAGATCATTGAGTCCAACCATTCCCCCAGCACTGCCAAGGCCATGACTAAACCCTGTCCCCAAGTGCCCAATCCACACATATTTTAAATACCTCCAGGGATGGCTGCTCAACCGCTTCCCTGGGCAGCCTGTCCCAGTGCCTGACAGCCCCTTCAGGGAAAGCATTTCCCTGATATCCAATCTAAACCTCCCCTGGCCCAGCCTGAGGCTGTTCCCTCTCCTCCTGTCCCTGTTCCCTGTTCCCAGATCCCAAATCCCCCGGCTGTCCCCTTGTGTCAGGAGTTGTGCAGAGCCACAAGATCCCCCTGAGCCTCCTTTTCTCCAGGTTGAGCCCCTTTCCCAGCTCCCTCAGCCTCTCCTGGTGCTCCAGCCCCTTCCCAGCTCTGTTCCCTTCTCTAGACATGCCCCAGCCCCTCAATGTCCTAAATAATTACCTTTTCTCCTTCTCCCATCCCATGGCTGGGAAAAAGTGGAATGTAACTGTTCAGCCTGATTTTGGTTTTCACCCCAATCCGGGGTGTTTTACCCTCATCCACATTTGCCCTAGATTTACTTCCTGGACAGCTGAGTTCTCTGGATAGGTGCTGTAGTTAATGGTTCATGTCCTCAGGCCACTCATGGATTGTTGTTGGGTTTTAGGGAAACCATAGGATTTCCATGATAGAATCAATACTTTGGGGTGGGAAGGACCTTAGAGCTCATCTTGTGCCATCCCTTGCCATGGCCAGTGACAACTTCCACCATCCCAGGCTGCTCCAAGCCCTGTCCAACCTGGCCTTGGACATTTCAGGGATCCAGGGGCAGCCACAACCTCTGCTCCAGGTGCAAAGGATGTTTGCATTGCATTCATCTTGGAAGGCTTTGCACCCCTCAACCTACAGCCTTGTAGAAGCAGAGGTTGGGAATATCTTTTGGCCCAGATTTTCCCAGGAGCTTTTCCAAACAATTAAATTAGAAGTCAATGTTAGTAATATTCCTGCTCACCATTTATCATTTGATTTATAATGAAGATAAAGGATTTAGTGCACTGAGGAGACTTTATCCTCCTTCTGACAAGTCAGCTGTCTTGCCTCAGTTTCCCCAGTGTGAATAAAAAGTCTGTCATTCCTGGATTTCTAATATCCATGATTTTAAGGGCCTTTGCTTTATTGTCCTTAGCAGCTTGCCTGCTGTGCCAGCAGTGTTTCAGGCCCTCAGCACTCCACACTTTGTGGTGACAAATACATCGTGGGCAAGAGCACCAAAATTCCAGCAATTTAGCTGACTCCTGTGTCCTCTCCCATTATTTCAGAATTCAGGAATTATTCCTCTGCTGTTTAGCACTTTTATAATAAGTTGATTCCAAAGGCTCCCAGCCAGTGTTTCCCAGTGGAAGAGAAGGAGACAGTTTGACCAGGACAAAAGCAAACCCAGGACTCAGCCCAAAGTAGAGTCATATCTATTTTGAGAATTTGATTCCTAGTTTTAATTAAGGAAACCTTCAGCTGGTCAAAGAGCCCTGTGGCTTCACAGCAAGTACAGGAGGTTCTTGGTTCAGGGGTTGGAGCCCTGAGCCCTCCTCGGTGGCACAGTGGTGGGATGGGGATGCTTTCAGGGAGAAGTCATGCACACATCCCCAGGGAGCCAGGGTTTGTGGGCTGGCTCTGGCCACCAGAGGATGGCTGCAGGGCCAGAAAGGTTTTTGGGATGGTGTCACCGAGGGATGGTGACAAGCCCTTTGTGCCCTGCATGAGGAGAGCAAAGGGATTTGTCAGAGCTTTGGGATGGGGGAATTGAGAGGGATCCTTTGTGTGGTGAAATGCCAGCTGGGAGGTTTTTTCCCTTGGGAAGGAACCCAGCAGCTTTAGGAATGTCCTGTGACAGAATCCACGAGTCATCTCCTCCTGGGAACAGCCCTGCCACCCCTGGCTGCAGCTCGCTGCTGGGTTTGGAAATGCTCTCACTCATCCCCGACGGATGGACGGGACACAATCCCTGGCTCCGGGTCACCCTGCCAGAGGCCAGCTCTGCCGCAGTGTCAGCTGTGTCACTGCCCTGGGGGGACAGGCGGGGTGACAAGAGCCAAGGGCTGAGGGTTTGATGGGAGGGAAATAACCATGGAACAGCACTGGAAAGGAGAGCCTCATCACTCTGTACAGCTCCTGAAAGGTGGCTGTGTCAGCTGGGGTTGGTCTCTGTCTCCAGGCAGCACTGACACAACCAGAGGACACAATCTCAAGCTACACCAAGGAAATATAGGTTGGGTATTAGGAGAAATTTTTCGTGGAAAGAATAATAAAGTACTGGAATGGTCTGTCCAGGGAGGTGGTGGAGTCACTATCCCTGGATGTGTTTAATAAAAGCCTGGATGTGGCACTGGGTGCCATGGTTTAGTTGAGGTGTCAGGGCTGGGTTGGACTCGATGATCTTGGAGGCCTCTTCCAATCTATTGATTCTGTGATTCTGATGATTTGATGGGAGGGAAATAACCCCTGGAACAGCACTGGAAAGGGAAGCCTGAGGATTTGGTAGAAGGGAAATAACCATGGAACAGCACTGGGAAGGGGAGGTTGAGGAGCTGTGGCAGCGCTGCCGTGCCTCTGCCAGATGTGGCTGGGATGGATGCAGGGGCATCCAGCTGTTGCTCTGCTCGGGAATGCTCCCTCCAGCTGTTCCTCCTCACCAGCACGGACAAACCCAGCCCTCACCCTCCAAATGGATCAATATTCCCGGCCTCCAACCCCCATTCCTCAGGGCCCCTTGACCAGGGTGGCAATGGGGAAATTAGCTGGGTGGATGTTTTGTTTAATGATGAGGATATATTTGTATAATGACATGTTCAGGTCTCAAATAATGAGCTCAGATTTTTTTTTCTTCCCCCCCCCTCCTCTCGTTCTCCTTGCTTTCCAGGGAATGCTGGCAGGTTTGGCTCAGTGCATCATACCACAAAAATCTCACTCCTCCAGAAGAAGGCTAATACACGGAGGAGCTTTCTACCAGGCTGATGTATCCCACATGCTTTCTATCTCAGCTTGGATTTCTCCAGGCCAGACAAAAGGATCAAAGACAGGGAGGGGCAGGGCTGGGGGGAGCTTTAATCCTTGCAGACGTGGAGAGCAGGGCAGCAGAGCAGGGCTAGAAAGGCTCAGACGTAGCCAAATTTAAGAACTGGTATTTATGAGCTGTGCCTAGAAATTGCCTCTGAGGATTGCAGAGCAGCTGGTGTCCCTTTCAGCTGACATTTGTACGGCTGGAGCACAGCACAGGCATGAGCAGGAAAGACAAATCATGGATGGAATTGGTGGATGCAGGAGCAGGAAATCGGTGCTGTGTGGTCCAGGTTGCCTTTTAATGGGTTTGTGTCGTGTTATCTGCATGGACCTGAGGCAGGTGTTAATCCCAAGGCTGAAATGCTCCTGGGGTGGGAGTAAATTTAAATGTCTTCAGCTGAATCAGTCTTCAAGGGACACCAGAGAGGGTCTGCTAAAGGTGTACATCTTTCATCAGATCTGAGATTCTGCCATTCTTCTCCAGCTCTGAGGGTGTCCTGCAGCCAACTCTCCATGGGAAGGAACATGAGGTGGAATTCCAGCAGTAGAAAGAAGGATGTCTGAAGGAGGAGCTACCCAAGAGTAGTAATTTAAAATATATTCCAGCTTACAAATATTTGAAGGATTTTTCCAAACACAGCTCACAAGGGTTGCTGTGCTTATTAAATGCTTGTTAAGAAACTGCACAGTGCCTTGTCTCTGAGTTTTGACTGGGAATTATTAACACCCACTCAGTGACATTTCACATTCCAGGCTCTGGATTTTAAGGCAATTTAATGTATCCAGGAGACTCCAGGAAAGAAGAGAAGCTGGTGACAAATGAGCATCATCCTGGTGACACACACACCCATCTCCCACAGCTGTCCCCCAGTGAAGAAATTCTTTTTCCTGGCCTCTCAGAAAACCAAATAAAACAGGTTTTATGCTGAGGTGCCATGTGAGGGTGAAGGATTCAGAGAGGCACTGTTGTCCCCTAGCGAGCAGTTTATATTTAATTTATATTTATATTATTTATATTTATATTTANGAGGAAAGAGGGAAAGATAGAAAAAAAAGAAAGAGGGAAAGAAGGAAAGAAGGAAAGAAGAAAAGAAGGAAAGAGGGAATGAGGGAAAGAGGGAATGAGGGAAAGAGGGAAAGAGGGAAAGAAGGAAAGAAGGAAAGAAGGAAAGAGGGAAAGAGGGAATGAGGGAAAGAGGGAAAGAGGGAAAGAAGGAAAGAAGGAAAGAAGAAAAGAAGGAAAGAGGGAATGAGGGAAAGAGGGAATGAGGGAAAAAAGGGAAAGAGGAAAGAGGGAAAGATAGAAAAAAAAGAAAGAGGGAAAGAAGGAAAGAGGGAAAGACGAAAACAGGGAAAGAGGGAAGAGGTCCTGCTCTGCCTCCTCCCCATCGGCCCAGCCCAGGTTTTACTGCTCCTTGCCGCTGTATTTTCCTTGCAGGAAGAGCTGGAGAGCTCCTCACACATTTCTGCTCCCTCTGCCCCTGCCGGGGTTGGCAGGAGGGGTTGCTAAGCACTCATTGTGAGTGTTTGTACACACTCAGCACCAGGTTACCGCCAAAATTTGGGGAAGGCTCACCCTGGAGGTGACGTTTTTGTGGACACAAGGTGACTCCCTGAGCAGTGTTCCAGGGGTGCAGGGAAATTCTCACACATTGATAGGATTTTGGGGTTTTTTTTCCAGATAATGCCAGTATTTTTGTTGTTCTCACAGCCTGCCCTGTGACAAGACATCAGCAGGGATAGGGATAACCCTGCTTGGAGTAAAAGTGGGGGAAGCTGTGCTGCACATTAAATAAATTCATTTACATCACCCAGGGACAGGGAGGGCGCATGAAGTGAGTTGATCCCTGCCATTTGTTTGGAAATTGGGAGCGGATGCAAACCCAGCCCCTCTCTCGGGTGCTCTCAGGGTGGAAGAAACCAAGAAACTCCAGCGTTGCTTTCCAGAGGTGTCTCACCAGATCTGGAAAATCCTAATTCCAACATCTTTAAGGGCTGGACTGGGAGATGGGAAGGGATTCTTAAAACACAGGCTCCTGGAGCCACGACAGGACTGAGTGTGAGAGTGGTTCAGGGGAAGTCTTAAGCAGCAGGAGGGCAGAACAACAGCCCTGGTGCTGTATCCTGATCTTGCTGCAGTGGATTTACAGCTGGTTCCTTTCCTGGAATGAAAAGATTAGGATCGCTGGAGCTGCGTGTGCGTCTTCCAGCGAGGAGAAGTAGGTATGCAGCAGCTGTAAAAATAAAGAGCCCTCTCAGGCCGTCGTAGTAAAAAGGTTTGGAAGCTGTTGAAAGTGGGGTGGGGTGGGAAAATCCTCAAATTTCCTACCTTTCTTTTTTTTTTTTTATATTGGGAATTTCAGCCGATGAGTTTTGAACTTGGTTTGAAAGAAAGGGGTTTGCGTGAAATTGGGGGGAAAGGCTTAAAATTACAAAAAGGCTTCTAAACTTCCTTGAACAGTCACAAAAATTGGGGTTTTTTTGTCTCTTTTGTCTCATTTTGCTGCCTTTCCCAAGATCCCTGCTGGTGTTGGAGGGCCTGGCTGCAAGGAATCAAGGCCACAAAAACCTGATGAGAGGAATTCCAGAGCAACTTGACAAGACTGGGCTGTGTGCTTGGTTCAGCTTGGATCCATGATTTGGGAGCTGAAATTCCATGGGAATCATGGAGGGGCAATGCAGGTGACCAGGGATTCACCTGTGACTGCACTTGTGATTTTTCCACTGAAGTGGAAATCATTGAGGCTGGCAGAACCCTCAGCAGTGCCAACCTCACCACTTTAACGTTTTATCTTCTCTTTTCTTGCCAGGATCAGGATTAAATGCTCAAGATGGCATTTCCTGTTGGGACTCAGATGTTTATTAATTCTTATCTATATTAAAACAAATTCTACATAATTTCAAGCTAACAACCTAAAAATGGAGCAGCATCTCTCTCTCCAGGTCCTCCCAAGGACCAACTGTCCAGGTGGGAAAAGCCACTCAAACTATCCCTACTTTCAACCCAAAAACCCACCTGCAATGTGGACTCCCCCAATTAAACAAGATCATCCAATTAAACAAATCACCCAGACCCACGAAGAAGAAGGTGAAGAAGAAGGACCAAGTCTCAAAACCTCCACCTTGCTCCACATACATCACCACACCCCAAAGCCTCAAACTCCAAATCTTCCACCAGGCACTTCCATTCAAACCCCACACCCACAATCCCAGCTCCATCACTCCATTTTGGAAGTTTTCTCCAGAATTCTCAGCTTTTAGGGTTCCAACACACCACTGACCCATGTCCCCAGGTGCCACATCCACAGACATTTTGGACACTTCCAGGATTTTATCTCACAATGGTGGGAGATGACACTGGGATAAATGAGACCCCTTTTTTCTGGATCTGGATGACTGGCACCACCACAAACTTTCCTCCCAATCCAGATCCAGAATCAGAGAATCAGGGAATTCCTCCTCCCTGGGGAGGTTCCCAGCCCATGAGCTCCAGGGAATGGGATGGTGCCTCCAGGCAATGCAGATTTCCTCAGGGTGACCAAACCGTGATGGTGTCCATCATTAATTTGGGGATTTTTTTGATGGAATTAAGCTTTCCTGGAAGTAAAAACCTCCCACTTAAAGCACTTAATTAAGCAAATGCTCAATTCCAAGCCCCTGAATTTCCTCATTTGATACCAAAACCAGGGAGGAACTACAGGGAAAGCGGAGTGGGCTTAAATGGTTTCTCAGAGATCTTTTTATGAGAATACCCCGCTTGCCTATCAATAAATGAAATCTGTCAATGTCTTTATACACCAAGATGAAATTATTAATTGTGAACTTACTGGCTTGCTTATTCTGCCTATTTCTGAGGCTCCTCTGCCTCTTTGTTTGCCTCTGGATGTGCTGCCTTGGTAATTCCTTCCAGGAAGGTGTTCCACGAGGCTCCACACGAGCAGGAGGACACCACAGCACCTGGTTTTCTTCCTCTCATCCTTGTTCCATTTATTTTCTGGGAATGGGGGCTGATATCCTGACTCAAATACACATCCACAACCTCTCCTGACTCCCAGAGACAAGTGCCATCCTCTACAGGAAAAATATTCCTAATAACACTTAGGGAAAGCTGCCCTTGGAAAGGTTCTTCCTGACTTGTGTCAGCAAGAAATCTGTTTATTTTGGGAATTTTCATGCTGTCCCAAAAGTCCATGTTAAAATTCCTTATTAATCTTTTTACAATGTTATTAATCAACATTTATTTTAAATACACAAGGACAATAGTGGAGTTTGCAGAATTATTTGTTGTGCAAGGACTTTTTTTCCTCCCCCTTGCTTTATAACTTCTCACAGCCCCTCACAGAATTTGTTGAGCAACCCCTGAGATTTGAGGTTGGTTTGGACTCGGTCCTAGAAAACAAGCCAAGCAGGATAAATAAAATAAAACATCTGGAAGTCTAGCCATCAGAATATCATCAGATATCCTCTGATTCCGAGGGTATCTTGTGTATGGAAGGTAATAATCTGAAGCATTGGGCTGTTCATAACACATAACTCTCTGAAAGAATGTGGAATGAGACACGAAATAATGTTGATCTGTGTTGATTGTCTCGAAAATTTACTGTGGAAAATCATGAGGTCTGTAATGAATAGTTGGATCGCTCAAACAAATGTCTGTGCCAATAAAACCTAAACATATATTTAAAAAACAAAGATAACAGAAGTCAGTCTCGCTGAGCAGAGATGGAGGGAACAATGTGAAGGATAAACACTGTTGAAAGGGGGGAAAAGGCAAATAAGGTTCTAATTAGGGGGAGGGACTGAATAGATTACACAGAAAAAGATAAAAGCAAGGAAACCTAATTGGAAACACAGCAGTGTGGTATCAAACAATCCAAAATATGTTATCTGGGACAAATGGGGGTTTGGATCTTTCTACAGCGAGGAAAAAGGTTGATGCTCTGGAGTTTAGGAGACAGGAAGCAGAGAGAAGAAAAAATATGAGTCAAGACTAAAATCTCATTTCCCAAATTGAGAAAGGCCATGCAACCCTTCCTCCATGTGGAAAACTGCAATTTCTCCCTCAATCCTCATGGGAATACAAGAGCATGGAGTGATGCTCAATGTGTCCATCAAAGACCTGCTGTGCCTTCAGGTCTTTCAGTGCTGGTGGAAACAGAGCCCCAAGTTCAGCCTGGCCACTGCTCCTACATCACCTCTCCATGGTGACCCAGGAGCAAAGAGTATTTCCCTGAATTTGGCCAACCCACTGGAGATATTAACCATGGTGTGGGAGCAGGAAAGATCAGTGGGTGTTGGTTAAAACAGGATGGACAAAATCTTCACCTTCAGTTTGGGATGGTGTCTGAACAGACCCCTTATCAAGGGCTTTGAGGCTCCTTTTGGCATCCAACCCTAAATCCAGATTCTGAGGAAGGATGGACAACTGGGGGAGCAGGAAATCACTCTCCTGAGATTATGGCACCCATGTTTATCTTATGTGCTGCACCTGGGGGCTGGAATATGCTTGTCCTCTGGAATATGTTTGTTCTCTTGAATATGTTTCCTTTCTGGAATATGTTTGCTTTCTGGAATATGTTTGTTCTCTGGAATATGTTTGCTTTCTGGAATATATTTATTCTACCCCCAGTACTCTGTGCAATTTTCCTCTGTGGTTCCCTCATTGTCAGCTTCAGAATAAAAAGCACAAAAAAAAAAGTGGCCCGTTTCCCTCTATATTCTTTATATTTAAAGAGAAGGGAAGATATTAGAACTTGGAAAACTCTCTGGTTAATATTGACTGCTTTCCCTCACTTTCTGTCTCCCAGGTTGTGATTTCCTTGAATTAAGGCTCCAACTTTGAGTTTGGATCCATTGAGAGCAAGCAGAGACCCTGCAGGTGCCCGAGTCCCACCCAGCAGTGGGTTCTTCCTTTGGAGGGACAAGCACAGCTTTGGGAAGTTGTTTTGTAAAAAATGAAAATCCTTTTTCCAAATGGCTCTGGGCAGGATTGGTTTGGACATAGGGAAGAGCTTGGCAAATTCCCCCCTTGCCCAGGATGCTCCTCGTGGATTTGGCTGCTCCCTTTCCAAGCAGCACTGCCAGCAGTGCCAGCTGCTCAGGAATTTGGAACACAGGAATATTTGTGGTCATTTCTCCTTATTTCACAGGGCCTTGCTCAGCAGTACTTGGAACACGTTGGATTTCTGGCAGGAGGCTACAGAGCTGTGATCCCTGCAGGAACAGTCTGTCTGTCTGTCTGTCTGTCTGTCAATCCTATCTGTATTTTAAACAAGCTCAGCTGTGCCTGGGGTGGGCAGTCTGCCTTTCCTTCCCATCCAAAGGCACATCCCCTCTCTGAGAAGCAGCTGCCCTGGTTTTCCTGATTTTACTTTTATTTTAGTGAGCAGGGCCACGGGATCATCTTTGCCCCTTCAACCTGCTCCACAGATAACTCAGTTTGCTCCTGGAGAGAAGCTGCATTTTTAATCTCTTAAAAAGGAAATACATTCACAATTTTGAACGTGGCCTTTTCCTCTGCTCTGCTATTCATAGCAGAAGTGTCACAGATGCTTTTCACTCCTTCCCCCCTCTTCCTTTCCCCCCCCTAAATCTTGATGAATAAACAGACAAAAAGAGGACAATCTTAGCCTTCCTACTGTGTTTCTGAGGGTCAGTGAATAATTAAAACTTCCCAGCACAGTTCACAGCACCTTTGGGGTTGTAAAAAGATCTGATTAATAAAGTGGAAACAAATGTTCACTGTTCTGTCCACCCCATGATGGCACCAAGTGACCCAACCACTCCAAAACTGACCAAAAAACCCAAGGAGCCAATGGTGAAACATCTCTAAATAAGGAGAGAAAAGACGGATTCTAAAAATGAACGATGTCTCATCTCAGCATGTGGGAAAATGTTGAGGTTATTGCTGGGGGCCAAATATAAAAAGCAGCTCTCCATATGTTCTCTTGATAGATTTGAAGCCGGGGAGCACGCTGTGGTTGAGGTTTGCAGCTCAGATATGGAGTGATACAGTCACAGAAAAATTTGGCACAGCAGCCGAAGGTCGGGAGCGGCGGCGCAGACACGAATGGAAAATTGGGAGGCAAGACAAAGGTTAGGAAGGAGCAAAGGGATCAAAGAGCCTCAGGAGCAGTACCCAAGTGCAGTGTCTGCAGTGACTCATCTGTGCACTGCTCCCAGCAGGATATGGGATGGAGGTTGTTTGTAGATTGGGTATTAGGAAAAAGTTATCCATGGAAAAGGTGGTCAAGCGCTGGAGCAGGCTGCCCAGGGAAGTGCTGGAATCACCATCCTTGGAAGTGGTCAAAAGGTTTCCAGGCAAGAAATGATTTATTGGTGAGTGTGGCAATGGTTGGACTCGATGACCTGAGTGGTCCTGTCCAACCTTCCTGATTTTGTGCTTGTCCCCTCATGTTCAGCCCCTCCAAGCTGAGTTTTCCTGGATTCCTGGCTTGGTTTGCCAGGCTCCCTCCAAATCCCTGCATGTGGGAACCTCAATCACCTGTACTGATTGTCTCCCTCCCTTCCCATTCCCAAGACAACTTCTCCCTGGAAGCCAGACCATAACAGAGGGAAATTCAGGCCAGAGGAGGCTTCAGCTGCCATTGTCCAACTTCTTGCTCAAAGCAGGGTCAGAGATGAGGAGAACTCACAGCCAGTGAGAGGCTGGGTGGATGAACTCTCACCCTAAACCAGTTTTTGTGAAAGGACCACGAAAAAGGACAAAGGAGAAGATTTCTCATCATCTGACACTGAAGGATGGCCAAGCAAGGCGTGCCACTTGTCACCCCCAGCCCTGGGACAAGCAATGATGTCAGGCTGGCAGAATTCCTTTGAAAAGCCACTCATTTCCAAATGGCCCAAAGCTGTGAAGAAGAGCCCTTGTTTCTCTGGTTCCAGGGATTCTGAATTCAGCATTGCTCATCATTTACACAGAATGAAATAAAAAATGGAATTCTGGGAGCAGAATGATGGATCCAGAGACAACTCTGGGTAAGTCTGGCTGCTCTAAGAAATGGTTTCAAGGTCTTCACTGCTATAAAAGTGCTTTTTTTGTTGTTTTATTGCACCACCTGAAGTGTGCAATGGCACCTCCTCATTCTCCAAGTGAAAACTGGGGCTGGTATAAAGGAAAGAGGAGTTGTAATATTCATTTCAGTCAATATTACCCATCTAAAATGAGATGTCTTACATAAATTATTTTTTATATTTTTTTTTTTCCTTTGAAGGGCAAATTATCTGATCCCACAGGATCCTGTCATAAATGAATCCATGTCAGAGGATCATTCTGAGGATTAGGAATAGAAGAGGGGTGAATCAAAGTGAGGTAAATACTTCATTTCAGAATATTACCTCTGATTTGCAAACCTGTACTGCTGGGAATTCTTTTCCCAACATTAAAGCAGTAATTTAGTCAGCGATAACAATGACAGAAACCTCCAAATTAGTTAATTATTAGGCCTTGAACACTCCAGATTCTGATATAAACTAATTTTCCCCTTTGAAGCCTGTAATTTTTATTCCCTGCTCTTGATCACAGGCTTCTCACTGGGAGCAGATGAGGCTTCAGAATGAGTTACCAGGCTTAGTGTGATGGGTGCCCCTAATGACTCCTGCTCAGTGATTTTCCCAACTTTGTTAACTCCACTTGACGTCCTGACCTGCTTCTCCAGACCCACGAAGCTGCCACGTCTCCTTGGATGTCTGTCTTTGCAGAGAGGCAAGAATTCCCTGAGGCTGAGTTATCAGCTGGTTTTCATCTCATTTCCATTTTTTTTTATTATTATTATTATGAATTTTTTTTTCTCCCCTCTGCTTTCCTGGGCTTTTGTTTAGATCCAGAAAAACGAACAAATATCCCAGCAAAAGGCATTTCTGGAAGGTTGGGGTGCATGGAGCCACATGAGCCATTAAAATTGTCTGCAGGGCACAGTTCCCAGGCCGTGCATGTGGGGGTGGGATTTCTCTCATTTTAATATCAGATGTCTGCAAATTATTGAAGTCTGTGCAAGTCACTCAATTCTGCTTTTACAGCCTCCAGACACCCCTTCCCTCCCCGGCCTCCAGGTTCAATTTCATTCAAGGCCTCTATAAACCTGGTTAAAAGAAAAATAAAAGCAAAGTGGACCAACCAAAACACCCCAAATGGGTTTTCCTTCGCAGCAGGTAGAATTTGAAGGCTGTCAGGCAGGGCTGTCTGTGAGCATCTCAGGGATTTTTAAAATCTATTTCACTTGCAGCTGCTCTCTCCTCTCCTAAGTTTTCCTCACCAGAGAATCTCTTAACCTCAGCCCATTACAGCTGACTTAAAGCCCTGCAAGTCAAATAAAGAGCAGCTACATTTTCAGCAAAGTAGGGTCAGTTCTGGTTTAATTCAGAATGGAAAGCCAGGTGCTTTAAGTGCACTTTGCAAGAGGGGGTTAAGTTACAAAAATAAACTTCCTCGCACTGGCACAAGCTCGTGGAGAAGGAGCAAAAGAAAAATTATGCTCATCCAATTCTATAGAGCTTGGCAGGAGATGGGAAAAGCAGAGCAGGGTTTCTAGGAAAGCTCGGGGAAAGTCACTGCTTAGAAAGCTGATCTGGTGAATTTTGCTTTTTACATTTTTATTTTTTTTTATTTTTTTTTTTTTTTTTTTTTTTTTTCCTGGATTCTCACAAAACCACACAGGCCAGGAGGGATTGACTTCAGTGTCTGCCACAGTGCACAAGTCCAGAAAGAAGCTTTGTGCAGATGATTCTGTGTGTGCTGAGTGTTTCTGTGCCCCTCTTTGAAGAGACAAAAAAAAAGCCCCAAAGTGCAAAGAGCACCAAAATCCTCTTAGAAGCTCCAGCCATGTGGAAAGCAGACACAGCTCATGTCTTTATCTATACTGGCAGTTAAAAAAAACATTTAGGTTATGACCTTAAAACTAGAGTCAGGTCTCTCCAGATCCCTTGGAAAGACAAGGATTGGATTTGGAGGTGTGAAACTCATCCCATTCCACTTCTCTCTCAAGTTCTTCTCATCCTGCAAAGCATCTGGCCCTGCTCCAGGTGTTGGTGCTGGTTATCCAGCACTCATCCAGGTCTCTGCTCCTGCTTTCCCAAGGAATTTGGTGCACACTGATAAAGAGGGTTGGGATCCTTGTGGGGTTTTGCTTCACATCCCTGAATGCTGGGTGATGGGGCTGGGGCTTTTCCTCTGGTACAGGCATTAACTGTGATCCTTTGGAATAGGTGAAATCAAGGGGAACAAGGATTCCTTGAGCATTTTTTCCTTCCTGACCCCATCAGCAAAATGGAACTCACAGAGAGTTAATTTATGGGTATTTGATATTCAGGAAAAGGTACAATGTGAATAAATCAGGAAATGCTGATGTCTAAAGACATAAAACTGCTGTGTTTTTGGTGTTTTGGGTTTCAGGAACATCTCAGGTGGTGTTGGACACTTTATTTGAGAAAGGCAATAAAGGCCTTCAATCACCATGACCAACTTGGAGAAAAGGAAAATTAATCTCTCTTTAGAAAAGCTGGAAGGTCTAAAATTGTTCCAACATTTTGAAGGTCTGACCATGCCCTCAATCCCACTGGGAAGATGGAGCAATAATCACATGATTTTTTTTTTCACTTTCATATTCCACATAATGAAGGAAAAACAAGGTAAGAGCACATGGACACAACCAAAATGGGAAATCCAGGGATTGTAGGAGTTGTTGTCCCAGTCTTTACCTTGAGGGATTTTTAGGCATCCCTCACTCTGGAAGACAAGGAAACAGGAGGA
Organism: Toxostoma redivivum; assembly: GCA_013397375.1. Taxonomy (NCBI): domain Eukaryota; kingdom Metazoa; phylum Chordata; class Aves; order Passeriformes; family Mimidae; genus Toxostoma; species Toxostoma redivivum. The sequence continues at coordinate 235,038 of VXBI01008137.1, read as the reverse complement.
AACATCAGACTTCTTTTAAAAAGAAAATAAATTCCTAATCCTCAGAAGTGCAGAAGAAACCTTAAAGAGGCAAAATGGAAACATTTCCAGTATAAGGCAAATAAAGAGCCTACACTTATTTGTGCAGAAGTCTGATGAAGTTTAAGTCCATAATAAGCCCAGGGTGGGAGGGGGGAAGGCAGGGAGAGGGGCTGACTCATGTTTTTTGAATGTTTGGGGTTAGCACCAGTGTGTTTGGCAAATTCTTCTGTGTACTTAATACGTGTGAAGGAAATTATAATTGGTCCGTAGATGATTTGTTAACTAAAAATAGGGGCTAAAGCTGTAAAAATATTTGTAACATAAAATTTCAGCAGCTCTTCATCATTCTTTAGTGCTTTTCCCCAAACACGTTGGGAACTATGGGGTCTCTAAACACCTCTCCAGGGTAATTTATTGGAGAGCTGATGGCCAAAGCTGAAGATGAATTTCAGCACTCGGGGTGAGATGTGCAAAGGCAGCTGAACCAGACAAGGACCCACCAAGGTAACAGAGCAACTGCTTCTCCATCACTGCGTGGAATTCCCTCGCTGGCCTCGGTGCTGTCACCCTGCCAGCACCCTTTGTGCTGGTAGGAATTTGTATTTCTGAGTGAGGCTACAGCAGCTGAACAATCTCCCCTTGGTGGTTGTCCCCAAAGCCATAAACTCATCCCAGGATCTGCTGATCATTTGCTGTTATCTTTCCAATCCTAATTTCTCATATTTCGAACAACTTTCTGCCCATGTTTGGCCACTCCTTCGTTCAAAAAAAATAGCAAAAAAGCCCTTTTTGGACACCCCTTTTTCACTCAGCCCAAACAGGAATGTTCCCAGATGTCCTCAGCAAACTTTGCATGAGAGGAGCCCTGAGCGAGTCAGCCCTGTGTGGTCTCACTCGTTACGTGGCACGTCACCTCATTTTTTTGGGTACACGTAGGGAAAGTCACAGGGTGAAGCTGGAATTGATTGAAAGTCCAGTTGAACTTGCTGGAAAAATTCCTCTCTTGACCTTCCCAAGCTTTGGCTGCTTTCCAGGCTCATGATGTTCACACCTCCTTAATGCAACCCCCGGCACTTGAGTCATGTCGAGCTGGGGAGGGGAGAAATGTCAGGTAATGTGGCCTCAGCAGCCACCCTGGAGGGGACTCAGCTTTTCCCAGCTCTGCCACACTCCAGCCCGGAGTTTATGACGTGTTCCTTGTCCCAGTGCATCCCAACCGAGCTGTAGAGTTTGAGATTTTTCAGGATTTTGTTCTGCCCAGCAGAACGTGGGCTGCCCCCAACGCCTCGCCCTGGAGCTCAGCCTTGCTCCTGCTCCTCTCCACCAGCTCTGCCCCCTCCCCACACATCTCCCCCTCTCCTCTTCCTCTCCCCAATCCCATGACAGAGCCGTGGCCTGCTCCAAAAATCTGTCAGCTGGAGTTCCTGCTCCCTGAAATGATGGAGATATTCTGTGGGATGGCCTGCTCAGTGTCACCTCCCTGTCACTTCTCATTTGCCCTTTTCTAATAGGTGGATGAACTTGAGCAAATCCCACAAATTCCTCTGCTTTCCTCTTTTTGCCTTCCCATCTCATCTCTCTTCTGCTGCTCTGCACCTCTCAAGCAACCCCTTCCCCCCCTTCAATCCCGACTCAAAATTCAACATTAAAACCACTGTCCTTAACCTGTTTTCAAGTGTGTGAAAACAACCTCAACATCCAGGTTATTTCTTCTTTCAGAAGGAGTGAAGGGCTTGGGAGGGAATTTATCTGGCAATGGGAGCACCCTGCTAAAAGTCACTTAATTTAGTTTTTAATTTCAATCTCCACCATGGGACCATGAAGGCAAAAATCTGAATAAATCCTCATCCCTCTTGCTGTCACTTATTCCGCAGGTCCAGAGCAGATGCCTGCACCAGGGAGAGGGCACAGCCTCCACTGCCAGCATTCAGCAGTGGAATTTTTTCCCTTAGGGGAATTCTGCTGCTTGGAGACACTGGATTGAATTACAGTTCACATCTTTCCATGGATCCACATGATCCACAAGCCAGCTTTCACATGATCAGGAAATTCTCCATCCATTTCCCTCCTTGTCCTGCCAGGGGATGCCCAGCATGGTCTGGTGTGAGCAGAACCTCATGACTGATGTCAAAACATGGAGAAATAATTTGGAGAGAAGTTGGAATCATGGATGAACCACAAGCTGGTTGCCCCATGGGTGGAATATCTCAGCAGTGATATTCCACTGGGATATTCCACTGGGATATTCCAGTGTCCAGCAGTGCTGGAGCCAATGGTTTCCTGAAGTCAGAAATCACAAGAAAAAACAAATCCTGTCCCAGATGGATCCAGCAGATTGTTTGTTGTGACCCTCAGGTTTTAGACTGAGAATAAATAGATATCTTATTAAATTTAAAATAAATATTTTCTTAAATAAATATTTTATTAACAAAAGATTTTATTGAATAAAAAATCCATCACATCGCCATTTTATGTTTGGCCCAATTTTTCAAGAAGCATGGCCCCCATTATCCAGCTTCTTTGCATTGACCTAAAAAAAACCCCAAAACATTTTATTATTTTCTTTAGAAAAGAAACATCACCCAGCCATCAGCATCCCCATCCCTGGATGTGTCCAAGGCCAGACTGGACCTGGGATATGGAATGAGATGATCTTTGAGGTCCCTTCCAACCCAAACCCCTCTGGGATTCTACAAATTTGGGTTTTTTTTAAATGGTTTTTAAGTGCAGCACTGGGTTCTTCAGCCATGACTCATTCAGAGCTCCCATCCCCTCAAATCCCTTTCCATCCCCTGGGAAAGGAGGGAACTCAGGCCTTGGAGTTTGTCCTGCTCAGCCTATTGGGATTTCAGGATTGTTGGGGTTTTTGGAATCTGAGCTTATTGGATGCGTGTGATGAAGGGCTTTAAAAAAATCCATTCCCACTTATTGTTGAATTTATTAGGGTTTAATAACTCACCTGGGTAAAAACCAAACCTCAGTGATCCTTGAGGGTCCCTTCCAGCTCAGGAGATTCCACAATTCAATGATTGTCTCAGCAACATGGCTGCTAAAAATTTAATTCATTATTTCCCTAATTAAAACCAACAAATATTTCAGTTCTTTTGGCATAAATGTGACATTTTCTTCTGTAATTAAGGACCTCCCTCACTTCCATGTGAGCACTTAAGCGTGGGCTTAACCTGCAGCTCATTTTCAGATTCTTTGCTGAACCAAGGCTTTGACATCAATTATTTTTCTGCTTCCCCCTCATCATTTCTCACCCCTTTCCTCATCTGCTCCTTCTAATCTCACCTTGTTTTGTATAAATAAATCCCAAATCGATGTCATTCTTTGTCCTATAGATAATTGTTTATGTTGAACCAGTTTTGCTGTTTTTTTAGGATTGAAGGCAATCTGAAAGATCCAGGTGCAGAAACCCACGGCTCAGTGGCTTAAAACCAACACATGGATGGATACACTCAAATTTACATTAATTAACTGTACTTCTCAACTGTTCTCCTGCATTTTGTCCCCCCACCTGTTGCTCCTTTGTTGAATAAAAACATTATCTTGCTTCACGCTGTTGAAATTTGCTTCTAGGCTGACACAGGACTGAGGTGGGTTTTGCTTGGCAAAGCAAATATGGCAAAGGTTGCTGAAAACAGTGATTTCTATCTGATTTTTTTTTTATTTTGCCCTCACAGGTGAATTCATTCGTGAATTCAATTCCCAAATGAGGTGAGTCTCATTTAAACTCCTAACTACTTTATCAGTGAAGTGACAAATTTGCTGGAACTGTTTCCTGAGGATATTTGTTTTCTTTTCCTCACTTGTGCTGAGAGTTGGGACATTATTTTTTCTGTAGAAAGGCCACTTCCAGCTGAAACAGCTCCAGGCTTTGCTAAAATATAAATTTGTTTAAATGACTTCTACAGAAAAAGAAATACTAAAAATACCCCCTGAAAAGAACAAGACCTGGAATAAAATTCCTCAGGCTTCATTTTGCCACGAATTCCCTCTGTAAATTGGGAATGTGATGTTACCTCTTTACTTTATTTACAGAATTGACAGAAAATATGAAAAATGCTCCCTTTGTCCCATGTCTGTGCACTGACCATTCTGCACTGATTTGTGCAGGTTTTATAATAACTGTGTGTAATTAAGTGTCACTTAAAAGCCCCTTTATCGAGGCAGAATAGTGCATACATTTATATTTCTATAAATATAAGAATCCAGCCTTTCATCTTTTGCTGCCTTGATCTGTAGTGGCCATGATAATTCTTGCTTTGTGCCTGAGCTCTTTGATCCAGGGAGATTTCAGCTCCATCACTTTTGGGAGTCCCTGGCTGAGGGAGGACTTTGTTCTTTGCTGGGCCTACCACAACATTCCCTATTTCCTAAAACACAGCAGATGTCCAAATTCTCATTATAAGGTAGGGCTGGAACCACCCCTGTCCCATTCAGTGTCCAAAACTCAATGGGTTCCTCTTAGAAAATGGCAATTAAAATTATATATTATTGACATGGGTTGGGGTTTTGCCCCTGGGTGATTTTCTGAAAGAACAGAACAAGCTCTTTCCTTTCTGACTTCTCTGTCACACTCATATTTCAATACAGCAGCATCTCAGCCTTCCTGCACAGATGGACACACAGAAAATTGCAAGGCTGGGACTTGCCTTCAGCAGAAAATTGAGCTCTGCTAACTTGGATCTTTCTTTGTGCACCTGAACCAGAAGGAGAAACCACTTTTACTTTCCTACAGAATTTAAATCATGTTTGGGATAGAGGGAGAACGACCCCCAATGGAGAAATGAAGGGTGGGTGTCATCACAGGTTATCATTACAAAATAATAATAGAAATTTAATAATAGAAAAGACTTTTTCAGCTCCAAAATCATCCTCCAGGCTCCATCAGCTCCCCTGCCTGCTCTCAGGTCCCTGCTGCCATCGAATCCCAAGGCTCAGATGAAGTGTCCTGGTGCAGGCCAATCTCTTTTTCACTTTTCAGAGCCTGGCAGTCCCCTGATGCTGCTGAAGTGAATTGGTGAAAGATAGAAAAATCACCAGCTTGCTTTTTAAAATATTTTCCTGTATTTTCCCCCTTCGCCTTCAGAATATGGAATAATAATTAAAATATATGGAAACAAGGAAAAGAAAAGCAGCTAAGCTGAAACTACATTTCACTCCCTAATTTCTTGGTGCCAAAATGATGATGCCAAAATTATTATTATTAGGGAAGAGAAATAATTTTTTTCTATGAGTTTTCACCAACTCAAACTGATTTTTTTTTTTAATACCTGGTACCATGAGACAGAGTGATGCTGAACATCCCTTTGCTGACAGGATTTGGCCTGACCAAATGGTTAAATCCCAGCAGCCTGATACAAACCCTAAATAATTACAGGTTAAACCATATCTGAAAACTATTTGGCCACAGACAGATTTGTGTCTCGCTGGCTCTGGGAGAGGAAGAAACCCAGCCCTGAGTGATTCACCTGCCTCACTGGGGCAGCTCTAACAATCCCAGACTTCTGCCAGCCCCTTTTCTCATGAGGAAGGGTTTTCCATCCCCTCTTCTCCTGGGGAAGGTATCTCCATCCCTTTTTCTCCTGAAGAAGGTTTTCCCATCCCCTTTTCTCCCAGGGAGGGTTTTTCCTTCCCCTTTTCTCCTGGGAAGGGTCTCTCCATTCCCTTTTCTCCTGGGGAAGGTTTCTCCATCCCCTTTTCTCCTGGGGAAGGTCTCTCCATCCCCTTTTCTCCTGGGAAGGGTCTCTCCATTCCCTTTTCTCCTGGGGAAGGTCTCTCCATTCCCTTTTCTCCTGGGGAAGGTTTCTCCATCCCCTTTTCTCCTGGGGAAGGTTTCTCCATCCCCTTTTCTCCTGGGAAGGGTCTCTCCATCCCCTTTTTTCTCGGTGAAGGTCTCACCATCCCCTTTTCTCCCGGAACCCAGCAGCTCTCCCGGGAGGGTCTCTCCAGGACCGTCTCGCTGCTGTAAGCTGAGCCAGTCAGGCAGGAGGTTTTAGCCCGCCTGAGGAATTTGGAGGAAGGGTTTCTAAGCTTCTCAGAGCATAAGCCATGCGAGCATATGGCCATAAATCCCCTAAGCTTGGGCACTTAGTGGTGATCCAATCGCACTCGATGGGCTCCTCGGAATAATGCTGCTCTGATGGGAGGGGATGGAGCCTCGGGAAGGCTCCACAGGCTTTGCTGTGTCAGGAGAAGTGGCAAATGTTCACTTTCCACACAGCAGTCCCTCTGGGCAGGCGCTTTTTGGAGCCCCCGATGCAGAGACAGAGCTCTCGCATCCTCTGCCAGGATGGAGATTTGGGAAGAGCGGTCCTGATGTCCCCAGGGCACAGCTGAGCTTTTCCCCTTGCCTTCCCCTCTTATCCCTTGGCTGAGGATGAAGAGCCTGTTCAGCCTCCTCATCCCTCCCCAAGCGCGGCTCAGAGAGTCAGAGGATCACCGAATATCCCGAGCTGGACGGGACACACAGGGATATCCAGTCCAGCGCCTGACCCTGCACAGGATGATCCCAAAAATCCCATCCTGTGCCTGACAGAGCTGTCCAAACACTCCTGGAGCTCTGGCAGCTTTATTCCCTGCAGGCAGTGATGTTTAAGCTCTGTGTTTGGAGCATCACCATCCCAAAATGCCACCCCTCGTGCCAAACCCAAGACACCCATATAGGATTTTTTCCCCAGGTTCGCTCCTATTTGGTTACGAGCCCACGGTGGCATTTCCAGCGGGGCTGGAGCAGCAGCACCCCCTTCCTGCCCTCTCAGATGTCCCGGGGCTGAAGGGGCTAATCCTGTACATTAACCAGCCCATTAACCATTGTGCCTGTAAAAACACCCAGCCTGTCACAATGACTGCTGGCTCTGCTCCCTGCTGTCCATCAACTTGATCGAAGATAATGTGTAAGGGGATAGCTCGGCCGCTGCGTGCTGTTGACACTGGGAAGAAAGATCCCGGGGCTGAAGTGCCACTCAGGTTACAGATGAGCTGGAAAATCCACCCACTCCCGAGAGTGGTGACAGCTTTGTATACAAACTCCTGCTGCCCGCGGTTCCGCAGCTCTGCGAGGACTTGGCAGGCAGGGACAGGGGCTGGGGGATGCTGCTGGGGTCACCCGGGTCAGCTCCTCTAAACCTTGGAGCTGGAGAATGAGTGGAACGAGTTCTCAGCTTAAGGGAAATCAAAGGCGGGGATCTGCTCGCTTTCCTTTCCGGGCTGGGCAGCTCAAGGGCAGTGGAGGAGCTGGATGCACATCAAGGTTGTGGGGGTCGTGAGTTGCTCTTGCAAACACTCTCTGGTGGATGATTCCTAAAAGCCATCCCAGTCTGCTGCCAGAATTTTGGCATCCCAGCCACAGCATCAGGGCCAGCAGGGTCCCACTGAGAAGCCCTGCCTCGTCCTCCTGCTCTGACACTGATGCCTCAAGTTTTAGCTTTCATACTTTTGATTCTGTACTGCCTTAGTGTATAACTCTGAACTTCATATAAAGTGTTCCAAGTTCTCCTCACAGCTCAGTCACACAAAACAATCCTTCTCCAGCCCCAGAACCAAGGGCACCGCTGCAGCTTCAGCCACAAAAAGTGCAAACAGCAGTGAATTGAGGAGAGAATCTGGGAGGATGGAACTGCAGAACCTGGAGCTGGAAATGGACAATGAACCCCAATATGGAAATGGACCAAAACTTATTAAAGTGTAAAAGCTCGTGACCCAGGGTCCACCTTGGGTGTAGCCTCAGCCAGGCTCTTGCACTGCCCAAGGTGAATCCTTTTATTTATTTTAATAAATCCCTACTTTATTCTTTAATACTGTCCAGCCTATGTTCCAGGTCAGCCTCTCACAGGCATCCACACCAACACTCCACCCTCCACTTCATCTCACACTAGGAGTTTTATAAATGCTTCAAGGCAAGACTTCAATATTGACTTTTATTCTAACTTTGCTGTCTGTGTCAGCTGGATCCTCTCTTTTTAAACCTTGATGCTGGAGCATGAGTGGAACAAATCATCAGCTTGAGAGAAATCAAACTCAGGGATCTGCTTCTCTTTCTTTTTGGGCAGGGCAGATGGAGGAGCTGGATGAACAGCAGTGTTGTGGTGGCCACGAGTTGCTCTTGCAAACACTCCAGGCTGTGGTGGATAATTCCTAAAAGCAATCCCTGAGATGTGTGGCACTCTGCTGCCAGATTTTTGGCATCCAACCCAAGGCATCAGGACCAGCAGTGTCCCTCCCTGGAACAAGCCCTGCCTTGTCCTCTCACTCTGACACCAACACTCCACTGCTCTGCCTCACACCAGGAGTTTTATAAATGCTTCAAGGAAAGGCTTCAATATTAACTTTTTAAAATTTTTTTCCCCAAAAAAAGTGTTTTTCTGATTTTTTTTTCCATGGGAAAAGGTTAAAAAGTCAGCTTCCAACCTGCAGTGGCTCAGCCTGAAGCAGAACATTTCAGTTTTATCAGCTGGCATGAAGGGATCTGTTTCAAATCATTTTTGACAGCATATTAAGCTGCATTTCTATCCCAGCTTGAAACTGGCCCGCCCATTGTCATTCCCTTTCTCTGGAAACAACTCTCTTTTCTCCCTCTGAAACCCAGGTGAAACAGCTGAGTGGGGGAATCACTGGGACATGAACTTGGCTCAGAGGAGAAAAAGAGGGGCTTGGATTTTCAGAATAAAGGAGCAGTTTGATTTTCACTTGATCTGAGAACAGCCCGTGCAGCCAGGTCGGATAAACTGAAATACAACACTGCAGAAATCCTGCATGTCCCGTACCTCGGACATTTATTCACCAGCAGGCATGGCCAGACTTCACTGCTGGCTGTGACATTCCATGAACCAGCACCAATATGGAATAAAGGCTCTGAGTACTCCAGGATTTCCTAGGAAGGATGCAAAATATGTTGGGATTAGGTGCAGCTTTTAGAATAGAAGCTCACAGAGAAGGATTATTCATTGGAATATTGGAAAATTATTATGACCAAAACTGTCTTTATATATTTTTTTCATGCCCAGCTCTTCACTGCTGATGTAGCAGCTCCTCTTACAAAGGCAGAGAATGGAGTAATAGAAAATTATCACTGGTTTTTCCCAGAGAAGCTGTGGCTGCAACAGCCCCTGGAAATGTTCAAGGCCAGGTTGGACATGGCTGGGAGCAACCTGGAGTAATGGAAGCTGTTCTTGCCCAGGGCAGGGGCTAAAACAAGAGTTCTAAGGTCCCTTCCAATCCAAACCACTCCATGATCCTGATCCTAAGATTTAAAATGTCTGGAGACAGTTGTGACTCCAGCTGTGGGAGATGGGGGCAGGATTTGTGTTGAGATCTAAACTTTATCCAAGGAAATAGCTTTGTAGAATGAATACTCCCCCCAATAATTGCATTAAATTCTTTCCCCAATGGTTCATGTAGAAATAAAAGGGGCTGATGGTAGATCTCTGATTACCTATGCCAAGATTCCTCTGTTCAGCTCCTCCTAACTTTGAGTCAGGAGCGGTGCTTCCCTGCTCCTGCCCCATCACCCATGAAGAGTTAATGGGTTGTGATGTGATGCCAAACATTTCATTTCAGCAGCTTGGATGGGAACCAGCAGCTCGAGTCAAGAGCACTTCAGAACCCAAGCTCAAACTTGCTGGTCCTGTTCCACCCCCAAAGAGAAGCTGGTTTTAGTGTTTCCTCTGGGTGTCCAGTCTAATAAACCCCTGCCTCTCCCTGCTGTGTCTGCTGGTTGCAACAAGACTGTCTTTCCCCAAAGGGCAGAGATGTCACAAAATCCATGAGGAAACCTCTGGAAGGTGGTCAGCAACCAGAGCTGTTTTCAGCACCTTATTCTGGGCTCTGAGAGGAATTAGTTTCCTAGAATGAACTTCCTAAAGCCAGAATTGCCAGTGATATCTGCCCTTATCAGTGGAAATAATAAAGGAAGGGATGCCAGTGCCAAATCAAACCTGGGGAGGCACTTTAGGGGAGTGAAGTGCTGATAAATCTCTTTTCTTGCCCTAGGGAGGAGAATAGGTGCTGGTCAGTCTGTTAATATTTGTTTTATCACTTTAATAATTCTGTTCACTAAGGACACTGGGCATTACATGGATAAGTAACAACAGCAATTCAGCTTTGGACACCTCAGTGAGAAAGGTTGGGATGAGGAGGACTGAGAGAGAGAGATTTAGAAAAATAAAATAACACAGAAAGCGGCAGCATTGCATTACAAGCCCTTCGTCCTGGAATCTGGCAAAACATGGAGACTTTTGTTTTATAAATGCAGGAATTCGACTTTATTTTTGTTCAACAAGGAATCCTGAGTTGAACTCCTTGCCTGCTTACAGCACTGTGCCTTTGGCTGGCTCCCCCAGGCTTTTCCCTGCAAACCCGGGAGTGAATTGTTTAATCCCTTGGACGGGAGGTAGGGAAGCTCTGGAGCAGAGCTCGAAGGAATGAATATTCCTCCATTCCCTGCCATGGCTGGGCCAGCCCACGCATGTTCCCAGCTCCTTTGGGATCCGTTTTCCCTGCGGGGTCGAGCCGTGTGCTGCTGCATTCCTTTGGTCACAGGGGTGTAGGAAACCATCCCATTGCTCCTCTTACATAAGGAAATGCCCTGCCTGAGCCATTCTTGATTTTGTCATTCAGCTTCCATGCCTCCTCTCCCCTCCTCCCCTTGTTCTGCTGCTCGTAAAAGCAGCCACGAGGCCACCACAGGAATCATTAATCCAGCGAGGTGGGGAGGTCTCCATGCAAATGTTGCTGACTTGGGCTTTCAGCAGGGCTTTTCTAGCCTGGGCTTTCCCCTCCAGGGCTTGGGGCTCAGTGCTGGTGGACACTGGAGAGGACTTGGCCGGATGAAATGTAGGAGTTGGTGCTTCCAGTAACCACTGGCTCCAAGCAAAGACACCAAGCCAGGAGGGGAGGCATTGGGGTGAGGGAGGAATTTCCACCACAGCATGATGTTGGCTTTGTGATTCAACACAATCAACATGTGGGGATTTATTTCTCTTTTTCCTTCTCCTTCTCTTTCTTCTCCTTCTTCTTCTTCGTCTTCGTTTTCTTCTTCTTCACTTTCTTCACTTTCTTCACTTCCTTCTCCTTCTCTTTCTTCTCCTTCACCTTCTTCTTCTCCTTCCTCTCTTTCTTCTCTTTGTCTCTCTCTCTCTATCTTCTTCTTCTTCTTCTTCTCCTTCTCCACCTCCTTCTCCACCTCCTCCTCCTCCTTCTCTCTCCCCTCCTCCTTCTTTTCCTGTCTTGGATGAAAGCAGATGTTGTCTCCCTACAGCAGACACCAAGATCCCTCCAAAGATCCAAGGGCAGACCTGCCACAGCAGGGAAAGCACCAGCGACATCCATCATGGTCTTCTGAGCTCAGGATGGCTCAAAAAACATTTCCCACTTGCACATTAGAGCAAAAACATGAGTTTGAGGAACAGGTGAAATACTTTTCCTCCAAAGCCGAGGTGCTGGTGCTGGATGTGTCTGGAAAAGCTCTGGAGAAGCTGTAACCCCACACATTCCATTGATTTTCCATACTTACTCCAAGTAGCTGGAGCTCTGGAGTAATTTACACCATCCAGAACATTACTTCATGGTGTGGTGGCTTTACAGAACAGCCAGGTTTACTTTTCTACCTCTGTCTTCACTCATGGCTGGCACTTCCTGAAGAGACAGCTCTGTGGTGAAAATAGGGTTGGTATTTTGAAATATTTTTTTTTTTCACTTACAGAAAAAAAAGCTGTGTCTGGAGCAGGCTGCATTTTGCAAACATATGTGAGTGTCTGAGCATATGCAAATGTAGCATTTTGTGGGATGGAAACATTCTGGGTTAACCTTTGTCAGGAAACAGAATTACCAATTTTCATGTCGTCGTGACTTTCCAATTTGAGGACTGTTTTCTATGTAAAAGTGATCATAATTCCTTCAATTATTATAACAGGCCTTATCTGTTTCATACATGTAAGAACTTTCTATTTCTATCTACGTATTTTTATTGTGTCCGCTTCCCTCAAAAAAATATTTTTCAGTTTATTTTCATATTGCCAACAGTGTTTTTCTTCTTGAATATTTTGAACTATGTCAGAAAAGAAAAGTTCACATTTTTATGCAGACCTAGGAATGTCTCAGAGGCAGACAAGGAAGAGAAACTACCATGGATGAGAGGAGTGTGGAGCTGTGACTGAAGGTGCCTGGTGGGCATAGGAAGGGCGTCAGGAATGTGGTGGGAAGGCAACAAAGGATTCCCAGAGCATGAGGATGCTGGAAGGGAGGTGAAAATTTGGGCAAGACACCCCATTTATAATGAAACACATTCATAATGATCAGGGAATGGGTCAATACAAGGGGGAATGTCCAGGGTGAAATTCATCCCCTGAAATATGGCAGTGAAGATGGATGAAAGGACAGGGAATCTGAAGCTGGACTCTGTCATGCATTTGGAACCATCCCACTGGGAGGATTCCCTGGGCTCACTGTCCCTGAGCTTCTCCATGGAGAGGTTCCACATCCCTTATGATCTCCTGAGACACTGCAGAAAATAAATCCTTTACCCAGACCAGCAGCTGCAGGAAAACAGCTCTTAATAGGATCACTGATCATGGAATTCTAGGGTTTGGGTTGGAAGGGACCTCAAAATTCCTTAAAATTCCTTAAAATTCCTGCCCTGTTCTACCCAGGGACACCTCCCATTATCCCAGGTTGCTCCAAGTCCTGTCCAGCCTGGCCTTGGACACTTCCAGGGATGGGAAGTGATGACTGAGGGGTGATGGTTACTTGTTTCACTGACAATTTCTCTCTGAGACACTTTTGTGAGGGCTTCTGCCAACAAATAAAATCCCATCCAACATCTTCTATTACTCCTCACGGTGCATCACTGCTCATGAGAAGAGATTTTGACCATGAAACCCATAAAAAAGTGGCATTATGGGTCAGATTGGTGAGTGGTGCCAGTTGAAATCTCCAGGGAGATGCTGATTCACTCAGAGCTGGGTGACTCTATTTTCTGTTTGGAAAATCAGACAAGGGATGTGCGGGAAGGCTCAGTCTGGGATTTCCTGTCTGGAAATGCCATCTGGGAAAGGTATGGTGGCACCTAATTCAGTGGGTAATCACAGCCACATGGTGATGACCACAGGGAAAAAGATGCCCTTCCCTTTCCAAGGATCTTCTGTAGTGCTGAGACTGCTGCTGTCTGGAGAGGAAAATGACTGGCAAAGAAAACATTCCTGGATCCATCTGTTCAGGTAAATAAGGCTCTCCCCATTTCTCATCTCCAAACCATTCCAAGCAGTGGAAACTGTGCTTGTTTTTGTAGCAGCTCTCCCCAGAAACACTCCCAAATCCCGATTTCCCCAAGTGCCGTGATCCTGGATTGCGGCAGCACTAAGCCTCCTGCTGCTCTCAGCACCTGACTGGGAGCCCCAGCAGGCAGAGAGCTTTACCCAGGCTCCAGCAGTGACAGGGCCCTCCTAGCATCCCCTTCCCTGCCCTCTGAGCTCTGCTGGCACAGGATTTGCCTCCTTCCCTCCCAGCAGCAATGTACAGGCTTGCACCGTCCTGCCGTGAGCTATCCCGTAAACAACAACAAAATGAGCTTATAACTTTAAGCCTCCCAATGAAATAAGAAGCTAATTTGCCCCATCACAGTGCTTGCCATCTGCAAGAATTAGTCCCAGGGGGAAATGAATAGAGCCATTATTCCTACCGGGCTCTTGGCTGTGTAATTCCTCCAGTGGTGAAACAGTAGACAGCGAGAGGAAAAACATAATACTTGTGTGACCAGGCTGCCATTGGCTAAAGGAGTTGTGTGTATCTTGTTCATGAAATGAAGAGTCGGGCAGGCAGCTTAAGGGGTGACAGACCTCGCTGTCCCAAATGCTTCTTAGGCACCAAGTAATTAAAGCACCGTGTGGAGGGGCTAATAGGGCCAGGAGACAAGTTAAAGGTGCATTTATGGATGGTTAGGCTTGGTTTTGCTGCTGCAAACCATGGAAAATACCAGCCTCAGATTGGAATTATATTTACGCTCTCTCCAAAAGTCTCTAGCTGCCTTTATGTGCTCTCCTTTTGTTGGGGATGATGTTAAAAGGGAAGAGTGGCAGCCCCTAAACCCTGGTGGGTTCATCTGACTGGTTCTTGCCAGGAGAGGTTGGATTCTTCCCTGCTGGAAAATGGCTTGATTCCTGTTTTATGCTACGTGAGGATATGGCCTCTAATTTATCAGCAGAGCTGAGCCCAAGCCATGAAGTAAAAGGCTCACAAGGATTTTCCAGCCTTTAGTAAAAGTTACTTTATCTGAGAGGAATGAACAAGGAGGAACGTGAGCACCAGGAGCAGGGGAGCAGAGGGACACTCCCAGCCAGGGGGGAAAAATGGATGCTGTCCCTGAACACAACCAAATAACTGCTGTGTCCTAGAGAAGTCAGCATTATATCCAGGAGAGCATCTGGGAACTCATCTGAGCTCAAATCTTGCTGTCCAAACAAATGGAAATGCCTTTATTCCTGATCTCTGTGTCGAGGAGTGGGCCACGGCCAGAGAAACTCCTGACATGTGTGAAACACCTGCCCAATGCCCCACAAGAATTCCCACCTCAGGGATTTTCTCCCCAGACCACTTGGTTTTCCTTTATCCCATTTATTCTGATGCTTTTTGTGCTTTGCCAGTGAAGGAATAAATGAGTCTGCTCAAGACAGGACCGCCCTGGTTCAGATTAGATGGACCCATTTTGCATCCAAAATGAAGAATCCTGGAGTCTTTAGGGGGAAAAAAGCATCATGGGACTGTCACCCCTTCAGCTCAGGGAAAGGCTTCTCTAGCAGGAGGGAGGGAGGGAGTCAAATTTGAGGACTTAGTAAGTGATTCCACATGATAAGCAGCTTTTCTTGTGCAGCCCAGCACCACTCCGTGCAGGCACTGGCTCCTGCCAACTTTTTGCTGCTGACACGACTTTCATAATTTTTGATTTGTTTTTCTGCCTAGAGGCAGAATAATGGAGGAAATAATGTCTCCATTGATGCTGCTGACCTGCCCTAATACTTTTGTTTGCTCTTTGCCTTGATGTTCCATGTGGCTTTTTAGTTTATTCAGTGCTATAGCTGAAATTGTCCCTTCCCTTCCCTTCCCTTTTCTTGCCCTCCCT
>VXBI01008137.1:202960-219788 GCA_013397375.1 Toxostoma redivivum | reverse complement strand
CTTCCCTTTCCTTCCTTCCCAAATATATGGTGGAATTTCAGTATCATTTTAAGACTGGACACCTCAGACACTGAATTAAAGTTGAGTCCAGCATTTCCACCAAGAACATGGAATGGGAGCACCAGGAAGGAAATCAGGAACTTTTGCTGTGTTTTCATAGAATCCTAGAATCCCAGACTGGTCTGGCTTGGAAAGGACCTAATCCAGTCCCACCTCCCACCATCCCAGATTGCTCCAAGCCTCATCCAGCCTGGCCTTGGACACTTCCAGGGATCCAGGGACAGCCACAGCTGCTCTGAGAAATCCATTCTCACCCTCACAAGCAATACCCCTCCCCTCTTCCCAATATCCCATCCATCCCTGCCCTCTGGAAGTGGGAAGCCATTCCCCCTTGTCCTATCCCCCCATCTCTTGTCCAAAGTCCCTCTCCAGCTCTCTTGAAGGTTCTTTAAGCACTGGAAGGGGCTCCAAGGTCTCTCTGGAGCCTTCTCCTCTCCAGGCTGAGCAATCCCATCTCTCCCAGCCTGGTGCTGAGGTGCTCCAGCCCTCAGAGCTCCTTGATGGCCCTCAAATTTCTGACTCACAGCACATTTTGGCAATTTCTTTTCCACCTTTGCTTTGATTCTTGGCGAAGACAGATTTGCAGAGTTAGGACCACAAAGAAAAGAGCTTTGAAGGTTTGGGTCTAAACGACCTGAGAATCCAAATCTTTTTCCTGCTGTAAAGATCAGGAGTAGGAATTCCTTCAAAGCAGAAAAGGCTCCTGAGGCATGGAAGGTTCCACAGGCTTTTCATGCCCCAGAGCTGCCTTGGCTCTCCATGTCCAGGCACTGAGGTGCTGGAGTTCTGCACGAATGGTCTGGATGGGGAAAAAGCAGATTTCACATCTCCTCCAGGACCAGCAACTCCCACAGCTCCAGCTCCTAAAAAAAGAAGCCTTAACCAAACTAATTGCTTATCACATTGGGAGCTGGCAAGGGCTGTTTGGGGGTGAAGCGAATATTTGATGTCGAGAAAGAAAAAGTATTGTGTTACTGACTCAAGAAAAACACTTTGCAGCCAATTTGCACAGTTTGAGCTCGTTTCCATGGAGTTCCTGCAGGAGTGGGAGTAGATAGGAACTTGCTGTGGGATTTGCAAGTGCTGAAGCCCTGAGGTCTCTTTCTCCATCCACCCCACAAACTTGTCCAGCTATGAACTGCACAGGCACAGCTTTGCAGAGCTGCTAACCCTGAGCCAAGGGTTTACTGGGAAGGGCCCAAGGCAAAGCAGGGATTTCAGGAGGGGCAGCACCAGGCACGCTGATTCCGTGCTCGCAGGCGAAACCCCACGGATTCACACACACACACAGAGTGGAAAAAGGGAGGCTGGATTGCTCCGAGCTGCCATGACGTTAACAAGATGGCTCCCTGCAAACCTGTGACCCAAACTCAGATGTTCCTACTGGGAATATCCCGGCACAGAACATTACGTCAGCCCCACGCAGTTCCCCAAGAGCGGCTCTGCCTTTTCCGCTCAGCGCTGCGTGTTCCTGCCTTTCATCTCCAGGACTGCCTGTTCTGGGCATGGAAATCTGCCCCCAGATCCTAAAGCCAGTTCACACATCCCACAGAACACTTGTGCTCACATGGCTGGGCAGCATCATAGGTCAAGGAAGTGTGGCTTGTGTTGCCTTCTCCGTGCCAACCTGGTGAGGTGATGGTGACCTTCTCCTGTCCCTGGAGCTGGCCCAAGGATGTGAGAAGGTCACCACCACCACCAGGGTAATGAGATGAACAGGAGGCTGAGGCAAGTGGAAGCTTTCTGTGGGGAAATCTTCCTGCAGCAGAGAAGAAATTCAATTAAACCAGCAGAAATGTCCCCAGAGATGTGAGGTAGGCAGGGTTGTATTGCCAGTGTTATTTAAAACTGGATTGGTCTCAGTGTGCAGAATCCTAGGATTGGTGGGATCAGAGAAAGGGAAGCTTGTTCCAGCCCTTTGGAGGGATGAGATCCACGCTGGAGAAGGTCTCACCCTGCACTGTAGGAGATTCCAGATGGATGGGTGGGTGCCTCCACCCCAAAGATCTCAGGATCAGTGTCCAGGGTTACATCACTGCAGAGCAACAGCACATTTGTCTTAGACCCCATTTTGACAAGCCACTGCCAAACAACATGACCCTGCAGCCACATTTAGGTTCAAAATGTGACATGAAGTGCTTGGCTGAACCAAGACCTGGATCTCTTTGAATCAACATCCACGTCCTGCCTGTGGAGACTCTTAGGTTTGGATGCAAACACTGGCAATCCCTGTTCACAACTGATGCTCTTGACACCTACCCTGGCTGGAAGTGCTCAAAGCCAGGTTGGATAGGGCTTGGAAAAACCTGGTGTCCCTGCCCATGACACAGTGCTGGAACTGGGTAATTTTTAATTCTTTCCAAGCCAAACCATTCTGTGACTCCATAAATCCCTGTCTCTTTCCATGGGAGATGTCTGGATCTCATGCATGAAGAGTGGATTGCATTTAGCTCACCTGTTAAAGTGCATGAAGAGGATGAGGATGCTCCAGATGGGATTTCATGGCGTGGCAGGGATGAATCATTGCAGCCACCCACCCTGCAGAGCTCCTGGGTGCCATCCCCGTGTCTGTGCAATGAAGCAGTCACGAAAAAAGAATTCAGCTCCATGGTGTAGGTGGTCAAGAGAGTCCCATCTTCCTCCATTCCCTGGGAAAGGAGCCAGATTTTGGAAGCCCTGAGTGATGGATAGCTTGGGTTCTTACCAGACTTTTCATTACCAGATTAGTTGTCTTTATTTGTAAAGGAAACACAGCTCCCTTCTCAGATACAGACTCATTGTCCTGTGAGAAACTTCTCTGCCGCTTCCAAGTTTCCCTCTTGGATTGATGAGGGAGGTGCAGCTTTTCACCCAGTCCAGATAGAAAATCAGCCACCACCCAGCCCATGATTAGAGCCCCTCTCATTATTTTAATTTTGGGTTTGCAGTGAGACGAGCTGGCAGCCTTGTGCTGCGCTTGGCACTGCAGAAGAGTTTAATAATCACCTAATAAAACTTTTCATCTGGCTTCCCACATCTCTGACTTTTCCCAGCTCTGTGCCCTTCCCTGCACTCTCTATCAGGGATATGGGGATAACACACATCACTGCTGTAGCAACCAGCTTCTCCCTTGCTGCTCCTGCTGCTACAGGTATTTGCAGGTACCATAATTTCACTGTCTCTAATCCAATCCCAGAAATTCCAGCCAAAATTGCCACTTGTGATCTGTCTCTGGGAGTTTTGTCATGCCCACTTCATGGGGTAACTCACTGTCTCTAAGGATAAAGGAAAATTTGGATTTTAATTTTATGTTTGTTTGTCAACAGCACTTGGGAGCGGTGCAGTACTGAGATGGCTCAAGGTGTCTTCATAATCCTGACTTTTCCAATGAAACTTTGAATTTCCCAGCCTGAATTCTTCTAAGGAAGGCCTGAGAATTCTGGGTCAAGGCAAAATGTTGGATTTGGAGCTTAAAATCCTAGTCTGGGCTGACCCAAGGTGCCTGCAATCCTGTCCCTTCGGGGCTCCCTTCTCTCCCTTGCACTGCTAATGTCAGGCAGCAGTATTAAAATAAATCCATGCAAGGGAACAGGACAGCTGGAAAATGATTTTTTTTTTTCTTTTTTCAAAAGGAGAACTGGAACTATAGATGTGCAATAATTGACAGTTCTGTACAAAAATTGCAGCTGAGCAGCAGGAGACAACTCTGCTTGTTTGTCTTGTATCGGATGCTCCCCTTTGGGCCAAGGGGAGGAAATGGAAATTATAACCCTCCTGAAAGCAGCAAAGCATTCCTAGGAAAAAGCCATTTATGGAGGGCAGGGAGAGAATGAGATACAGACATGGGCAGAAGGAGCCTGGAGGGAAGCAGGATCTGGCTGGGAGCACTGGGGAGCAGGGCAGGGCAGGGTCCCCGTGTGACAATGACAAATTCCCCAGGGTGCCAGAGGGGACCGTGTGGAATAATTTGCAATCCAGGATGCTGCTGACAGTTCCTGGAATGAAAACAAGCCTCTGCAGAGAGGCTCCTCAGGCCACTGGGACCAGAGAGGGCAGGTGGAGAGTGCTGTTTACAGCTATTTGTACTTCTAATCCTGTTGGGTTTGAGTTTTCCCTGCTAAACCCCGAATCAGGAGTTAATTCCTGCTCAGGTTCTGAGCTTTTGGTGGCTCTGGGGAGAATCAATGGCACAGGACAGAGGAAAATACAACTGATTCCTTTATGATGGTTTAAAATGTTCATCAACCCACAGCCTGAGGGCCTGAGATCATGTTAGAACTGACTTCAAAAATGCTGCAGACTCCCAAAAATAAACTGAGTGAATTTATTGAGCCATTTTTCTTGGCCAGTTGATGGAACAGCACCATTTTCTTCACTTTAAAGTGGCTGCATTCACCAGATCTTGTGTCTTGCATCCAAGCCCTCTTTTATTGACTCCAAGAAGAGCTGAGAGTTACAAGCTCAGGTAGATTTCTACACCATAAAGTCCCTATTTGTGCTACTTGAATCCCACTGAACACAGTTTAACTCCTGAAATATCTATGTGAGTGTGTCCTGGGGCAAATTCCAAGCTGAGTTTGACAGCCCTGCTCATGCTGGAAGCAGGGAAAGTGTGCAAGGATTTCCATGGAAAAGGGAAATCAGTAAGGGGGATACCCTGAGTAGCATTTTATTTATCAAAAGTCTTGCAGAGTGTGGAATGCAAGTTAAAAATTACTTTGACATTTTGGGTGAATATTCCAGTGTTGTGCAAACTGTACCAACACAGTCAGGAGGACACAGGTGGGACCCACTGTCCAGAAGGACAACTCCAGCTGTTCCCAGCTCTGGAATAATCTTGGACTGAAACAAAGCTCGCTGCCAATGGATGGAGCAGCACCATTTTTGATGGACAGTGGGGGTTTCACAGCGAGGAATCTCATCCAACCTCTGCCCTGGGCCGACCTTGCTCGGTTTGTGAAATCCGAGAGGATCCCAGCCCTCGGTGGCCCAGCGTGTGTCCAAGTGCACTTGAGGAATGCCAGCAGGCAGAGAAGCTGGGTGAATCTCTGGGAAGGCAAAATTTCCTGCTCTGTTATTGTTAAAAACACTTCTATAGGATCCTTTCTTGAAGAGCTCGTTTTGATTCGTTTCCCCGTGTGCTTTTTTTTGGTCCAAGAGTCAGTTTGGCATCTGATACCTTGTGCAATGTATAATCCCCGTGCTCCAAAGAGCTCGAGAGAGCCAGGAAATCCAGAATCTTGGCATGGATGTGGGGCCAGCTCCCATAACACAGCTCTGAGTGTCCATGGGATGTGTGTGACCCCAGGGTGTGCTCTGGAATCAGCTGTGGGCTCTGCCCCACAGACCCGGGCAGGGAATCCCCCAGCCCTCCCTCGGCTGCAGCCTGCACAAAGGAGATTTGTTCTCCCCAAAGAAATAAATGAGGGCTGGAGGGAATAAAACACTGAGGGTTGTCCCCCTTGAGGAGAGGGGAGTTTTGGCCAAAGGAGGGATGGATTGATCACTCTGAGTCCTAAAAGAGAAACTGGGGATGTGTGCAGCTTGTGGATCCATGGATAAATTACATTTATTCTTCCATCCTGAGAGGAATGATGGATTTATCTTTACAAACAAGCTGTGGGTCTGCTAGTAGATAAAACTAGCACTGAGAGAAAAAAGAAACAATGAGAAGGATTCCACTGATTGATGAATGGAAAAGGATATTTGCCTTTACAGACAAACTGCAGGTTTGCTGAAAAATGAAATTGGATATTGAAAGATGAAAGAAGCAATGGGGAAAAACAATTAATTCTGTAAGAATTAAAAATTAAAAGGGAGAGTCATATATTAGATGGGAATCTTAGGTATCAGGTGTTCTGGGAAGTCTGTGCCTCTCAAGTAGGGAATGGGGAATGGGGAAAGAGAGAGGGAAATGTGGATGGGAAATTGGGATAAAAAGGAGGCTGCATCCTCCAAAAATTGGAGAGACCCCAGGGGAATGCCCCATGGCCTTTCCCTTTATTTGAATAAAGCAAAAAGGACTCCTGTCTCCTTTTTGGACATAAACCTCTGCTGTTTGTGGATTAATTTTCCTGACAATCCCACCTCCATGAGCTCAATAATTAATCTCTAGAGTGGCAGCACCTCAGGCTCTGAGCAGCCTGTGAATTCCTAATTGGAATTATCAAAGTCACTGCTCTTTGCTCTCTGCTTTCCCAGGTAAAGCACTCTCCCCATTTTCCTCTCCAGAGTGACCTGAATCTCACTTTTCTCACGTGAAAAGGCTGCACCACACAGGGACCATTCAGCAGCATTATTTTGCCTTATGGAATACAGACATTTTGATAATATTAAAATTATTTTAATTGATGTCCCCTTGGTGGAGAGGATAAAATATTGCAATGACTCAAACGTTATCTCCTGTTTTAAAGCAGTGATTATGACAACTTCCAAAATTCAGTGATAAAATGAACTGTCAATTTTACAGAGATATAATCAACTGTTAATCTTATACTGATAAAATCAATTTTCAGTCTTACAGTGGTCTGGTAGGAGCAGATGATGTAAAATAGGATTGGGACAGGTGGAAGAACTTCTGGTTCCCATCTGAGGATCTGATCCCTGGGAGTTTCTGCTGAAGGAATCTGCCTCACCACTGTGAGTCCACAAATATATCCTTGGTGGACCTGGAACCCCCCCTTTTCCTTCAGGAGGCTTAGAGAGGTGGAATTCCACACTTGAGAGACTTCCTTTCCCCAAGCAAATTATAGCAATTAAAAAGAAAATTCCAATTATTAATTGTAGCCATGCATGGAGAACACTCACAGGAGCAATGCAATTGGAAAAAGCAAATATTGGTTCACATGGAGAAGACTCAGATTAATGGTTCCTAATTAATCAGAAATTTAGGATAATTTTTTTTTCTCTCTCTCTCTCTCTCTAACCAGAATTAGAGAGAAGGAGCTTTTACAGGACAGGCCTGATGTTAAATAAAGCTGAGATTGGCAACTTCCAGTCCTGACTAGAAACTGATAATTGGTAAGAAATCAAATCAGTGAATGAGAAATTATTATTCTTCACTAATCAGTTAAAAGTGGTAGCTCAGGAAGAAACATAAATCTAAATTCTCTCCAATTTTGGGAGAATTAAGAAGTTATTCTAGCATGATGAAACCCGTTTTACTTGAGCTAGAAAATGGTCAAAAGCCAGAATTTCTACAAATGTGCATCATGTGACACTGAAAATGAAACACATCTTTGAATTCTGTTGGGAAATGGATCCTAACTGTTAAATTCATCTCATCTGGCTTCATTATTCATCTCACCAAGGTTCTCTTGGTAGTCCATGGAGTGGGAGATGCATCCCTAAAAGGTGATTCTTCCTTTCTGGAGGCACCTGGTTTTTCCCCCCAGAATAAAAATAAAGCCAAGAGTGACCAGCAAAGACCTAAAAGTCCCATCCAGACTCTGTGGTTAATGGTCAAAGTGTCTTTCAAAAGAAAGGGCAGGAAAACAATCTTGATGCAAAAAAAATGGGAGAATCTGGTGAGTAGAAAATGAAGAGATTTTCACCAGCTTATCCTTCTCCTTCCAGTTTTACTGTTTTACACATTCAGGAGAGCTGAGTCCCCTTTTCCACGGCTAAACACGCTGAGATGAGGAGAGACAAAAGTGGAATGATCCCAAATTTCAGCTGGAAAACCCCAGGCAGGGATGTGAGCGTGGCTTCCAGGCTGTGCACGTGCAGGGAGTCCAGGATGAGCAGGATGCGTGGCCGTGCTTTTATTTGTTTTGTGCTGCGAGTTTTACCTGCCTAAGCTCAGCCTTTCATGATTCTGTGCATCCACAAATCATCCAGGCTCTGTTAATGCCATTTTCCCAGTGCAGCAGAGCTGGGGCTTTGTTATCCCAGAACTGGGAATTGTGCAGCTGCTGCTCTGGTGGGGAGTCCTGGCTACATGGCCAAATTTTAATTTTCTGCTTGCTGAAATTCTGGGGTAGTTGAAGAAGACGTTTCATGGAGCTGTCATTACAAAACTGACTTTTCAGGAGACAAATCTTCTGTAAAGCTGCTACATGGGGTGAGGGTTGTGGCTTCTGAGCCACCTTCATCCCTGGATTCTCTTTCAGGATATCCACAGGCCTACCTTTGTCTTTGGATTACCTGGGGCTTTAAAACACTCCAGAATGCAAATCCTCACATATCCAAGGCATGGCATCCCAGGGGATCTGCAGCACAGAATCCCCTGTGGCTGAAGCTTGAATTTTGACAAGAGAAAAATTGTTTAACCTTGACCTGCTCAGCTCAGGGAAGAGCTGGGAAATGTTTGGAGCACAGCTCTGGCTCTGCTCCGTGATTCATGGGGATATGAATCTCCCCATGCCTGCGAGGACCAGGCAGCTCTGTCAGCAGCAGCAGAATTAGGAGGAGCTGCAGGAAGAAGGGATAAATGTGCTTTAACTCAACCACAAGCCATTGGTTACATTCCTGCAGAGGAACACAGGAACCAGCCCATGGCATCACCGGGAATCTGATCCCCATCATCAGTTTATTAAAGCTGCATCTTAGAAATGCACGCACATAGTGGGGATAATTCCTTCCATTCCAGGAATCCCTGGGTAAAGTTTCGAGGCTGAGTTAAGAAAGGTCAGGGTGGATGATCATAGGGTGTCTGCTGGCTTCGGTGTCTCCAAATCTCTGCAGGGATTTAGAAGGAGCCAACACATTTTCACTTGGAAGTTGGGATTTAAATAGAGATTTGTTAACGTGCTCCCCTCTCTTTCTCTCTCTTTCCTCTGCATATCAGCGAGTCAGCATCAGCACAGAAATATTTCTTGTCTTTCCCTCACTTTGCCCCACTCCTCATTTCTCCTTCCTCTGTCTTTCAGAGCTGTGACAGCAAAAAACCCCACAAAACTAAACCCCAGTCCCAGCAGGCAAAGCAATTCAATCCCACACCCCCTCTGCCTCCCTCTCTGCCCCAAATCCGCTCCTGACTCCAACTGAACATGAAATATTCCATTATTCAGCAAAAAGCAGACAAGCTGAATATTTATTAATGTTTCCAAGCTCAGTCTGCACAGCACCACTATCCTAAGGATTAGAGAAAGCATGGAAAAGCTGGGCAAGGCTGGGGAGTGATGCCACCTCTTTTCCTGTGCCTTCATGAAAGAAGTGCCTTGAAGGTGCTCTGCTATTTCCCCTCTCTTTGGAAAATGGCACCTGGCTGTGGAAAATGAGGATAAGCTTTCTGTTCACTTCAATTAACGAAGAACTGAAAGGTTCTCGGGTACCTGCAGGGCTGAGAGAAGGCAAAGCTCTGCAAACCTCATTTGTGATGTTCAGCAAAGTCATGGGCACATCTGGGGACGTAAATTTGGGATTTCATTAAGGCTGGTGGACTTCTCAGTGATAGGAGAAATTCTAAGCCCTCCCTGCCAAAAGCCAAGAGCCTGTAAAGGAGTGGGTTTTCACTTCTTTTCCCTGAATTAATCCACATTTGTAGCTCATGCTCACATCGGGAAAAAACTTTATAGCTTCGATTTGATGCCAGTGACGGTATTGAGCAACTTGGCAAAGACCTCTGGAAAAAAGCCAAACCCTTTAAAAATAACAGCACCCCCAATAATAATGCAAGATTCCAATTAAACTGCTGTGCCACTGCAGGGGAGTAACCCACTGGCCATGGGCTACTGGGAATTTAAGGAGCAACTGGTTGGTCTGTTCTGATTTATTCAGCAGATCAGCTGCAGCCACTCAGGGACTGAACACCAAGTTCTTTGCTTGCCCTCAAGTGAAATTATTATTGAGGTCAGCAGAGGTATAGAGATCCAGGCCAAGAGGGAATCTGGCACAGCAGTTCCCAGTACTACGGCTACATTTTCCATGACTTTTTAAATTTTTTATTTTTTCTATTTTTTTTTTTCAACAGAGAGTGCAAGTTTCAAGGAGAAAATGCTGCTTTCCCTGAAAAAGGAATGACTCAGCACATCAGAGGCAGACAGATAGAAAGACAGATAACAAGGGGGAAATCAGGGGTGCCAGCTTTGGCTGACAGAGACTGGAACATTTCTCTGCCCTTAATCAGTCAAATTTTTGTCAGTTTGAAACAAACACGGTGAGCTGACACTGATGAGCTGTTTATTGTGGAAGCCAAGGAGTCTCCAGCTCTTTCCTTGCTCTGGATTTTCAGGTGAATCCTCTAAGCATTCCATTAAAGATTCTGCCTCTCTTTTCCTGCCCCAGGCAGCCTTTCCTTCTTTTCTTTGCTCAGCTATATCTCAAAATGAAGGGACAAAGAATTAGTTTGTTCCTGCTCATTTTGTCCAGGCCTGCTGTAGGACTGCAACTCCAAATCCTCAGGACTGGAGTGGGAATTGAAGCCAGTTCTGCTTTTTTTTGGTTACACATCCAAAAATTATTGTTTGGCATCTCAGGGTCATCTCCTCCAGCCAGTCTCTTGAATGCAGCAGTCCCTGCTCCTAAATTCCACTGGTTTTTCAGTCAGGAGCAAGTTCTCCAAGGGATTTGTTCAGAAGAACAGCAACTCCCCAGCCATCAGATGAGGCAAGATGTGATTCCTTGGTCAGCAAGGAAGATGTTTGTGGAAGTAGGAAACACTGGGAAATAAATTTTAGTACTTCAATTTTTTTTTTAATGTGGTTGTTTAAAAATATTTAACCCAATCAAGGGTAAGTTTTTAATTCAGTTCTTCATGGGCATATGCTGGACCTGAATATAGGGTATAATTAAATTTTTGGGGTGTGGTTCCCTAGAGGTGAAGCTGAATTTATTGGATTGTTGGGAATGGAGGAATAAAAGATGCTAAAACACCCAAAGTTTGGGTTTCACCTTCTTTTACATATCCAAGCCTGACCTATTCTCTCTAAACCTCTACAATCAGTGGAGGTGAACCACCCAAACTTGGATTTCTGGGAATATAAAAATAGGGCAGGTGAAGCCCAGTCTGTATGCCAAATATATGTATGGGATTAGCAAATAATGAAATGTGCCATCTGCTTTTTGTCTTTGTTTTTACCCCGAATGATTTTGCAACTAATATTTGTAACTATTGGCAGAAGGAAGGTGGATGAGGGATGGCAGGAAAAATTCATCTCTGTAAAACTTTTATAACCTTGTTAGCAATGCTATTAAAAACCTTCTCCAAGTAGTTATCAAGGTGTTTCGCTTCCTGAAATGTGGATTTATTGAAACTTCGTGACAAAAATAGTTTGGAGAAGTGAAATTAATCACTGCGTTTATTAAAAAGGAAAACAAACCCCCCCAGAAAAAACAAAGAGAAGAATTGTGTGAAAATATAGAAAAGAATTAAAAATAATCCATATTGAGGCCTGGGAAATGTTGGTATTCAAGAATTGTTTTAAAAACCTCCTTACAACACAAACAAGGTTTTACTAAATGTTTAACTAAAACACCTTTTGATTTCAGACTTCTGAAAGCTTTCAGCAGGTTTTCTGGGGGATCTGGAACCAGGACAATTCTGCAGGAGGGACTGTTTTTATAATATATTTGGGCTTGGGAAACAGAAATCTCCAAATAATGTGAGCTCTTGTGGATTTCTCCTGTGGATTCCTGACCCACCTTTCAGTGCAGCTAAGCCAACTTCTCATCTGGTCTGTATCAATGTCAGAGAGGCACCTCCAACTTCTACCTGAACCAAAATATTCACCCTCTAAAATGCAGATTAATCATGGGGAGGTGCATTAGTTGGCTACTGGTGCTTCCCAAGGAGTTCTGTACATTTAAAAGCTCAGCACGAGGATTTATTGCCTTATTTTCCAAGTTCCTTTTTCTTTCCATTATCTCAGCGCCTTGCCCAAGTGACCCTCTGATGGTGATACACATAAATACAGCCCAGACATGCCCAGCCCGTGATTAAATACCCTGATAATTTTGAGGCCCTCCAAGATATAGGATTTCACACTATCACAAATCCTGCTGCAGTCAACCAGTAGCCACAATCAATTACTCGCAGCGGCCGCGCTCGCGTTCCTCCTCCAGAGTTTCTTGATTAGGTGCCAACAGCGTTCAAGGCCTGCTGCTTTCCAAAAGGGAAAAGAGCAAACTCCCACAGAGATATCCTCAAAAATGGAGAGAAAGGCTCTGCCTGCAGGAGTGGAACAGCCCCTGAGCAAGGGGTGTCCTCACCAACACAAATCCTGAACCCATCCCGCATCCCGCTGACGGACTGAGGGAACAAACTTGGATAAAGCACCCAAGGGACTGGGAGCCACGACCAGTTCCAAGAACACTCCGGGACCAGAAAGCTTTGGCTGGGTAGGATTTCAAGGTCTTGTCCACAAGGATCCACAATTAAAATTTCTCGTGCTAAAGTTTCACGGTGAAATAAAAACCCTGAGATTCCAACGCTTCCCCATTCTCCCCCCGCCTTCAAAACACCACTCACAAAGCTCGGTGGAAGGAAAAGAAAACCTCCAGAATTTTGGCAATAGGCTCTGCCCTCTTTTACATATTTCAATTCCATCTTTTGGAAGAGCTGTAAATCTTTCCTCCTGTTTTTCCCCCCCTCCTTGTTCTGTCTTCAGCCTGCTTGGCCGTGTAATTGCAGCGTTCACGTTACTTGCATGCAGAGGAAATGATGTTTAAAGGGAAGGGAACTAAAGGTCTTTCTCCTCCTTTCTCTCCTCAGATTTAGGGATTTGATGGGAAGTGCTGGGAAGTGACAACTGGCTTGTACCAGAAATAGCGTGGCCAGCAGGGTTAGGGAAGGGATCACTGCCCTGTGCTGGCCACTGCTGAGGCCACACCTCGAATCCTGGGGTCACTTTGGGACCTCTCATGACAAGAAGGACATTGAGGGGCTGGAGTGAGTCCAGGGAAGGGAACAGAGCTGGGGAAGGGGCTGGAGGACAAGAAAGGAGCTGTAGGAAGAAGCTGGAGAAAAGGAGGCTCAGGGGGATCTTGTGGATCTGCACAACTCCCTGTCTGACAGGAGGGGACAGCCCCAGGTCGGGCTCTGCTCGCAGGGGACAGGGACAGGAGGAGAGGGAATGACCTCAAGCTGTGCCAGGAGAGGTTTAGATTGGAAATTAGGAAAGTTTTTATGGAAAGGGCTGTCAAGCATTAGAGGAAGCCACCCATGGCCAGCAGAAAAAAAGGACATGATGCTTGTCATTTATTCACAGCACACATTCTAGTTCCAGAGGCACTGGGAGCACTTTGGGAGCATCCTCTGTGGCAGAGCAGCCAGTGCTTCGTTGCTCTGCAGGTGGGGAAAACAAATTATGGATGACAAATCAAGGCTGCAAATGGCTCCTGGCTGGGAATTCAGAAGGTGAAGGTCAGTTTTCCCAACAAGGTGACTTTAATCCTTGTCCCTTATTTGTCACTTTATTTAAAATATTCCTCTCCCTTCCTTGAACCTGCACAGGTGGAGTCTACAGGAAAACCCTGTGCAGGTTATGAGTATCAAGCAATGTTTCTAAAGTTCTATGGTTATTCATATTCAGGATCTGTGGGCACAAAACATTCAGGAAAAAACCCCCACACCATATTTTCAGAATGAAGTATTTTTAACTTCCCATTTATCAGGAGAACAAATTTGAATCCTCTTGAAACGTGATGGGATTTAAAGCTGATTTTGGTCTTTTTATATTGGACATTTAGACAAGAACTACGATAAAATTTCTTGTTTCATTTCATTTAAATGTTTAAAAAGGAAGATTTTTTTTTTCCCCCTCCAGAAATGTTCCAGTCTCCATGAAATTTTCAGTGGGAAACTCTTCTGCAGTGGAGAATGAAGTGACCAAAGAGAGAGAATGAGTCACGTCCCCTCTCATGTAGAAACTGGGGTCAACACAATCCCATGGGATGTGGAACAATCAACTTCAAGTCCCTCAGTGGCACAGCTTGGAGACTTGTACCCCAAAAAATTCCTTTCTGCACCCCCAGAGTAGCGAACTCCTGGCAGCTGGAGCACAAATATCCCCAAATTCTCCCGAACCTGCTGTGCTTTGGGGAAGGTTCAAACGGCTCCTTTGGTAGGCGGCTTCACTCCCACATCATCCATCTGTGGGAAGCTCATTCCATGGCCTCATCCCTCTCTGGCAAGTTCAGGGAGGTTTCTGGCCAGCTCTGTGATGAAGTGGTGGATCCAAGGTGTTTGGATTTGCCCTTGGCCTCGGGTTCCCTGTGACGTGCTCTCCTCTTCCAGATTAATGTGCAATTTGGGAGGGTGAGAGTGCCTCCAGCTGCCAGGGGCTGTGGAGATGGGATAATTATCCTAAAGAAACTCCTGACAAGCCAGAGCTGGAAACTGTGGCCTCCATGGAAAGGAAAATCATTGTAGCCATGTAAACATGTGCTGATGCCCTTCAGGACTGGCCTGGTTTTAACCTGTTTTTAACCTGTTTTTAACCTGTTTTTAACCTTCTTCAGCTTTGAAATTTGCTGTGGATTTTTGAGAGAGAAGCTTGGGGTGCAGCAGAGGGGAACCTGTCTGCATGTTTTGTTGAATGAAACATCAAATAAATGGAATAAGGAGGGAATGATAAGACAGGAGAAATCAGCTAATGATGGGTTGGATCATGGTAAAACAATTCTTTATCTGATGCAATCAGATTAATTGGGAAAATTGATGGGACTTTTTGATTGCAGCATTGCTGGAACTCCCTGTTTATGCACAAGTTTAAGAATCCATTTTGAGTTTGTTTCTGGACAATGGAACTGGAATTCTGGATGTCAGATATGCCAATAAACAATCATCTCTTTCCTCTTGTTGTGAATTAGAAGGTCAATAACACCCAAGATTAATTGAGGGGTACAAAACATGATGGCACTGAGTACAGATGAAATCCATCAGCTTGGAAGAAGAGGGAATTTCCCTGTTGGATTCCCCACAGAGGCAAAGGCTGCAGTTTGATTTCAACCTTTTATTGAGAGCAGAGAATTCAAATGTGGTGGCAAAAGGACAGGAAGAGTCTTTGTAGTCCCAAATGGAGAAAAAAAAAATCAAACTCAAAGAAAAAAACTTCATCCTCAAAATCACCCAATCTGATCTCACACACCTCGAAAAACAAATGGGATTTTTCTGACCAGATGATCCTGGTGGGTCCCTCTCAACCCAGGAAATTCTGTAATTCCAGGAATTTGGATCTTCATTTCAGGCTCTCTTTGAAGTCACTGTCACCAAAGGCCTCTAGCACAGAATTAATCCCAACTTTTAGTGGAATCCTGCAATAGATCCACAGATTCATCCTCAAAAAAAACCCTGGTGGGGATAAAGGGAACATAAAGGGATCTGAGGGCACAAGTGACAGGATTTTAATGTGACATGAGATAAATTTCTTCTTGTGCTAAGAATGTACCAGTTTCTCCTTCCATTTCACCCTTCCCATCCTCCATGAAAGGTTTCCAGAGCTCCAGAATGAAAGGGGAGAGCTGATGTTAACAACCTTGTCCTTTGCATTGCACCAAATTCCAGGCCAGCCCCAGCAGAGCTTTACCTAATCTGGACTCCTCTCACATCAGCCACATCTGGTGTTTTCCATCCTGCTTCCCTCTGGGTGGGGTTTATTCCCACAGGAGAATCATCAAGACTTTCCAGCCTCATTTTCCAGCTGCATTTTGGCCTTTCAGTTTAGAAGGGCTCAAAATTCTTTCCAAGGTCTTTATTGGAGCTTCTTCTTGTTTACTGCCACAGCCCAAGGTGACAGGTCTTTCCAGTCACTCTAATATGGATTTGATTTCCCAAAATCCATGCTGCCTTTCCCATAATCACTCTCTCTTAATTCCCAGTGATCATTTGGGCTGAATTTGCAAACATGACTTTATATGGTTGATGTCAAGTGCAAGAATCAGCCACACACACACAGGAAAATGAGGAATCCTCTGCAGAGCGAATGTGCAAATCCATTAATTGCCTTGCCTCAACTTTTAATTTTCCTTAATTCTTATAAGGAATTAAGGAGCCTGCTCGATGAAATGAAGAGATTAAATATACTAAAAGATGTGAGTGTTTTCAAAATCCAACCCCCACGTGCAGGCAGAAATGAGGTTGCAGTGTTTTAGTGGGGGATGTGTCTCTCTGGTGTAAAAACGTGCTTTTTGTAAGCATTTTTCCTCATTTGGCTCATTTATTCAGACATCCAGGACTGGGGGGAGGGAACACAGCATTTGCAACATCACAATTCTGTCCAAAATCAAATGTCAGGGTGTATCTGTCAACCTTCATTTCACACGAACTCGGTGCTGCAAGGAAAGATTTCTGCTCAGCATTTGTGGCTTGGCTGCTTTTCAACCCATCAGGAGCGATGAGGAACCCTCAGCACTCATCTGAAATGAGCTTAAAACCCCCTCAAGGACCCAAAGTGTGACACTGGCCCCGAGGTGACAGAGAAACCCTTGTGTGTGGCCAGGGCTGTGTGGTTGAGGGCACTTTGTGGAGGCTGAGGAAAGCGAAGCTGCCGTGTGGGCATCGTTTCTATTCCCAGCAGAGCTGGTTTCTTAATCCCCTTCTCCAGTTCTGCCATTCCAGGACTCCTGTGCTTTACCTGAGCTCCACCTGAGCCAGGTCTAAGCACGCTGCAAGCTCAGTCCAAGCAGAAATCACATCTCCCTTCTAAGGTTTCCCTCTTTGTATGGCTGGCATGGAGAAGCTCTTAGGAATGGAGCCAATTGTCGTATTACATGTGCTGCTTGTCCAAGAGGAATTTTCTTTGCTTTCTCCTCTTTCTCTAGGAAGTTGCCACAAACGTCCAGTGTAGAGTTACTGGGCCCACGCAAAAAAAAAAAAAAAAAAAAAAAAATTAAAAGATTTTAGACGATA
>VXBI01008137.1:188589-202946 GCA_013397375.1 Toxostoma redivivum | reverse complement strand
AAAAAAAAAAAAAAAATTATCAGATTTTAGCAGCTATTCCTGGAATTACAATATTGTTTTGTCTTTTTTTGAACTGAAATGACAGCAGTTCAGGTGTCAATTTTCACATCAGGGGCTGTGGTTTTGGTTTTTTTTTTTTTTTTCCCTAGGAGTTCAAATTTTACAAAGATGACAAAATTACAGGGAAAGGTTTGGATGGTAGAGGATCAATTTCCTTTTTCTCGGTGATAGAGCTGAATATTTCTTTGTAAAAATCAAAGTTTAATAATGATAATGGTTCTTTTGGGATAAAAAAAATAGATTTTCTCATAAGTCTGGCTGGAGGAAGAGATCAGGACAGGCTGAGGACATTGTCAGTGTCTGTGAGGTGTTCCATGGAGAGGCTCTCAGGAGAGTGAAGGCTCTGAGCAGTTTTGAGTCCTCACCACATCAGGAAAGAGAAAATTTACAGAGCCCCCAGAGACACCTCTCATTGCTGTGCCATTCCTTGTCACGTGAGGCATTTCAAGGGTGGCATTTTTAGCTGATTCTGGGATTCTACACCAGCCCAGAAAATCAATTCAAAGCCTCCTGTGCTTTACCTATCTCTGTAAGGAGTGTGAAATACGAGACATTGGTCTAATTGTGGCTCACCCTCACATTTCAGACCAAATGAAGATGACACAAGAAAATGCTGAAGAAATGAAAGAAAATTCCTTTTTGGAATGAGTCCAGAGGAGGCCATGGAGCTGCTCCAAGGCTCTGGATCCAGGCTGGGAGAGCTGGAAATGTTCACCTGGAGAGGAGAAGGCTCCAGGGAGAGCTCAGAGCCCCTGGCAGGGCCTGAAGGGGCTCCAGGAGAGCTGGAGAGGGACTGGGGACAAGGCATGGAGGGACAGGACACTGGGAATGGATTTGAGCTGAAGGAGGGTAGGTTTAAATTAAATATTTGGGATTCTTCCCTGTGAGGGTGGTGAGGCCCTGGCACAGGGTGCCCAGAGCAGCTGTGGCTGTCCCTGAATCCCTGGAAGTGTCCAAGGCCAGGTTGGACAGGATTTGGAGCACCCTGGGACAGTGGGAGGTGTCCCCACTCCTGGCAGGGGTGGAGGAGTATCCCAGTATAGCTCTGATTCTTCCCTAGATTTCGATGCCAATATTGGAAAGCAGCCTATGAGGAGGTGGCTTCACACACGTGAATCAAAACTCTTGTAAGACAGCTCAGGAGTATTTCTGAGGTGCAAATTTTGCTTTTGGCTTGATCACTCTGACATTCTCCATTTGCTTTGTCACATATGCATCACTTGAATTCATCCCTTCAACTCCTGTCCCAAAGCTGAGATGCCCAGATGAGGAGGGTGATGGCTTTCCCTTTCCACACAGCAAAAAAGGCAGGAGAAACACCTCCAGCAAGTGAGAGCTGCCTCTGCCCAGGCCTCCTCCTCTCCAAAGGGATCAGAACAGGAGCTGAAGATGGCAATGCTCCCAGTGGATCACCCCCAGGTTAAACCAGGATCAAGCTGGCATGGAGCAATCCACACTTTGGGAAATGTGGGTGAGCATGGACACAAACAATGCCCTTTGCTTTAGGGAGTAATCTCGGTGCTCTGGAGCTGGGACACACTCCAACTGTGTGAGCTGCCTTGGGTTGTTGATTGCTGGTTTCAGTTTTTTATCTCTTTAGCATTTTTCCCCCTTTTTCCTTCCCTCTCCAAGTGAATCTCAGCAAATCTGACAACCCCAACACACCCCACCCTCACCACCCCTCCTGATCTGATTTAAATGCCTGCCACTGCTGCTGGTACCAGTGCTGAAAAAAGAACTGGCTCCTGTTCAAGTCCTTCTCCTTTCCAAATGTTTAGGGATTTGGAGCCCATACATACAATTACTGTGAGTTTCTCGGGAAGAGAAAATAGCCAGCAGCTGTTCAGTGTCTGATCAATTATGAGTTGAGGAAGAGGAGTGGAAGAGAGGGGGGATATTGGACAGAAATCTGCACACAATTAGGAAACAATGCTGGGAATGGGTGCTTGGGAGATGTGGGAAGGACAGACACCCTGGAAAGTGAGTCCTTAGGCTGACAGGTCTGCAGTGGTCTCCTCAACAGGGAGAGAAACTGCCTGTTACAGGCTGGAGGTGGATTTTGTAAGGATTTGGTGAGATGGAGGAGGAAGAGGAGGCAGTTCTAGTCTGGGAACACAGACAGTGGAGAGAGATGCTGCTGAGAGGGGTCTTGGAGCCAATCCCCCAGCCAAGCACCGTTTGATGGCAGCTCAGACACACAATCCACGCTGCAGACACAAATAAATGTGGGCATCTTGGTCTGCAGGACAATTCCTGCCTCAGAGGCTCCATCCAGCTGCCCCCACACAGGTCATGTGGGAAGGGAAAGACACACACGGCTGGCAAATATTGTAAAGTGCCCCCAAAGATTTATTCCTTAGAAGAGCAAGAGTTAAATCCAGAGACTGGAAGGTTTTTCAAAGAGCAGTGGTCTCCCACCTTTGTACAAAGGAATCCAGCCCCTCTCCATTTCATTGGGAATGAAAAAAAAATATTTTGTCTTGTATTTTACCTGAGGTGACTTGAGCTGATAATGGGGTGATAGATCCTTCACTTATTAGCAGTACCCAGCACCATATAATGGAATTAGGAATAGTTTGGGTTGGAAAAGACATTAAAGATCATCCAGTTCCACCCTTACCATGGGGAGGGACATCTCCCACTATCCCAGGCTGCTCCAAGCCCTGTCCAACCTGGCCTTGGACACTTCCAAGAATGGGGCAAACACAGATTCTCTGGATAACCTGTTCCAGTTTCTTCCCTTTTACTCACAAGCCATGGTCTGAGCAGCCTCCAGTGACTCAGATCATGACTGAATGTGTGTTTGGATGATGCTCACGTTTGCCTGAGATTCAAGGGGTGCCTCTTTCATGGATAATCTGTGGCTGAGAGCCAAAGTATTGTTGAACATTATCTTATATACAGAAATTCGGGATGAAACTGGAGGGAGCTGTTAGTGACTAAATGAACCCATAAACCAAATTTTTACAGAGAATGTGGGTTCATCTTGAGTATGTCCAAAATGTTGATGTATCCTACAGTGTATCCTGCCCATTGTTGACTGAATCCCAGCAATGTCAGAGAAACTAAAGATGTTTTGTCAGAATCCTGATCCCAGCATGGTTGGGATTGGAAAGGACCTTTGGAGAACACCTAGGCCAACCCTCATCCCATAGCAAGTTCACCTGGAGTAGGTCCCACAGGATCATGCCCAGTTGTATTTTGGCTCTCCAGAGGAGACTCCACAACATCTCTGTTCCACCCTGTCCCAGTGCTCTCTCACCCTCCCAGTAAAGAATTTTCCCTCATATTTGGATCAGACTTTCCTTCAAAGTCTCTGCAGTAATCAGTGATAAAACAAGCACAGGAGTTTGCATCCAGTTCCAGTGAATGAGAATAAATGGAAACCTTCGGTACCTTGGGGCAAAAACGAAAACGTTTTCAAAATTAGTCATTTCTTGGGAAAAGGCTGGGTGAAACCTGACGGTTGGAAATGTGTCAGCGTGTGGTTATGGGGACTGAGATCTTTATACTGATGAATTTAATTGCATCCAGCATCCAGAAACGTGATTCCATAGTCACATGAAGCTGCAGAAAGAGGGAATCTGTCCCTCCTGCCCACAGCAACAGAAGCATTTGGTAAGATCTGCTCAGCAGTGTCATCACCATGGATACATTAAATGTTTGTGTTGGGACACGTGGAATTTTACCTGAAGTCTCCATTCCCTTGCAATTACATAAGATTATTTATCTTCATTAAGATTATTCATCTTCATTATATATAAAGTGCTTTTGATCAGGAACACCTGAAAACGTGACCAAAAACACTTTCAGTGTTTCTGGAAAAGAGGTTTGTGTTGCCCTAAAATAGATTTATTATCTCACCTAACTACAGTAATATAAAATTTAGATGTTTAGTCAACAGAGCTCTCTGCATCATATACATTCAGTGGAAAAAGCTAAAAAGTATTAATCTGAACCTAAAAATATATGGGAAGAACCTTCCTCTGGACATTCCAGCCTTTCCATTGTCTGGAGACTTGCAGATGGTTGGTTTTGAACAGACATCCAACTCTTCAATGGATCAGGCCAGGTGAGAATCCACCTTCATTCCAACCTCATCTCTTCCCAGGCTCTTGATGATGGAATTCATAAATTCATAATTCACCCCCAGGATGAAGGAGGAAATCTGCTGGAGCAGAAGCCTCCTTGGGCTACGTGAGAGCTCCAACGCATTTTCCCCCGGAGCCCCGGGCTGGTGCTGAGCTCAGGGCAATAAAACGGGTCAGGCACGGTTCTCCAGATTAGAGCTGCAATTGAATTCCAGCTGATTTCCCAGAACACTGATAGCCCTGCTGCCTCTGCCAAGTCACATTCAAAGGTCGTGGCTCTTGGTGCCACTCAGACTAAGCCCACACTGTGTAATGAGCAGGGATCCCCAAACGCTCCAGGAGCTCCAGCCGTTTATGGAATCATATCCTGATTTTGTCCTGACAGTGCAAAGGGGACTCAAAGATGAAACTCTGCCTTCTCAGATATGCCAGGTTAGATTTTTCCATGCTGCTGCTGTGGTTTCCACTGTCCCCAGCTGATTTGACAGCACCTCTGCCATTCCTCTTCCCTGTCCCCAATAACACAGCTCCTGGAGCTCCTCATTCCACCTGAACCTCCACCCCCTCAACCAGAACCAGCACAGAACTTCTGCTCTCCAACCTCTTCCTTCTGGTCCTTCAGCTCCTCAACTCAACCAGAACCATGGGGTTCAGGGAAAGACTGGAATGTTCTCCAATCCTCAATTTACAAATGTGTTTTTCATGACTGGTGGATGTTGTCACCTGAGCATGGAAAGTGTGGCTGTTTTAACCTCCAGGATCAGCACAGCCTGGAGATGCTCAGCCAGGCATTTCCACAACCACTAAAATGATTGTCAGTTGAGCTACCAAAGCTTCCAAGACATTCATGTTGGATTTTTCCTATAATTTTGTGCATTTTGGGCCAAAATGTGTCTGTCAGAGAAGATTTGTTTCAAAATACATTTTTTTTTTTTTTAAGCAAACAGAGATTGTTACTTTTAAAAATTAGATTATGGAATATTTTGGCTGAAGATGTGCTGCTAGGACTCAATCAAGTTGACCAAAAAAATTTCTACTTTATTTCCTGTTTTTTAGGAAAATAATGTTGGGGTTTGGGGAAAGGCAAGCGATTCAATTTCTTACCTTTTTTTATTGAAGTTGCAAATAAATTATTTGAGCAACTTAATTCAGAAACATGCAATGGCTGTTTCTTCCACACCTTTTTTTTTTTTTTTAAAGCTGGTCCACCTACAAATGGAAAAAAAACCCATGTGAAGTTTTTTGATAGCCCATGGAGAAGTAAACACCTCTGGAAGATGATTGTTCCCAAATTCCAGTAGGTATCTAACATAACTAAAAAGAATCATCCTTTGGAGATGTGTGTCTCCAGTGATTTTCCAGGAACTCTGTGGGATCAGACTGGATTGATGAAAATCCCATGGCATTGATGAAATGCTCTCAACATGAATAAAAGATTTATTTTCCAATGTCTTTGGAGCTGATATCCTGTGATTGTTTGCTTAGGAAAATTATAAAAAAAAAAAAGCCAAACCTTCTTCTCTGGTTGATTAGATCCCAGATTTTCATCCCAGTTATTTTCTGCTTAAATTATTTCCCTGAGATTTGTGAACCTTAGACAGGTGACGTCTTCTCACTTGAACATGGAGATGTTTATATATTTTCACCATGTTCTTCATTTTTCTTGTTATTTCTATCTTTAAAGAGAAAATTCTTACATCAAACAATGATTCCATGAAAGGATAAGAAAAGTTTTGTGTACCAAAGAAAACACCTGGGATTGCAGGAAAAACTTATCCAAAATTGTGGATTTTTTGTTTCAAACCATAGAAACTACTCAATTCTTGAGATTTCCTCTCCATCAGCGAATTCCCATCAATGCAGCTCCCATGGTTCTTGTCTCTGTGGCTCTTCTTCACTGAGCTTTTACCATCAATTTCTGCTTGAAAATATTTCTACAGCGTATGTCCTCTGCAAAAATGCCTTTTTCTTCTAAAAAAAATTAAAGATGTAGCAACAATGAATTCAAAATATTGTAGGAGGTGCCCAAGTAGGATTAATGTTTTTGTTTCATTATTTTATGCAAAACACATGAGGCTAAATTTCATTTTTTTGGATCACAGGAAATCCTTTGTGTTTTGAAGCAGAAACATTTCTGCCAGAATATGCTGAGATTCAGAAAGCAGCAAACACTAATTTGTCTTCCCTGCCAAAGAGATGTAAATTTGGCATCTTTGGCAGAAATTTCAACTTTTTTTCCTCTAAACTATTTTTTATCATTTTTCTGCACTTCTACTCTTGGAATGGCATTGGAATGGACTTCCAGTGGAACTCTTGAAGTGCTCTCACTGAAGAGTTGGTCAGACCTCAGTGAGAGCACATTGGAATCTTTAAGGAACACAAGAAGGGAACAGCTCCAGAAACATCAATGTGGAATTACGAATTGAGAGCATCCTTCTCTGAGATAAATCCTTTATTGCAATAAATCCTTTATTCCAATAAATCCTTTATTCCAATAAATGCTCTGCTTCCAGTATTCCCTTCTTTGATCAGCTGAGGCATTGCAGGAGAAGGCAGAGGAATTGTCAATGCTGGTCCTGTGGAAAAAGGGATGAGAGCATGGATTGTGGTCCTTTGACCTCCTTTGGAAACCATCCTTCATTCCTTCTTCCCACCACACTGCCTGGGCTTTGGGGCTGTTCAACACTGAGTGACTTCCCAGATGTGAGACCTCAGCATTGATGTGTCCAGACCAGAGCAGGGAACTTGAGGGGAAAAATAAAGGCATTGGAAAAAGCAAAACACGTCCGGAATTAGCGGCACCACTTCCCGGAGCGCCAGCGGTCGGCTCTGGTAGGGAAAAGTTTCACCTTCCTGCCAAATTCTGACTCAGCCTGTCCCCGTCTTTGTGTGCCAGACCTGATCAGATCAACCTGAAATTGCTTAAACTGGGGAAGCATGCAGAGATTCCAGCCAGGATCACTCTGGATAATCCTAACTCCCCCCATTATTGGAGATGTCCAGTCAAGGTGTGCTGGGATCCAGCAGTGGCTTCAGAGTTGGCGTGGAAGGGCTCAAGGATGGAGGAAGTCAGTGCTAGAAAATGGGATGAGGATTGTTCAAACCTGGGTTTTCCCTTCACATCTGGATTAAAACCTTAGACTAAATGTAAGCCTGAAACCTCCCCATAAACACGACCCTGGAGTTAATTTTAGACAGGTTTGTAGGATGTGCTTCCTTAGAAGGAAGTTTTAGTGTGAGCAGAACTCATGGGAAAAGTAGAATTCAGCCCTGGGGGCAATAATCCATTTATATCTTAAGTGTTAATGAACCAGGTGATGCCACGTTTAACTTGAGCCATGCAGGTGTCAATGTCCATTTTCTCACCAAAGCAAAGTATTCCAAGATCCCTATTTAATTTTAGAGATTCTTTATTTCACCCAGAGCTTTGCAGCTTTCTACCCTCCTTATAACAAAAAAAAAAAAAATCTAGTTTTTCTCACGAAGTAGATATTTTACAAGCTTTTCTCCAATGTGTGGGAGTTCAATTAGGCAATTTTTTGAAACTCCCTCGAATTTTGGATTATTGATACTGAGAAGACAATTTTTGCCTGACCTATTCTGAATAAGAAAATTCAATTTGGCTTTTCATGCTCAGTCAGAAGAATCAGGTGAAGGAAGAGCACATGAGCACCAGAACCTTCCTAGTTTGTGGTTTAAGATAAACTTGGAACGGCCATAAGATTAATCCAGGGAATTTTTGCTGGTGGAATTGTAATCTGAAAAGAAAATTGATGTATGGAAATCATATTACTGCTGTCTTTCACATGCACGTTCTCAACGCTCTTTTATTTCAGAGTTTTTAACTCTTGACCTCATGGCAAATTTATCCCTCATTTAATACTTAAGATGTTTAGACCATTAGGTAAAAACAGCGTTGTTATTTAGGTTACGTGTTGGAAGTCACAGTGCCTGGAAAGAATTCCACTTTGTGGTTTCCAGGCTGACTCCAGAAAATTAGAATTGCAGCAAGGCCATCCATGGAGTTCAATTTAAAACAAAAATCCCAACCCCAAATCCAGACTGAAGCAAACCTTAACAGTGTAAAAGGTTTCAAAATTCCTGCTTCACTTCATCAACATTTGTTATTTCCTAAAGGAAAGCAGACAGGTTAACTGTGCAGAATGGATGTGGACACACAGATATTTCACACATAAATGTGTGTACAAGTGCATGCCTGTGTATATATTAATTTTCCCCCTGTTCTTCTTCGTATCAGACTTCAGCACATGGCACTAAAGCCATCATTTAATGTGGAATTCTGCAGCTAATGGAATGTGGAGAATGAGCTCTTGCTTTCCTATTGGTCACCAGGCTCCCCTTTAACTGCTGGGGGAACACCAAACCTATAAACAGGTCTGTGACCATAGAAACCCCTAGATCAACTTTTCAATTTCATCACAGTAAAATAATTGGCTTAATTTTTTTTTTTCTATACATCAGACAAGAAAAATGCCTGGCACGTGTGTTCAGATTGATATATTGTCCAAACCTATGTGTTAGGGTTCAAAATTTGGATGGAACTCACAAATCAGGTCATTTCTCCTAGTTGGAAATGCCAATTTTTCTCTCCATCCAGTCTTTAGTAGCTCGTTGAGATACAAGCAGAATTCAGGGCAAAAAAATCTTTTATCAGTGAAGTTTTCCACTCATTCCTGGTTTAGGGCTGCAATCACAGATTTGCTTCCCACTCTTACTGAATTTTTCCCATTCACTTTCCCAGCTCTCTATACACAGATTGTGCCTTTATCCAGCTGAGTTTTGAGGATATTTTTCATTAATCCAGCTGTAATTTCCCTTGTGCCTGTCCATCCTCATGCTGCATCTCCTCCACCAATCCCATTTCTGTAATGGAAATCTGACTCAAATAAAGCTAAAATTGCTAATCCCAAGCTATTTGGTTTGTCAATATCTGACAGAAATAACTTCCTTTTCCTCCCCTTGCTTCTGCCACAGCTACCAGAGACTTTTTATACCCCTTGACACTTTTGCCTTCATGTTTGATACATCACAAGAGATGCACCAAGATAAAATAAGAATATGATTCACTCCCCATCAAAAAAACCCTCAAATCTGATTTTCCACTGCTGTCCCTAGAATGAATGTTTTTTACCAGCTCTCATTTTGTTCCCAGTTTCTTAACCCTCATCCAATCCTCCATCTTTCCCAAATTTGATGATGTTCCAGCTTCCATGCCTTGCTCCAAGGTAGTCTTCCTATTTATTACAAAAATTTAACTGTTTGTGTTCCAGCTTCATCAAGATCTTCATATTTCTGCCTCTTTGTATTTTTATTTTCATGCTTGTTATTCACACAATCATCTCCTTTCTTCCATAATTGAATATTCAGCCTTACCTCTGATGCCTCAAAAAAGAATAAAAGGTCTTAGTTTTGGTTAAATGAGGTCGTTGGAAGTTGGTCTAAATGCCATGGAAAGCTCCACTGATTTCTGCAGGCTCTGGGTTAAAGTTCACATTTAGAACTCTCATGATAACATATTGATCAACACTTCTTTAACCTCATTATCACCACAGACCTGATCAATTATTTATTATCATTAATGTCTGCTGTTCAACAGTGGTGCTACGTGACCACAGACAAGATGCAGGCCTGGAGTGACCTGTGGAAAAGCAAAGTAAGGGGCAGACTTTGCCCTGGAGAAGTTATGAGCTGAGCAGAGGACTCAGACAATGAAATAATTAC
This sequence comes from Toxostoma redivivum, assembly GCA_013397375.1. Classification (NCBI taxonomy): domain Eukaryota; kingdom Metazoa; phylum Chordata; class Aves; order Passeriformes; family Mimidae; genus Toxostoma; species Toxostoma redivivum. The sequence goes on along the minus strand of VXBI01008137.1, from coordinate 193,053 downwards.
TTTTTTCCAGTGTTGGCAAAATCAGCTTTACTGCCAGCGATTTGCCTGACTCCTGTGTACCTTGAATATTCCCTGGAATATCAGAGCACGGAGCTCTGGCTCCAACAGGGATCCTCATTTATTATTTGCATAAATAAAGAGATGCCCAAGGACACAAGGTTCCAGTTGGAAAACTTGAAGCCAGTAGGAATTCCATGCTCATTCCAGGCATCTCTACCATGCACACATTGGATAAGAGCAGGTGCTTGGATCTTTTCTTGCCCGTGGATATTATGCTCAAGCATGGCCTGATTAGGGAATAACCACAGATTTGTCCAATTTTTTACTTTGGAATGGGATGAAGTGCATCCACTGCCAACCAATATTTTTGACTAGAACTCTACTGGCTACCAAGGGGGACCAGAATGGGTGATTTCAATGGAGATGTCCAAATTAAATGTGTGATCACTCCAACCTCCCCCTCCTTGGGATCAGCTGGGAGTCCCAGCTTTCCATTTGTGCTGCTTTGCCATCAAAAATTCCAGAGCAGCCCAGAAAAGCAGCACCAACGTGGCCCTCAAAGAGAGGAGGCTTTGCTCTGGAGACAAAATTTCCTCCCTGGTGATCGTGTTGCAAACAAGTTCTGCCTCAGAGACTCGGGGCACAAAGAACAAAAAGGGATTTGAGCAGCCAGGTGGTGGGAGAAGGGAAGTGGAGGGAGGAGGGGGCTGGAATGGGAAAGTGCAGAAACAGTTTTAAATATTTGGAATCTGCAATTGTATTTCCCCCTCCTTCCCCTCCCAGAGCTTCATTTTTTTTGAGCCCAGATTAACTATTCCCCTACAATGCTTTTTCATAAAGGGATCAAGCCCATTGTTTATAGAATTTGCTAATAACAGCCTCAGTCTCTCTGTCACAGCAGAGTGATTCAATTACAAGACTGGACAATAAAAGCTCAATAAAGAAACTCAAATCCTTATTAAATTCTTTTTTTAATTATTATTAAAAAAAATACCCGAGCAGGCTAGGATTGCCAGATTGGGAATTTGCATGGGGCAGAAGAATGATATGATCTCTCTGAGTAGCACGGTGCAAATTAAAAGAGGTTTAGCGTTAAGTGTTCATGGCACAAAAGCAATTTTAAGTACCTGCAATCAGCTTAGGGTGGCTAAGCCTAAATATGTACAAATCGTGTAAGAGGCAATAGGCCTGGCAGTACCACGCAGAGCCCCCAGTGAGGAGGGCTCCAGCCCTTCCCGAGGGTCCCACCTTATCTCCTGGGCAGTGGCAGTGGCAGTGGGACAGGCTCTGTGTGGCTTGTGGGCCACCTAGTGTCCTGCTGGTGACTAGACCAAGGGCTTGCTTCTCCTTCCTGGTGGGACAGGTTGGAACGCAAAAAAAAAAAAAAAATTTAAAAAAAAACCAATTCAATGGGCTCTGTTGGCACAAAATGGGACAAAGAGAGCCAGGGTTTGCTGCACCCTGCTCTAGTCTGCTGCTTCCTTGGTAGAATTTGGAATTTATTGAAACCCTTCTTCCATTGGGAAATCCATTATTTCCCTGGCTGGTCATCTCCATTTCTTGTTACCTTTGCTGCACAGAACTTAGAATTCTGGGGAGGTTGGGGGTTTTGTTGTTGTCGTTGCTTTTTCCAGCCTGGCAGAATTGGGTTGTAGGATTATAGAATGGTTTGGGTTGCAAGGGACCTTAAAATTTATCTTGGGACACCTTCCACCATCCCAGTGCCCTCCAAGCCCCAATGTCCAGCCTGGCCTTGGACACTTCCAGGGATCCAGGGGCAGCCACAGCTTCTCTGGGCAACCTGTGCCAGGGCCTGCCACCCTCACAGGGAACAATTCCTTCCCAATATCCCACTCTGAACCTCCTCTCTTTCACTTCAAAGCCATTCCCTGTGTGCTGTCCCTCCATCCCTGTCCCCAGTCCCTCTCCAGCTCTCCTGGAGCCTCTTTCGGCACAGGAAATTCTAAATTCTTCCTGGAGCTTCCCTTCTCAACCCAAACAACATTTTTAGGAGTCTAAAAACCTCTCCATCATGAGAAAACATTGTCCTGAGGAAGCCCTGAGAGCCATTGGCTCAGACCCATCCTAATCCCAACTTTTTGATGAAGAGTGGGAAATTTCTCAGTTTCCCATTGCGGTGTGTGATTCCCAGGCTCTGCTCACGCTTCCTCTGAATTCTTCCAGCCACTCTTGGATTCATTTCCACCCCATCCTCAGCTCCCTGCTTTGCCACCAGCAGTAAAACCTGATTTATGACAGAGGACAAGTCATTCACAGGGGAAGATTTTGTGCATTTGAGGTGTAGGAGATGACTCCTGCTTTTAGCTGTTTTTTTGGCATGAAGAAAGGAATTGCCTTAACAGGACCATGCCATGATCCTAAGACTTTTTTTTTAAGGACTTTATTGACAGGACAAGGGTGAGAAGTTATAAACTGGGAGAGGTTGGGTTTAAATTAGACATTGAAAAGAAGAATTCCTTTTATGATGAGGATGGTGAGGCACTGGAATTCTAAAAAAGTTGTGAATGCCCCATCACTGGAACTGTTTAAAATCAGGTTTTGGGCAACTTGGTCTCGCAAAAAATGTCCCTGTCTACGGCAGAAGGGTTGGACTTGATGATATTTAAAAGTCCCAAAATATTCTGTGCTCCTTTAATTAAAAAAAACCGAAACAACCAAACAACCCCAAAACACAACATTGGGAACTGATCCCAGCTGAGCCCACGAGTGGATGAGGAAGCAGTGGCAGGCAGAGGACAGCAGAGCTGGACAGCCCTCCCTGATCATCTCAATAATGAGAACATGACACTGCTGCTGCTCTTTGGGAGGGAGATCAGCACCCAAAATTTACTCTATTACCACAGACCCCTCTGTGGGATTCATCCATCCTTAGCTAATTGCCCAAAATAGATGGGCTGAGTGCCCTCCCGAGTGACCTTCCCCTGATAAAAGCAGGAAACCTGGCTTAAAGCAGGGCTTACATTTGAAACGGCTGCAGCTCAGGGAGATTAATTCTGCCCCCAGCACTCGAGCTGAGTTAATCAGCACAGCTCTGGGAAGACATGTGGAGCATTCACCCCATTTTTGGGTGATGATTTAGGATTGCTGGCATCAGCTGTGCTCCCGGGGGAATGAAGGAGCTCATCAGAAAGGTGCTGCAGTGACTTCCTCAAAGAATTGAGCAGTGACCACAGGATTTTAATTCTTGGGGACAGAGGCCCAGAGATTTCTCAAGAGCTGCACTCGGGTCCTGCCTTTGTCACGCTGTGAAATGTTGGATGTCCCCAATTTTTAGGGATAAAATGGGGTGTTCATTCCTGATGGTGACAACAGCTATAGATGCACTTGGTTTGGGGTTTGCCATTTAGAATTTAAACGTTGACTCCAATCCTGGGCTGGATGTCTGAGATTTAGAGCAGAATAAGCTCTCTCAAAGTACCCAAATCTGCTCATGGAATCATGGAATCAGAATATCCACAAGGATCATCAAGTCCCACTCCTGGTCCTGCACAGACACCCCAACAATTCCACCCTGCACCTCCTAAGGGAGTGCATCCAAATCCTCCTGGAATTCTGGCAGCCTTGGAAATGTGCCCATTCCCTGAGGAGCTGGGGAAAATACTTTTCCCAATATTAATTTCTCCCCAGCTTCCACTGAACTCCCAACTTTTAGGTGGCCACCCATAAAAAGGTGAAGTCTTCAAGATGAGGAATGACCTGAATCTCTTCTTTTCTTGCCTGATTTAAGAAATGTTTAGAAAGAACAGTAACGGTGAGGCAAAGGTAGAATTTAATGCTCATTAAATAAATATAAATTATACAGACTGATCAAATCCAGCTTTGGACAATATGAATTTTCCCATAGAAACTCCTCCAAAGTGGAATGAATTTCCAAGCTGGCAGACACGCAGTTTTTAATTAAGAGCAAAGCATTTATTAGAACGGATGAGAGCACTAAATCTGCCCCAAATGCCTTTGATGTTTCCCAGCATCCACACCACGGATGGCTCCAGGGTCCCCATGGCAACACCCAGGCGATGCCAGCCAGATCCGGGCTGGGAACTGCGCGGAACCCGCTGGGATTGGCCCCTTCGGATTGGGGTGGACGCTGCTTAAATCCATAAAATAAATCCATATTGCCTGAGCTGAGCAGGCAGAGCGGGGCCCTGGGATTGTATTGGCAGTGACAATTCTGGGAATTGTGCCCCAGTGCTGGGCTTGGCTGGGTTTCCATGGCAATGAGGGCACTCGTTGTTGGTTCCGTGGGTTATTGCTAATTTTGATTCCTGGGGTTTGGGGAGGGGTTATTCCTGTTTGGTGAGGAATTTCAGGGCTGCTGGATGGATGGTATGTAGGAATCGGAACTTGCTGAAATGTAAATATAAATAAGATAAAAATAAAATGTAAAAATAAATGTAGATAAAGGAGTTGAAATAAATATAATAAGATGTAAATGTAAATAAA
>VXBI01008137.1:168098-184778 GCA_013397375.1 Toxostoma redivivum | reverse complement strand
CTTGTACAGACAGATAAATAAATATAATAAAATATATAAATAAATATAATCAAACTACTGAAAATGAGATTATTTTAAAAGGATGTAGAGTCATAGAGATTATCAAGAGAACCTCCAAAACCTTGCTGTGCATTTTTTAAATATCATTTGGGAGAAAATAAAAGTGGGGGTGAAGGCTTCAGTGAATTCAGTGCTGGCCACCACATTTCAGGAAGAGGAGGTGAACCAACCAGTCAGAGGAAAAAATGGGAAGGATCAGAATTCCAGCTAAAACTGCCCATGAGGGAATTCCCCTTCAGTATTCCCAAAACATGAGTTTAATAAACACAGCACTTAGAGAAATTAGTATTTTTTTTATCTGTAATTGCCCTAAAAGCCTCCAATTGTAAATATTTTTAAGATATTATCAATGGAATAGCAGGGGTTTTTGTCATTGCTGGTATAACCTGTCTCCAAAAATGCCATGACTTCAAGAAAAGTCCTCCAAAACCATTTTTTCCCTGATCCCACAACTCCTTTCCTACCAAAAGGAACACTGGCCACCTCAGCTTTCCAGGGAACAGCTTGTTCAGATTTAGGGAATATGGGTTGAGAAAGGAGATGCCCCAAAGCCTCAGGATACAGAATTCTTGATTCAAATTCTTAATCTCAGGTTCCATAATATTCCTGACCCAATAAATGAAAGAAATTTTTTAATGCACTTATCTTTTTTTATACTTTTCTCAATAAATCTCTGCCTCAGACTTCACTACTGGTTGCTTCCTTGAAAAAATTAATGATGGGAGGAATTTGGCTCAGGGGTTTGGTTGTAAAAGTTTTTACTGGATTTTAAATCCAGAGCCTCCAGACAGCTGGAATGGTGGAATTCACCCTCAGACAGGGTATTGCTTTCCTGGCATGTTGAAGCTGATTAAATTATTTTCATATTATTCTAAATGAGTCTTGGAGAGTCTGGGGGGGTTGGATGTTTCTGTGATGCCATAAACCCAGACACCTGCTAAGCAGCTGGGAAATTTGGGGAATTCTGGAGCAGCTTTTGATCAGTACAAGGTGAGAAAAATGACTGGGGCAGGCAAAGTGTTAAGAATTCCTCAATAATTCACTTTTTTGTTATGAATACGGTTCATGACCTGAGAATAAGCTCTGTGTCAGCATCGGGGTGGAGTTTTCACCTGGTGGACAGAAAAGGGACCCTGGAGGGGGAGACATTCATGGGGCCACCAANACATGAAAACTTGGATTTCAGACTGGAAAAAAATAATTCTCAGCCTTCTTTACTGGAAGTTGATTTTTGATTTTTTTTTTTCCTTTGTGACAAAATCAGCAGCAAATCGCTGTGAGGTGTGTTGGAAGTTAAATAAAATTATAAAGTGGTGGGAAAGGGATACAGGGAAAAATTCTACCTGAGTGGAAAAGAGTGAAATGGATTTTAATATTTCATGTGGTTAATACTGAACATTTCCTTGGTGCTGTGCATGGATTTATTCCTTCCACTTGGATAATCACACAGTTAATTGATTTGGCCATTAGGGTCACAGTGTTCAGAGTGACCACCTGAGAATGGGATTATTNATGGAGCTTGGAGCAGCCTGGGACAGTGGGAGATGTCCCTGCCATGGCAGGAAGTTTGGAATGAGATGTTCAAGTTCCTTCCAACCCAAACCATTCTCTGATTCCATGACATTTTTTTCATCAGTAAATCCTGGATAAAACACCTGAGGTGTGAGGTGTGTGTACAGCCAAATGAATCATTTTCCACCAGCCCACAAGAAGCTGCATCATTTGTTTGTTTTCCCACTCCTTCCCCCCCTCTCTCCCAAACCCATCCTGTTTCCTGCCTCAATGAAAGGATTTGAGACTCAAAATCAGCAGAGACACGGTTTGAGATAACAACCACGGCAATTAGAAATGAATTTGGCTTTCAGGAGCCACAGCAGCGGCCCCAAAATGATTTCAGCCAGGGATAACAAATCTGCAGTGAGCTGTGGCTGTGTGTGGAATCTCCTTTCTCAGGAGATCTTCCAGAGATGCTGATTTTTGTGCTCTTTTCCTCGGGGGCTGTCATTTTCCAGCAGGAAAGATGCCCTGGCACGGGGTACCCAGGCAGTGGGAGAGAGGAGCCAAAGAATTCCAAGCCACAGCCTCTCCTGTTCCTTCCCACTGGATTATAAGGGCAGCCAGCAGAGAGATGGGGAGGAAACAAGAGCAGGAGAATGTGGATGCTGTGCCCAGAGATAGGGGGAAAGGAACAGACACTGATTTGGGAGGGCTCACACCAGCCAGAATAGCAGGGAGAGCAGGAAAAAAAAGGAAAAAAAGAGGATTTTGGAGCGTAATGAACATCACCTGATGGCCTCAGGGCCACCCAGGTGGGTGAGTGACACTGGTGTCACTGTGTGCCACTCCTGGGGTGGTGGAGGCAGGAACAGGGGTCTCTGTTAAAGAAGATTTTATTAAATGCAGAGCAGGGAGGGGGCACAGGGAGGGTGGGGTGGCCCAGGAGCGGGAGGAACCAGGAGCTCTCCCAGGCTGCTCCCTCACCATCAGCTCCCAGGGGCTTGTCCTCCCAGCCCTGGGTGCATTCCAGCTCGGAGGAATGAGTCAGGCTCCCAGCTTGGACTCCTTGGATATAAAACTCAGCGTGAGGCACAAGGGGAGCTGCAGCTCGGTGGAGGCCACCTGGAAAAGGCAGTGTTGTTCTCAGGGAGATGAGTTACCTCATGCCAAGGCAGGAGGAGGGAGAAATCCCAGGATCTCAGCCTTCCCAGCCCTCAGCTTCTCCAACCAGTCCAGAAGAGCTACAGAAAAATGCTGGAAAACTCTCCAAGCTGAAGGAGCCTCATGAGGCTTTCTGAAAATAATTAAACTACTTCTTCTTAATCCCTGTTTTTCTTCCTTATTTTTTTTTCTCCCTTTTCTGGTAAGGCTAAGATGTGATAGGCACAATCCCAGGTTCAGGTCACACTCAGTGATTGTGTGCTGATTTTTCAGATTCCAAAAGAAATGGGAAGTTCAGTGTGATTACAGTGCTGATTTTATCCAGTCTAATTCCAATGAGTGATTTCCTTTTCAAGCAGCTCAGAATTTCATTAATTTTTTCTCAGTCTTCACAAAGGAAGAGGTGACCTAAATAAAGACATTGTCACCAAATTAAAATCTGGCTAAATTTGAAAATGAAAATGGAGCAAAATTCAAATTGGTTTCGGGTCATAGTGTAAATTTTTTAATTTACCTTTAAAATAGTGACCTTTCAGTGCCATGGCTGAGAAATGCAGATTTCTCACCATTCAACTCAAAATAGGAGTTAAAGCTTGAAAGCCTTTGCATCAAAAGAATTGACACAGAATAATTATCCCCCATTTTGCAGGAGCTGAGGCACAAACATGAAGGTGCTTGCCCAGGAATCACTGGCACATCTGGAAAGTCACTGACCACTGGGAATGAAGGTTCCTTCCTCTAAAAACATACCTGTGACCTGGGGAGTGCAGCTCACAACAAATAAAGTTTGGTTTTTTTGTTTGGTTTTTTTTTTTTTTTTTTGTGAGCTCCCCAAAGGCAGGAACCTGGAGAAACCCAGACATTCAAATGCCAATTTTTGTTTTTTCCATTTTTCTTCCCATTCTTTTTTTCTCAACTTTGCACAACCTCTGAGATTTGGATCTGCCAAGTTTCACACTGCTCTGCTTAATTTTTTTGCCCAAGGAACGAGCAAAAATTCTGACTGGGAGTCAGATCCTAAAATTCTTCCTTCGGAAGGGTTCCCACTTCCAAGGGCCAGCAGTGCAGCTCCATTGGCTGATGGGATTTGATTAATCCCCCTCTAATGAGGAAGTGGAGCAGCTGAGATGAAAGGCTGAGCCCTCCCTGGGACAAGGTATGAACTAATAAGCCAAGCTCAGCTCATAGGGAGATCCAGGCATTCCTGGAGGGGATTGGAACCAACCTGACTTTGGTGTTTTGATCAAAATGATGCCAAAAAAAATCCCCGCAGGGTCCAAAACCCAAAGCAAAAAGTCAACAATGCTACCACCTGTCTGCTCACTCCTGGTACTATTGGATATCCAGTGGCAAAAACTGCTAAATTTACCCCAAATTTCAGTGATTGGCAGAACTGGGACTCGTTACCTATTTGCAGTGGACAGAAAATACCTTGGAATGCACTCCTGCTGATGAAGAAATCCATCCAGTGTTTGAAAGTGCATGGAGAGATGGGAATGTGAAAGGGAGGAATGTAATCAGAGGAATATGGGCTGAGTGAGTTTGGGATAAACCCTATGAACAATGAGATTTATTGGGCTGCAGAACTGAATTTCAAGAAAAAATTGATCCACTGAGAATGAGAAATTTAAAACTCCAAACCACCCAGCAGAGAACATTCTGTACATCCTTGGCTAATGGATATAAATCCTTTGGAGTGGCGTTTTCCAGGATCTGGAATGGAAGAAAAATATTTTGTAGTTGATGTTATGTGAGGCTACAGACTTTGAAATGATGGTGGTGCCCTCACAGAGTAAAACAGGCTTCACCCCGAGGAATTTCCTTCTTCAGACATCAATTACATACAATTTTTAAGCATGACTTAAATGTAACATTCCTAAATCTATTCCTAATTAACAAAGTATGCAGGAGGACTCGATTGAGGGATCAGAGCTTAAAGCAGGGCTGCTCTGAAATGAGATGGGATGGGAGAGTGGGAAACCACGGCACAGGGGGCTGCAAGTCTGAGATGCCAGGGATGACACAGAGGGGAGACAAATGGAATTGGCTCCAAAGCCAATTCCACAAGCGATTGACAGGCAAAAAAAGATAGTTTGAACCAAATTTGGACAAGCTGCTGCCAATTAGCTGGAAATCCTTGATGTGCCACTTTGTGATGTTGGTATTTTTCTTTGCACAGAGAGATGGATCCGTGGAAAATTCCATTGGTTAAGATTCTCATTTTCCTCTCAGAGTGAATTACTGGTTGCACATCACTGTTCCTGTGACAGCGAGCTGCTTTGCCAGGAGTTTCTCCCAGGAATGTAAATTAAAGTGCTGAACTGCACTGCACTGGATTTGGGAATGGCATCCAAATGAACGGTCTGGGACAGGTATTAAATCTCATTTAAAATCACAGAACCAGAGACCCACAGAATGGTTGGAAAGGACCTGCAAGATCATCCCAATCCACCTCTGCCATGGCAGGGACACCTCCCACTGTCCCAGGCTGCTCCAAGCCCCATCCAGCCTGGCCTTGGACACTTCCAGGGATCCAGGGGCAGCCCAGCTTCTCTGGGCACCCTGTGCCATCCTCACAGGGAACAATCCTTTCCCAAAATCCCATCCATCCCTGCCCTCTGGAAGTGGGAAACCATTCCCTGTGTCCTGCCACTCCATCTGTTGGAAATTTTCTCTGCATCTTTGCTGTTGACTCCTTCAGATCCTGGCAGGTCACAATTAGGTGATCCCAAAGTTTCTCTTCTCCAGGCTGAACAATCCCAACTCTCCCAGCCTGTTCTCCCTGCTCCATCCCTGCGATCATCCTGGAGCCTGCTCTGGATTCTCTGCAGCTCCTCCCCGTGCTGGCTCCAGGGCTGGGGCAGCTCTGCAGGTGGGGCCTCACCTGAGCAGGGCACAGGGGCAGAATCCTCCCTGCCCTGCTGCCCAGGCTGGGATCAGCCCAGGCCATGATTGGATTTCTGGTCCCAGGGCACAGGGCCAGGCAATGTCCAGCTCTGACCCAGCAGCACCCCCAGCTCCTTCTCCCAGAGCTGCTCTCCATCCCTTCCTGCCCACCCTGGATTGATCCCGGGGTTATCCTGACCCAGTAACACACCTGGATCCCTGACCCAATAACACACCTGGATCCCTGACCCAGTAACACACCTGGCTCTTGGTCTGGTTAAACCTCACGGGATTCCCACTTCTCCCCCTGGTCCTTCAGGAATGCCAACAGCACCACTCAGCTCTGTGTCCTCTGCAAACCTTCTGGAATCCTCTCTGGATTCCATTTGCTGCTCTGCAAGGCTGCTGCCAAACACTCAGAATTCCCTCTGTGTCCTAAAGAACTCTCCAAAGAGCAGTGCACGGATGAGCCAAGCCCACATCATTCCTCCTGTGGGATTTTCCTGGTGTGAAACAACCCAAATAACCCAAGGATTGGGCAGGATGCCGAGATGATGATGATGATGAGGTGGGTGAGGAAGGTGGGCAAGGGAAGGCTGAGTGTAGCCAGCAACTTTCTGGGAAGTGAGGTGGGAAGCAAAGTGGGAAAAGCTGGTTCCACCAAGGGCAGGGAGGCCAGCTCGCCTTTGTGATGGTGGCACATGGGACAAGGGGGTTTTGGATCCTTCAGGGTGATAAAGAGGGGTTGTGTGACATCACAGCCACGCTCTGCTCCTCCAGCATTTCCAAGGGAGCTCCTCTGATCTCATCCCAGCTAAAATAAGTCCTTGGCACATATTCCAAGCCCTTGATCCCACCCCTGTCTGACGCTTGGAGCCACCCAGCAAGAAGGGAAGCAGCATCACACAGCTGGGTGCTGTCAGGGACAGCCCAAACCTCCACACAAACTGCAGAGGAAGAACCTCAGCCCCACGTCAGGCCAAGAGGAAAACCTTTTCCCTGAATTCATCTCCTCCATGACAATATTAATCAGGCTGACATTGAGCAGGGAGCATGAGGAGAGGGCATGGAGAAACTGCTTTGACTCAAATCAAACAAATCTCTTAAAGAAGTCCTCACTAATTACATCTGCAGACTCTCCCAGCCTCAGTTGAGGTGTGTGAGTCTTGATTGAGTAGTTCCTGTTCCAAATCTCCCCAAAATTACACCTGTGCCAAGGATTTCCAGAGCTCTCTGCTGGTCACAGCTGGTCTGAGCTTTGCCAGCCATCTGTGCCTGGGTGTTTGGAGTCAGGCTGAGCAAGGGAAGCAGACAGGGCTCTGGAAAGAACAGTTTTCTTTGGAAAGTACATTCCCAACGCTTCCCTGAGGTCCTTTCCTGCTGGTGTGAACACACAGAGCCAGGATCCATCACCTGGAGGGAGCCCATCTCCATCAGGTGCTGTGCTGCTCTCACAGATAACCAGCCTGGAAAAGTCCAGCCCGGAAAAGTCCAGGACTTTTCCCCAAGGATCTGGTTGATTTTCCCAAGGAATGCACAGAAGGCTTTGAAAAAAAATGTCCAGGTGTAGCTGGAGGGAACTGGATGCTTGTCAGGGGGGGATTTTATGAAAAGGAATCATGGAATGGTTTGGGTTGGGAAGGGATCTTCAAGATCATCCCATTCCATCTCTGCTGTGGCAGGGACACCTTCCACTGTCCCAGCTGCTCCAGGTTCCATCCAACCTGGCCTTGGACACTTCCAGGGATCCAGGGACAGCCACAGCTGCTCTGGGCACCCTCACAGGGAAGAATTCCTTCCCAATATCCCATCTAAATCCGCTCTCTCTCACTTTGAAGTCATTCCCCATTGTCATCTCTATAAGTTAGTTCAGCTCATTAAACCTACTGCAGAGAAACTCAAGAGGCACTGAGCTCCCAATCCCTTTTTTCCAGTGAAACCCCAAAGGCTGAGGGACTTCACTTGAACTCTCAAAGCTCACAAACGAAGAATAATGGGGACAGATTTTATCCCAATATATCAGAGATTACCTTCTCCTAGGGCAGCTCTACTTTTGTTGCTGACCTCAGAGTGGAGCCAGCCAAGAAGTGACTCAGATCTCCCACTTGCAGCCATCACCAGGATTCAGAGCGAGGTTTATCCTGGATAAAAATGGAAATGCCGACATTGAATCCAGTCTAAAACAGATGGATTGTCTGAAAATTCAGCGGTGGTTGGAGGTGTCAGGCCCCAGCCCAGGATTCCTTCTGGAATGTTGTCTGGTACTGGATTGCCCAAACAAGAAGCTTTTACACCACAATATTGATATATTTTCCCCATCTACAGACAGCAGAAAGAAGTTTCCTCAATCCCTGTAGCCAGTGATGGTTCTGTATTCCTTGAAATCCATGAGGAACCCTCAGATTTCCATGAAAAAAATGACCAATTTGCTTTTCTATTTGGTCTTAGTGTTGCTGCAGGACTGTTGATGCTGCTTTGCCTTTCTGAGACATCCCCTTTGTTTGTGGAGGTGAACGCTCCCCTCTGCTCTTCCCTGGTGAGATCCCACCTGGAGTGACTTGTTCAGATCTGGAGCAACATCAAAAGGATGTGGAACTCTTGGAGTGAGACCAGAGCAGGCCATGGAGCTGCTCCAGGGCTGGAGCCAGGCTGGGAGAGCTGGGAATGTTCCCCTGGAGAGGAGAAGGCTCCAGGGAGAGCTCAGAGCCCTTGGCAGGGCCTGAAGGGATCCAGGAGAGCTGGAGAGGGACTGGGGACAAGGCATGGCGGGACAGGACACAGGGATGGATGGGATATTGGGATGGAATTCCTGGCTGGGATGGAATTCCCAGAGCAGCTGTGGCTGCCCCTGGATCCCTGGAATGTCCAAGGCCAGGTTGGACACTTGGAGCACCCTGGGATGGGGGAAGGGGTCCCAGCCATGGCAAGAGGTGGAACAAGATGGGTTTAAGTTCCCTCCAAGCCTAAAACATTCTGGAACTCTACAATTGACATGGGAGCTGTTTTCCCTTCCATCAGCTGGAGCAGGGCCACCTGCCAGGCTCAGCTCTGGTGACACCAGCCCGTGCCACTGATCCTCTTGGTATTTTGGAAGCCATTCATGGAAGAATTTAGAGAATTAAGGAAACCAACATTTAAGGGGAATGTTTCCTTCAGGAGCAGCTCCAAGCTGCTGTTTCTAATGAGGGTAAGTCCTACCTGTCTGTAAAATTGCCTCAAAATTAAACATTTTCCACTTCTGAAGGACAATTTTTACCACCAAAACTTCATATTCTTTGAGAGGGCTCTAGATTTTGGCATTATTTCCACATGAAAGCCCATTTTGAAATACTAGAATTTCCTCCTGGATGATCACATTTATTTTTGTTTGGCAACATGGTTTCTCTTTTTTGTTTTGTTTCACTTTTGTGAAATGTTGGCCTTTTTTTTCTTTTTTAACAAAATTATCCAGGAAAGATCACAAGTTCCATAGAATCACCAAGATATAAAGCTTTAAAATCCAGATACTGAGAAGTTTAAGACTTGCAATAAAATTTCCAGGTTTGGCAATACAGACAATGTCATAATTTCCTTATGGCTCATTTTTAACCTTTTCTTTGAGTCACAATAAATGTTCCTGCATTTTTTTCTGTCTGGTTTTATGTTATAGGAATAATCTGAGCACTCCAGTCCCTGTGGACTCCATTGATTAATCTGGCTGAATTCTTTCACCTCGAGGATTGACTCATCCCAGTTTTTTCCTGACTTCCATAATGCCTGATTCCTGACATTTAGATTTGTGTCAGAGCAGCCTGAATTCGTATTTTATGGGCCCTTTTTACTCTGTTCACATTTGTTGTGGCACCCTTGGGCACAGCAAATCTCAAACTCAGAGTAAGTGTGGAAAAAACCACACATGGCCCCTGTGCTGTTCTTTAAATTAGGTCAGGGTTTTAATTCTTGAGGCTCTGGGCTACATCTGACACCTTATTGCACTAAAAAACCCCAAAAGATAAACCATAAACACACTCTGGATTTGTCTAACTTGATTCATGCCCCTAAAGCTTAAAGAATGTCTTTAATTTGTAATTAATCCAAGTGGAGGAGTTCTGGGTAGACACCTTCAAGAGATAATTTCATATATTTCAAGATTATTTAAGGGAGCTGGGACTTTTTGCCCCTCATTTTTTTTTTCTTCCAGCAGCTGAAGGGAACCTACAACAAAAATGGAGAGAGATTATTTGGAGAGATGGGATAAGAGGAATGGCTCTGAGGTGGAAAAGAGGAGATTTATGGGATGTTGGGAAGGAATTGTTCCCTGGGATGGAATTCCCAGAGCAGCTGTGGCTGCCCCTGCAGGGATCCCTGGAAGTGCCCAAGCCCAGGTTGGATCCACCTGGGATAGTGGAAGGTTCCTGCCCATGGAATAATGTTTTACCCCGTGGTAGCTTCTAAAATATGATTTTCATTTAAATAAACCAATGTACATCTGTATTTATCATTCTGAAAGCTCCTCAGCAAGGTGGAATCCATTATCTTCTGTAAATCCACTATATTCCTTTGAAACAAAAGTTCTGGCCCCAAACACCAATTTTCAAGAGAAAATCATTGTCCTTTAATAAATTTTTAAAATTTTTTGCCCACTCCCCTTTTTTGTTTTTTTTTTTCTCTTAGCTTTCTATTTTAAACAGATTAAATATATCCAAAATGGGGGGTTAATATTCCTGGCCACCTTTCCATGTGCAGATTATTTCCAGTAACAGATTTGACTGTGTGAGGCACAACAGATTCCTGTTCTGTCTATCACTAAAAAATGGATCATTTATACAGGAAAATAAAAATATTTAAATATTTTTTAAAACCTCCTGCCTTTCCTTTTGCTGAATCTTTTTCCAATGCTTCCTTCCAGGAGCCTATCTCTCCCTAGTGATTACAGGTGAATTATAGGCCAATATCCTATGGAATATAATAAAATTTTGATAAAGTTAGGCAAGATAAAGCTCCCTCTTCGTGTCTTCAGACCTCCAAGTCTGAACTTTCAGCCTTAATGCCAGACTGGGCAGGATGATTGTGGCTGGCTTCTTGCTTTGTGAACATGATAAGCAGAATTATTAATCAAGGCAGTATCTCTGTTATTAATTATCTGTATCCTCCTTTCATCTGGGAATTATTCTTACTCAATTATTTTTCCTCTCCTCTGGATCCACCAGATGGGTTTGGCATGAGGCAATTTCTTTTTTTTTTTTTTTAATACCTGATTTATCTTATCACTTCCCAGGGAATTTTATCCAAATCTGCTGAGCCTGCAGCAGGAGGAATTCAGATGCCAGCTCACCTGCAGTGTGTCTTCTCCAAAGTGCTTTAATCCCAGGAATTATCTTTCCCTGGGAGGCAATTCCTTTGCATCCCTAGAAATAATTCAGTGCCAGGCATCCAAACTAAAATTGTGTCAACAAAGCTGGAAAATTATGATCCATTTGAGCAGCTCTCAGCACTGATTAGTGAATATTTATGAGTGAGGTTTGCAAGAATTATTGCTGGACAAAACTCCATTTGCCTGGATGGAAAAGGGCCTGGAATATCCCAGGCAGATGCATCATTTTTATGGCTTTGTGGGGGACCTTTTTTACAGAGCTTTGCAGTCATTTAGGACATTTATTCCACAGCCTCCACTCCACCTTGTAAATCTGGCTGTAAATATGGAAGTGGCCACACACAGCAAAATCTGAAAGAAGCGAAGGAACAGCTGAAATTCAGCATTTAGGGGCTTACAAAAGATGGATTGCCTTCATATTCCAAAGTTAAAATGAGCTGTTGTCTGGTTTTGCTGAGATTTGGAGGGAATTTATAATTTAAATAATAGACTGAGGCACCACTGCAGAACAAAAATCCAAACTGGAGATGCTTAAAATTGCTTCTAAATTTAGGTTGTCGTTGTGACCTGAAGAAGGATCAGATTTAAGCTGAAAGCCTCCAGAATTTTCAATGAAACATTGCAAAAACATCTAAAGAGAAAAGACAAATTTACGAGTTTAAAAGTACATTTTTGGGGGGTAACAGCAGAAACTTTTTCATTTGAATTTTGAAATGATTGGTGAGTAGAGCAAATTGGGCTCTAATTAGAAGCAATTAGCACAGCATCTGTTTTGTTAGTGAAAGATTTTGGCATATCCACAAGGTTTAAGGAAAACCTCGAATTATTTTGGAATTCCCTGGGAAAAAACCTGTGGGAGGAAGCTGAACCTTGAGCTGATGCTCCCTGGGCACATTAATGGGCTTGGAAAGCAAAATCCCTGCAGTTTTTTCTCCTCATCAACAAATTTTTTGGGATCCTTTTCATTGATCCCAGGCATCATCATCCAAAAATTGGCTTCTGTTCTCATTTCTATTAAAATTAAATATTTAATTTAAAATAAAGCCACTGAGCTGCTCTTTGGAAGAATATTAGTGTAAGATGGAGGTGTTAAATCACTCAGAAATGGGGTTACATTTTCTATATTCTGGCAGAATTTAAGTGGCCAACTTATATTTTGTTTATTTTGATTTTCAGCTGCTTAATTGACTTTTTTTTCTATAGCAAAATCAGTGTTATCCAGTGCCTGAATGGCAATTCAAGAGGTGTTCAAATATTTTGGAGCATTTACCCCTTGACTTCTTTTTTCCTAAAGGACAAGACTTTATCCACTTACCACTCACTTTGGACAGAACTTGGAAATTTCAGAGGGATGGGATCATTTTGCTGCCATTCCCAATTTCTTCCATTTATGGTTTTCTCCATCATTTTGTCATCGAATTTTTCAGCCTCACAAAGCCAAGAGGTGAACAAGGGATAGGAAGGAAGAAAATTGACTCATAAAAAGAAAATATCAACCACACTGCTTAAGAATTTCCCAAATGGGAAGTCATCAGTGAGATTTAGAGTTTTTATTTGTTTGGGTAGAACATTTTTTTAGATGTTTTATTTTTTTTTTTTAACTTTTTTTATTCAAACCCATTTCCTCATCATTGATTATAAATTATTATGATGGGGACCATGGAATAAAAATGCTCTTCCTTGCTGTAAATCATGAGATTTTCACTCTCTATTTCCAATATGAGTCCAAGTTTTCCTGAATTTCAGTGGGAGCAAGGGACCAAGGGTTGGTTTATGGTCACACAGATTTAAGATTTTTGATTTTAATGTGCCCAGTTGGACCCAGTGCCCTCTGCAGCTCCTAAAACATCCAGGAATTGAATGCTGCATGCTCTGATTGCTCTTAATTCCAATGTATTTCCTAATTTCCCATGTTTAATGCAGGAATTTGGAGTGGTTAAGTAGGAATCAGCTTTTACAAATCCAGGTGGAGAGGCCTGAGTCAGCTAACCCAGCCTAGCCTTAAAATTATGAGGAAAACCAGATAAAAATTCACTGAAATGTTTTTAAAATAAATTCTTCCTAAAGAGAATAAAAAAACCATGGGGGAGGAGCATCTTAAAATTAGAATTTCCAGGCCAGGAGGAGAATGTGCAGAAGGATTCCTCCTTATTTTCTAAGGGAAAACTGGGAATGTCACCAGCCAGGTGATTCACTGGCTTGGAAAGAAGTGAGCAAAGTTCCACTGTGCCTTTTAACATGCCCTGACTTGGCTGATCCAAGAGCCCAACTTTCCTTTCAAGAAGCACAAAGAAAGCCATTAAAAAATAACCTGGAGTGGAGATAATGCTTGGGGAAAAAAAAAATATATAATTATGGCCTGTTGTAAAATGTTACACATTTTATGGCCTTTTCAAACAGCTTCACAGCTCCTGGAGTTTGCTTTTCATCCTTCTCCTCCATGGAATCCAGGAGGAAAAGGTGAAGCAAAAACAGGAAAAGTCTTCTCTGGAAAAGCAAGGTTCTCCCTCAGGGATTCTCCTTCCAAGGGTGAAACACCCAAACCAGCAAAATGCTGAGTGAGCTTTGTTCTGTTATCATTTCTACTGCACTTTTTATCACAATTAATCCATCTCTTGATAAGCAAGAAGAGAAGAACTTTCACCTCGCCGCAAATTTCGGGCTCAAAAGGGCTTTGATGTTTTTTCCTGTCATTTCCAAAAGCTTTGGAAAGGAAAAAGGCTCTGAAATGGCTGAAGCACCCCACAAACTCCACTCTGATAATAAATCCAGAGAGCAAAATGTGATTTTTTTCTTTTTCTTTTCACTTCTGGAGGAGGTTTTCAGGATGGGATGAGTCGTTGAAGTGAAGAATGTTCCGGATAACTCAGGATTTCTGCAGATTTAGGCAGATTTCTTCCTGGAGCCTGAGGTTCCAACAAAATAATTTAGAGCTCCTTTTTCTCACTCTTAAGAGCTGGATATTTGGGGAGTGGATATAATCTCCTAAATATAAACTATCAGCTATAAATTTAAATATATTAGTTTAAATTAGATAAATGGAAGGAATTTTTCTCTGTGAGGGTGGCAGGCCCTGGCACAGGGTGCCCAGAGAAGCTGTGGCTGCCCCTGGATCCCTGGAAGTGTCCAAGGCCAGGTTGGACAGGGCTTGGAGCAGCCTGGGACAGTGGAATTTGTCCCTGCCCATGGCAGAGGTGGCACTGGATGACCTTGAAGGTCCCTTCCAGGCCAAACCATTCCATGGTTCTATGATTCCATGAACAGACCCAGGCAAGCATTTCCTGTGTTATCAATTGTCCCATAGAAGTTGCAACATCACATTTAAAGGACGTTTTTTCTACTTCCAAGACCTTTGTCACAGATCTCAAGACATGAATGACAATTTCTCCAATTCATCCATCACAAACATTTTTCCATGAGTGTCCCAGCACCACCAGCTCTCATTTTCCCTTCCCACCATCTGCTCTGTTACTGGCCTGGTTTTATATTCACAGGGGTCAAACCCAGGAAGAAAAAAGGAAAATTCAAAGTCTTCTTTGGGGATTTTGGGGAGATCTCAGAGAATAGAATGGAGAATCACCCTCCACCCTGGACCATGAGGATGAACAGGGCACTAATCCCTTCTGCTGGATACAGGGAATTCTGGATTCTGACCTTAGAGATTCCTCATTCCATCCCCTGCCATGGGCAGAGACATCTCCCACTGTCCCAGGCTGCTCCAGCCTGGCCTTGGACATTCCAGGGATCCAGGGGCAGCCACAGCTGCTCTGGGAATTCCATCCCAATATCCCACCCAAATATCTCTTTTTCCAGCTCGAAGCCATTCCCTGTGTCCTGTCCCTCCATCCCTTGTCCCCAGTCCCTCTCCAGCTCTCCTGAATCCCTTCAGGCCCTGCCAGGGGCTCTGAGCTCTCCCTGGAGCCTTTTTTTTTAACATTCCCAGCTCTCCCAGCTCCAGATCAGAGGGGCTCCAGCCCTTGGAACATCTCCATGGCCTCCTCTGGCCTTGTTCCAGCAGCTCCACAACGTTCTGATTTTGGAATCCCTGGATGCAGCTCTGCTGGTGGGAGAACAGAATTCCATCCCTCCGCTGGCTGCCCACGCTGGTTTGGATCCATCCTGTGACTCCTGAGCGACATCTGAAGTGTTTGGGATGGTTTTGCCGTGATCACAGCTCGGTCCTGGGGCTTGTGGAGAATTACAAACACCACTGGGCTTTAAAGCATCCCTGGAACGTGGAAGCCTCTGGACATTGGCTCCAGAAGTTTCTTTGGTCAGGCTGTCTGCAGCCTCATGGAAACGATGGCTTGGCTTTGCCAAAGGCTCATAAATTCCAATTGCTTTATGGCACTTGGCTGAAAGGGAATTGCACTGGGTGAGGTAAAGCTGGAATCGAGTGCCAGATCAGTTTGATGTTTGTGCTCTTCTGAACTTTCTTATCTCAAACGTCTTTTGAGTCACTCTTATCTCTCTCACCCTCGTTAACCTCCCCTCAATAATGAAAACACAGCAGGAGTAGAAAGGGCACTGGAATAAAGCTGGTTTTAAGTGGAACTTTGCTTTTGCCCAGCCAGGAGCTCAGATTAGGCTTAGTCTCTGCAAACCTTGGTCTTGAGCCTTGGGAGGCTTTGCTCCTACACTTTGACCTGTGTTGTTAACTCTGGAGAGCATCCAAGCTCTAAAAACTGGGATTTAAACTGAGCTGAGTTTAAACTTTGGGTACAGCTGGGTGAGGAAATGGATGCACTGGTGGAAAAACTTCCTATGGATGTCCAGACAGAAAGAGATAATCCTGGAATTACACTGAGGTGTTTTTCTCCACTGACAAAACATCTGTATAGAGTCAGGACTAAAATACAGCTGGGACATAAACCAGGCAGGGGTTTGGGATGTGCTGAGAGTTAAATCCAGATTAAACCTGGATTTAACAAATGAGCCTTTTCTGGTGGTGGTTTTGGAGAAATAAAATGACCTGGTGGCTGAAACCTGGGAGAGTGAATGTTGGACCATGTGAAGTGGGAATTCTACATGNAAATTAAATATTTATTTAATAAATTTAATAAATATTAGCTATTATTAATTAAATTAATAAATTAAATTAATTATTAAATAAATAATTTTTTTTCAGATCAAGAGTCTTGAGTCCTTTAGCAGGACTGGACCTCCAAAATCCACACATTCATTCTCATTATTCCACAGTTTCTGGAAATAAAACCTTGATTTTCCCACTCAGCTGCAGCTGATGTGAAACTCTTCCCCATTTTTCTACCTTCAGTGAGAATAAAACAGATTTTCCTTCTTATTCCCTGCTACAACATCTGGCCACAATTAGTCGGGGATCTCACATTTTTGGAGGAGACGTCAGCAATAATTTGAATTTCTCCCTTCTCCTCCTTTTTCTGGGCAGTCTGTGGCCACACTTGCACGGGGACAGGGAGCAGAATGGAGCTGCTCATTCCTGCCTGTGTCACTCCTTCCCAAATCCGATTGCTCTCAGGACAACCTGATGGCTCACGTAGCAAAATCCATTTTTTCCTCCCATGTCACTGCCTGCATTTGTCACCACCTCATCCTTTCAGCTCTAAGCACTGCCCAGGGAGTTGCATAACTCCTGTGCAAAATTCAAATACAAATCAATGCAGAACTCAGGCCTTAAGGAGAAGCCAAATTATCCTCTGCTAAATCATTCTTTATTTTCTTCTTTTTTCAAATTTTTTTTTTTT
>VXBI01008137.1:109817-145817 GCA_013397375.1 Toxostoma redivivum | reverse complement strand
TTTTTTTTCCCAATAAATCTGTGCACGAGCGAGAATAGGAACCAGAATAAAAGCTTTTCATGACATAAAATTCATATGTTTGGATCTCTGACAACATTTCCCTGCTCTTATTTTTTATCATTATGATTAGGTCTGGTCTCACCTTTATTTCAGAAAACAAAATATTTGAAGACAGGGAACCTGCTTGGAGTTGCTAAGCCTGGAGTGGAAGCTCAGTTCTTAACAGGATGACCTGAATCATGATGCATTTATTTATTTTTATGAGTTTTAAACCAAATATTTGAGAAATAAGGATGAGATTTGCCCAGTTGCCTGTTGAAATGAGAGTGGTTGAGCCCAGAATCTCAACCACATGCCAGCAGAAGAAATTAAATGGGATAAGATTGGGTGTCATAGTTGTCATTTTTTGGGGGAAATTAATGTCAGGAACAATCCCTGCAGCCTCACTGGTGTGTTTTGATGTACCTGACTGAACCAGAGCCTCAAGAAGAATTAATTCCCCTGACAATGGATGTTATCTCTTGGACAATCTCTCTTTAGACAAACAAAAGTAATTTTGGAGCATTGATACAGCATGACCAATGACAATTTGTGATTTTTCAATTTGATGGGAAAGAGAAATTCTCCTGAGACCTCATTTCTAGGGAGAAGGTACTGCCTGACATAGGAAGAGATGTTCAGATAATGTAAAAAATATATTTACCACTATAAATCTTGCCTTGCTTATGATTTAGCCCATCAAAGCTATGGAACCACTCCTGCTGTTTTACCTTCCAATTCCAGCTCATTCCCAAAATAAGAAGGATGCACAAGTGGAAAGCCACAGAAATTAAAATGCTCCAACAGACACAGTGTCCCAGAGGTGGAGGTGAGGAGAAAACTCAAAATTTCAGCCTCCACTCTCTGCCAGTCCCAAAGGCAAAAAATCCAATCAATACTGGCAAAAACTTCTAAGATCCCTGAGCCAAAGCTCAGGTAGATCCCATTGCTGGGAAGGATCCTTGCTGTTCAAATTGCTGCTGTGGAGGGCAATATCCAGGGATTTCAGTCATCCTGGTGCCACCTGTCCTGACCCTTCCAGTGTTTTCTGGAAGGATAAAACACGTGGATAAAACCCACTGCCCTGGGCAATCTGTTCCAGTGCTTTACAACCCTTTCCATGATTTTTCCCCCCTCAATACCCAATTTAAATCTCCCCTGGTGCAACTTGAGGCTCTCTTGTCACTTGTCACCTCACCACATCCTCCTTTCAGGGAGCAGTAAGGTCTCCCCTAAACCTCCTTTTCTCCAGGGAAAATAACCAGTTTTTCTCCACCCAGTTTTTCTCCACCCAGTGTTTCTCCACCCCAGCTCCTTCAGTTGCTCCTCACAGGACAAGTTTTCCAGCTCCCCAAATTAAGGAAAACCTCTGGGTTTGCAGACAGAAAAGGTGTTGTTTAATTATTTAATAATAATTAAATGCGTCCATTTATTCAGCCTGAGAAAAGCTGGGAACACAAAGAATCCACCCCAAGGGAAAGAAATTCGAAATATTCCCCCCCATCACCTGAAGGACAATAGAACATCGTGCAGGGATAAATGCCAGGAATGACATTTGGGGGTGCTCTGGGAAGTGCTGAGAGGGTGAATCAAGGTGAGGTAAGTGATCAGGAGAAGCTCACCAAGCACAAAGGACGTTGTTGTTTGTTGTTCTTTTTTTTTTTGTGTGTTCTTTTTATTTTCATTTTTCTTGTATAGCCTCGTTCCCTGCTTGTCAGTGGTGTGCTGGAATGACCTTTTCCCTCTCCTTGCTTTGCCAACCATTTATTTAGAGGCTTTGTCACCTTGCAGACATTCCATGATGCTGCTGTGAAGGTGTAGAACCCTCTAGAAGACATTTACATTCAATGTCACCAAGCTTGGCCTCCTCTTCTGCCACAGGAGCAGCACTCCAGGGACCACCCTCAACCCTCTGGAGATGACAAACTGGGAAAAAAAAAACCACCCAGGGTGGAGAGAGCAGAGCTGGGGAACACCTTTTCCATAAATACCTGCCTGTTGTGAAACCCTAGGAATAAATTCCAAGCAGAGCAGGAGATTCTGTGTCCAGGAGAGGAGAGTGGGATTAATTTCTGTGGGATAAATCTCACCATTTAAGGAGCAGATTGCTCCTAGATGATGTCCAGGAACCCTCCCATTTCCAGAAATTGGATGCAGGTTTGATTAGGAGGGGAACAAAGCTTTGCTCTGTGCCTGGGAGTGTGGCCCGAGCCCCAGGAGCCAGGATCACTCTGATTTTCAGCCCTGGCTTTGCTCCTCAAACTTTTCCTGGAGGTTCTTGGACAAAGGAAAGCTTTACCTGAGCAATGAATCCTCAAGATTTTGTTCCAGATGCCAAAGTTTGTCCCAACACTTTCTAATGGGGTGAAGAAACTTTGATTCATGGCCCTCATTTGGCACAAATAATATTCAATAGCTGTGTTCTGTTTAAACCAGGTCAAGCTTCTTGCTGTGATTTCATGGAATTGAATGAAAAAGAAAATTCTCATTGGCTGGACTGGCAACATGAAATATCACATTAATTTCTTAATACCTAATTACTACTATTCTGTCATATAAAGCTTTCTTTTTGCCACACTACTCCTCATGTTAGTTGTACTCATTAAAATTGGAAGAATTCAACACAAATTTTTAATAAAGACTCAGGGTTTGGGTGGGGCTATGGGGCTGATGTGGAATTTCCTGGCATAAATCACTTTCTAGGTGTCCCTGGAATTTTAAGCCTGGATCACACCCATGCCATGTGGCCAATACTCACCTCCAGCATTGATGGATTTAGGAAAAGTCCAAATCTAAATTATTTGGGGTGTGTGTGATAAATCTCCCTCTATGCCTCGTTTGTGAAAAACACTCATTTAGCAGAATTTTAGAAATTTTCCTCCTTATAGTGCAGCTTGTAACAATTTGTGGGGTTGGTTTTGGGTTTTTTTTTTGTTTTTTTGGGTTTTGTTTGTTTGTTTGTTTTGGGTTTTTTTGTTTTGTTTTTGTTTGTTTGTTGGTTTTTTTTTTTTAATTTAAGGAAGTTTTTGGCTGAATTTATGTGGAATTGACCAAGATGGAAGTCGGAGAATCATGGAATTACAGAATTTGCTGAGCTGGAAGGGATCCACAAGGATCATTGATCCAAATCCTGGCCCTGCACAGACACCCCAGCAATCCCACCCTGAGCATCCCTGGGAGTTTTGGGAATGTCAGCATTCCCTGGGGAGCCTGTTCAGTGCCCCACCACCCTCTGGGGGAAGATTTCCTGAAATCCAGCCTAAAGCAGCTCCTGGTCAGCAGAGGGAAGAGCTCAGTGCTTGCTCTCTCTGCACTTCTGAATTCACCACTCAAAAAAAGTTTCCTAAATCTCGATCCATGACAATTTCATCCTAACGACCTGCACAAGGCAGCTCCAATTTATGTTCTGAAGAGGCTTCACCAAGGCTGGATCAGGAGTTTTCTCCTGTTGCAGTCCCAAAAGTGGGGAACCCACAAAATCCTCCCTCCTTCCCTTCAGTCCTGGCTTGTGGTGCAGCCACAGCTGCTCCAGTGGATCTGGAGCATTCCCTTGTGGAGAAGGGACACCGAGGGAAAACACAAAATGAAAACCGAATGTGCTGCCTTCACATCAAAGAGCCAAGACTTGAGGAGTCCCAGGGACAGCCAGAGCATTCAGCTCCAACATAAAAACCTCGTTAGCACATGAAAGTGTTACATAAACATGTTTGCATTGTTATTTACTGAGTGGCCCAGGAATGCTTTGTACCACTTAATCAACTCAAGGGCCCGGGCAGCGGGAGGAAATGGCTTTGCAATAATGAAAGACAAAGATTCCAGATCAAATGGAAGCGAAAAAAGAGCAAATAATCCTCCAGAAACAACAATGAAAGCCCCAAATCCATCCAAAACTCTGTACGAGAAAAATGCAGCCTCAAAACAACTGTCTAGAAATGAAACTGGGAATTGTTTGGGATGGCTGCCTTGGAATTACATCTGCATTTTAATGAATATGTCAGTTATTGTTTGAGCTACCCAGCTCATGCTTTCAGGCCATGAATCACCAAGGGGGCTGGAGTTCCAGGTAGAAAACAGATCCTAAAGAAATTTCTTCATCAGGGCTTTTCCTTGGAAGGTTGTAAAATTCCTGACAGTGAAGGCAATATGGGTTGTACCAATGGGAAAGAGGATTTGGGCAGAATTCTGAATGTGAGGAGGGGGGAAAAAAAGGGGGATTATTTTGCAAAAAAAAAAAAAAAAATTTGTTTAATTATGAGCAGCTGACAGGCAAGACCCTTTCGTTGCATGTCATCCAAAGCCTACATGGGCTGTTTTCATTTAGAGCAGGAAAATTGCAAGAGCCAGGCTCTTTTCCATCCAACCTGAAAGGAACTTTTCTAAACAGAACTTTTCGAGCATGGTGACACTTCAAAAATTATTGTCTCTGAAGCACCCTGAGAATTGAGATGAAATGAGATCAATCCCAACTGTGAAGCTCCTTTCAAGTCCTCAATGTCCACAATTCCTGTCCTTGGGAAGCACAGAGGGACACTCCATAGCTGGAAGGAAACGATGCTGGAAAATAATTTTTTTTTTCTGGTGCATCTGTGGAAGATACAGTGGTGGGGACAGAGCTGGGAAGGGGCTGGAGAATTCCTGAGGGAGCTGGAAAGGGGCTCAGCTGGAGAAAAGGAGGCTCAGGGGGAACTTGTGGCTCTGCACAACTCCTGACAGGAGGGGACAGCCAGGGGGATTTGGGATCTGGGAACAGGGAACAGGGACAGGAGGAGAGGGAGTGACCAGGGGTGGCTGAGGGTGGACACCAGCAGGAATTCCTTCCTGGAAAGGGTTATCCAACCCTGGAGTCCCCACCCTGGAAGGGTTTCAAAGCCATGTGGGGACACAGGGGTGACCTTGGCAGTGCAGACTTGATGATCTTAGGGATCATTCCCACCCCAGATGATTCCAGGATTCTCCCTGTCCTGCCTGCTCTCTTTCAGAACATCCCATTTTCTGGATTTTTATCCCAGTAACCCCATTTTGGCTGATGGGATGATCTCAGGCCATGGTGACCATAAACATTTTGAGGAAAAATCAGGCACAGCATCCAATAAAAGAAAATTCTACTCAACACTCTTCTCTCAACACTTCCATGATTTAAACCAAGCCTAAACCCTAAAGGAAGTTCTCAGGAGCAAACTCAGAGTATGATCTGCAACCTGACAGTCACCAAACTGCACAGAATTTAATTTGTTTTCCTTCAAAAAATGTTGCCATTCTCTTTCTTTATTTATTTGACATTTTGCCTCCTGGTTTAAGTTACCACCAGAAAACAGCAGATTGTGATTCACTGGGGCTAAACTTCAAGTTTGATAGATCACTGCTCACTGAAAGTCAGAGAAGTGACTTTTATTTAAATCAGCTGTGGGATCATGGTGATAAATGTAAACAGCCCAAAATAAAGGCAGATTTTATGAGTGAGGCTGCCCTTGAAGGATTTTGGAAACCATCAGGTGAGAACAGACTGAAATCCATTTGCAGCTGATGCTGTGGTGTGGCTGCACTGATGAGGCAAGCTGAAATGATGGAAAACGTCCTTTAAATCTGTAGGGAGTCAATCTGCCATTCTGGATACAGAGAATATTTTTTATTTGGGAAGGCAGAAGTGAAAATTTGATGCCTGTTTGCCCTTTTCTGAGACAGCAAGAATTCAGCAGAATCCTCTCACAGCCTGTCACATACATTTATTTCTGTGGTCATGTGTGTGTACAATCCCAGGAAAAATTGCTTCCCACTGGACAGATCCAAAGATCTGGAGAAGCTGATAAAACTCAGATTCTTTGAGTTTTTTGGCCTGGCACCACTGGGTGATCTGTATTTGGCTGTCACACAAGATTGGTCACAGAGAGCTCAGGTCTGCCATGGGCAGAGTTGAGTTTTTGAACCCAAAGTCAAGAGCCCAAAGCCCTGTCACCCCAAATTCCTGGGAACTGGGAGGTGGATGAGCAGGAGTGCAGAACAGAAGGTTCAATTGAAAAAATTGAGGTATTATTAGAAAAATCAAAACCTTCCCAGCTGCATCCTTCACCCAGACACGAGGAGGGATTCCCACCTGGGAGTGAATCCTCTGAATCCAAGGCTTGGAGAGCATCAGCTGCTGCCCCTCTGAGAGCTCCCATCACACAGCACTGGGAGCCTCCCCCCTGATCCCTTCTAGGGATGCATTTTTGGGGGGTTCTTGGAACCCTGGGCACTGAGAATTTCAGACTTTCTGTGCTGACAGGAGAACACTGCATCTGACCTGAGGCAGTAATGAAAACTCCCAAAATTAAATGATAGAACTGGGATTATGGGTGTGTAGTTTAAATAGAAGTGTGTAATTCCACATGGTGGAAAACTTAGAGTTTAAAGTTTTAAAATATAGTAATATATGTAAAGCAAGAGGGAGGTTTTAGGATGGGAGCTTGTCCTTCTTTTTCCTCTTCTTCATAGGTTTAGGTGACATTGTATAATTGGGTAAAAAACTCCATGAGTAGTTGGTTATTGGATTAAAAGTAAAAATAATTTAGGTGGCATTTCATAATTGGGCAGTTTACCCTTAAAAGGCCTTGTAAAAAGAGACAGAGCTCCGTTTTTAGCATTTTAACTTGAAGTGCTGTAGAACTCACTGTAATATAGATAAAACTACAAAACATCTGAGTCTGAACAAGAAATACCATCCTATTCATTTCATCCCAGCCCTGGAAAAAGGATAATCCACAACAGGGGGTCCCAGCTCCTCCCTGCATTTCCCATCCTCTGAGTGTCCCACCACCCAGCCAGGCACTCCTATCTCCAGGGGTTTTCTCCATGATCCCTGGGGATCTCTTCCAGCTCAGGAATTCTGTGATTCCACCATTCTGGAGCCCATCCTGCTCTTTGGAGACAAAGCCTTGTCCTCCTTGCACCCCTGCTGGCTGCTGCTCACTCAGGTGACCATGTGTCCTCCTGTCCCCACGTCTGACACTGCTCTGCCACAAAAACACAACGTCCTCCCACCCCACACACGCACAGAGGGCTTTGAACTCCTCCAGCCTTTCTTCTGATTTCTGCCCCGTGTTTTGCTTTGGGTTCGCTGCTCCTTTTTATTGTTATTTTGTTTAGACAAACCTTTTCCAGGGACTGTGTTCTTTGTTATCCCTGTGGGAGAGGGACAGTTGTTTTTTTTACCCCTTCCACGGCATTTTTTTTTCCCAGGCACTGCCCCCATATGGAATTTGCACACGTTTGAAGCAGAAATAAATGATTAACATTTTTTTTTCCCTTTCTCCCTTTTTTCCCCCCCTTTCTTGGAGCTGGATGAAGGTAAGAACAGAGCATCTTTTCCTACAGCCATCATGTGCAAGCGATTACAGAGTTGCCCTTAACTTGTACCATATCCCCAGTCAGCTCTAATAAAAAAGACACAAGAAATATGAAAGTGCCACCAGATTCCTGTGTGGAATCAATCCCTGCTGTGTTGTTAAAACACTAGAGGAAATTTGGTGTTGAAAGAATGAGAATTCAGGGGGAAAAAAAAAAAAGAAAGCCACTGGATAAATCAGGACTCTAACACCAGAAAGACAAACTTATATTAGATAAAATCTTATCACAAGTGCTGCCCCTAATTGGTGGAGTTGTTGGTTATTACACTGAGATGTGAATATCTCTGCTAACTCCAGGCTTGAAAAGAGTAAAACCTTTAAATAAATATTCATTAAAAGGGTTCCTGCACATGGAAAACTTGGAGCCTGGATGGACAAGGATGGAGCTCATCTTCAAAGTGAAGAGCTTGGATATTGTGAAATGAGTTTGGGCTGATTTCAGTTCACTTTATCTGTGTTGTCACCCTCTAAACTCACTGTAGAGGAATAAATATATCCAGAAAGGATTTATTCTCACTCTCAGGATGACAAATAACTTCTCTCTCTCTCTTTAGCTCCAAAGCCAAGCTGGATGATTGAGGTTTAAATAGTTAAAAATAGGTAAAAACATATTTACACACCTTTCTGATGTTAAACGGCCCCTGCACCAGAGCCAAGATCTCCTTCCAGGATTTTAGAGGTGCTGCTCAACATCATAATCATGATGCCATCCTTTCCAGGATGGCTGGAAATTGCCATGGGATCACAGAATCATAGCTTGGACCAGATGATCTGAGAGATCTTTTCCAATTTAATGATTCTGTGATTCCCTGACTGACTGAAAGGGACATTCCTGTGACAGGAGGAGCTGAAAAGGGAAAAAGGAGTCACAGCCCCAGGATTACATCATTATGCAGGAATATTTTTGGGAAGAATATTCCAAATATGCATGGGACCTGTTAGATTATGTGGGCAGGTGAGTGAGAGGTGATTGTGACACTGGAATTCAGAGAAGTGAGCAATGTCCAGCACTGAGTGGCTGCCAACAGAAGATTCCATAACCATTCCTATTCCTGATTCCCTATCCCAAAACCAGAGGATATCTGGAGTTCTTACAGCAATTAAAAGAGCTCTAATAAGGAATAAGGGATGGGAGCAGAGCCCTGGGCTTATTTCCTTTTCTAAGCTACCCAGGAAAATGATTTCCTAAGATCTGTCAGTCAGATCTTCCTGGTTCTCTGCATCTCTGGTGACCCCTGAGAATATCCTGAACTGGAAGGAACCCACAAGGATTCCAACTCCTGGACAGTCCCAAAAATCTCACCCTGTCCAAACACTCCTGGAGCTTTGGGAATGTGTCCATTCCCTGGGGTGCCTGGGCATTGCCCAGCATCCTTTGGGGGAAAAACTTTGTCCTGATATCCAACCTAATCCTTCCCCAGCACAGCTCCATGCTGTTAGTTTTTATTTAAAAAACATTTAACTCTCATTTTCCAGTCCGTGGGGGATCAAAAATTATCAAATTTTTCTGCAGGGTTTGGGAAGTGCTGGTGTGTGGAGCAGCCTCTGGGATGCTGGGAAGGGTCAGATTTTCTACAGGATGAGAATCCCAACAGGATCCCAAAAGGGAAAACCCACCCCAATTCCTGACCCAACACCTAATTCTTGCACCTTTATTTACACATAAATATAAACCTGTAAATTCCTGTTGGTCAAAACTCTCCTCTTCCAAAAAAAGAAAGAGGAAAATACACAGAATTCCTTGCTGGAGATGCTCCTTTTTCCCAGGATAAACCCCAGTCTGGCTCTCCTGACTATTCCCTTTCACCTGTGAACAATTTCAGCCACACAGTGGAGAGGAGACAAAATATGCAAAGCACAAAGTGTCACTCAAGTGTCCCAAAGCTGTGACATTCCCTTCCAACAAGGCCTTGGAGAACAATTCCTCTGGTTTATGATGATCCCAAGGATTTCCAGCTCCCTGCTGCCCCATGAAGAACAAAAAGGCACAGCCCCATTTATAGAAGAGTTTAAATGAGACCAGCACTGCTCAGAAAATGGATTTCACATTTCCCCTGGAAGGTGTCACCAAATAAAAATTCTTCCACGAGTGAAGGGTGCAGCTGAAAGGTTTGAAGCCCTGAAGGGCAGCTCTGGTGAGGTTTTCTCATTCCCTGTGCTCATTCTGCCTCTGTGCCCTGCACAGCTTCACTCCCATCCACATCTGGGAGCAACATTGTCCTGGAATCCAGGCTGGGCCAAATTCCCCCTTGTGTTCAAACATTCTTCTGATAGGAAAATTATCCCCAAATTTGTTCGTGTGTTCCTGAAGGGAAAACATCCCTTAATCAGCCAGGCAAATTTGCTTTCATGTCATCCAAATTAAGTGTTCTTGCAATGTTTTCCAAACAGTTTATCCAAGGGAAAAAGCAAATAAAAGCAGGCAGGGAAGGAAAGGCAGAGGGCAAGGATGGAAAATTGCTCTTTGTTAATTTGATTTATTTTTGTCAAGACCTGAAGCCACAGGAGAACATTAATGAGTCACTTTTGAGAGCTTGGATAAAGGAAAACAAGATTTTATCTCATTTCTGCAGAGCATGAGGAACTGGACATGGATGGATGGGGTGAGGAAAAATTGGCTGAAGCAGAGTTGACACTTTCAAGGGTATCCAGGGCTTTTAATAATTATTAATAAATTAATAATGAAAGGATGGCCAAGGGAAATTTGTGCCTGTTTCTGGGTGAGATGGGTGATTTAGAAAGAGCTGACACAAATAAGGCTGAGAGCCCCAACCTCTCCCTTGCTTTAATCTCCCAACAGGATTCCTCTATGACAAGAGGATGAATTTCATGAGAATTCCAACAATGGATCAAGGTCAAGTCAGGGATTCCTGGAAGGATTTTCCTGTTCAATTCCACGTGCAGAGAGAACTGATGTCTTTGGAAACATTATCAGGTCATGGAGAGCGCAAAGGAATTTCTTCCCAATATCCCAATATCATTTTCCCAAGGAATTTTAGAGATATTATTCCAGAAGAGTTCATTCCACACGGTTTAAAACCAAAAAATAAACCTCATTAAACGAGTTCAAAGCTTTAACCAGCTGATCCCTGACTTATCCTTAAGGATGTGGCTCCTTTAGCTTCAAAGTTGATGGAAATCTGTGGAAAAATTGGATTTGCCTTAGGACCTCAGTGGGGTGGGATTAAAGAGCCTTTCCCAAAAAACTGCTGGAACCAGGGAGTTGGACCAGAGATCCCTTCAGGCTCACCCACCCCATGATTCCATGATAACATGGAATTGTTCAACCTTTTTTTCCATTTTTTTTCCCCCAGTTTGGATTGTTCTGTAAATACTGGGCAGGCAGATGTTTGGGGTTTTTATTTTCCTCAATAATGGTCACTGCTCTTTGATCCTGGGACAAACCAGAAACCACAGGGAAGGCAAGGAAAATTCTGTTCTGATTAAGGTTTGGGACAAGGAAAGGTTTATTTATTTCTTCCTTTATTTATTTATTTTTTAATTTATTTTTATTTCTAAACACACATATTTAATTAGTGAATGACTCATGGAATCTTCTTCTCCTAGGGAGGAAGCAGAACCTCATTCTTCTACTCCTTTCTCTCTTTTAGGGAGAAATTGAGTCCTTTTTTAGGGAGAAATGGAATTGTTTTTTAGGGAGAAATTGAGTTCTTTTTTCAGGGGAAAAAATGGATTCTTTCTTGTGGGTGTCTGGTAAAGTTTTGCACAAAATTACAAAGATTTCAGCTGCAGAATGTTAAATCAGACTTAAAAGTCCCACTCAGCCCCATGGGATCTCCCAGAGCCAATCACTGGGAAATCACAGGAAAAAAAAATTAAGACTTCCTTAAAAAAAAAATCAAATTTCCTTGGTTTACAACAAATCTTTGGTAAATAAAATTATTTCTTGAATAAATATATACAAGCGCACCTCCACAAAAAAAAAAAAAAAAAAAGGATTTTCATCCCTACCCAAACCAATGGGAATTCTAGCAATACCCAAACCTATGGAATAGACAGATTTGGGAATAAAGTCCCAGTTTTTTGGTCTAAAGGAATTTACTAAAATTCCATGTCTAAGATGTGGAGGAGGGAACAAAATGTATTTGTGGAATTAATTTCCAGTTTGGCAAAATTTTTTGGCCAAGAAAAAAAAAAAAAGATGTTTCAGAAGAGCTCATTTTCATATTTTGAGAGCAAAACTTGGAGATTTTTCAATCTCAAAGTGCCTGGTATCCAGGCTATGAAATACTTTTAATTTTAGATGAGAAAAAAATCCAAATGCTCGGTTTTAAATCCTCCTGCTTGAAAACCTGTAATAATTCTGCTTTCATCCCACCAAAAAAACACTTTTCAACTTTTTAGGGTAACCTATTTAGCTTCAGTTCTGATATTTTTTTTTTCCTTTGCAATGACTGGTGGTGCAAATTAAATTTAATTTGGTTTAGGTTTGATATTTTAAAATTATTTTAAACCTTTTTATTTTGAAATTTCCCCTATTGATTAACCAAAGGGTCTGGTGGAGTTGGCAGTGCTGGGTTTATGGTTGGATTTGATGATCTTAAAGGTTATTTGATGATCTTGAAAAATGAATAATTCTTCTTTCATCCCACCAAAAAAACATTTTCCAACTTTTTAGGGTAACCTATGTAGCTTAAATTCTGATAATTTTTTTATTTCTTTGCAATGACTGCTGGTGTAAAATAAATTTAATTTGGTTTAGGTTTGATAGTTTAAAATTATTTTAAACCTTTATGTTTTTAAATTTTTCCTACTGATTAACCAAAGAGTCTGGTGGAGTTGGCAGTGCTGGGTTTATGGTTGGATTTGATGATCTTAAAAAACTGTAATAATTTTGCTTTCATCCCACCAAAAAAACACTTTCCAACTTTTTAGGGCAACCTATGCAGCTTCAGCTCTGAAATTTTCCTGCTGTGAGATAGGATTAGGAGAAAGGCAAAATAACTCAAGTTTAAATGGCATAAAGAGAAATTTTATTATTAGGAATTATAAGGAAAAAAAAACTCAGAATAAAATTTTAGACCACTTTTCCTCCCCTCACACACTTCTTTTCTTGAGGTGAGGTATCCCACAGGAATTTTAGTCCCTAAATATGTCTGAAGCCAAATTCCTTTGCTCTACTGAATAAAATTGATTTAATTAAATTCTGAGATGCTGGGAATGAGTGATAAAACACGACAGAGAGAGGAACTGAAAGCAAGACCATGAGAAGGGCAGAGTTGGGCTCGCTGGTTTCCAAATATTTCATTTCACAGCTGCTTTTTATGACTTCTCAGATGCTTTAAACACAACCATTTCCCTCTCTCCATGCAGGTGGCAAGGATGAAAAAAATGAGAAAAGGCCCAAAAATGCCATGAAAGTTTAAAGAAGAAAATTCCTTAAAATCATGGATTGGTTAAGCTGCAGAAGAACTTCATGGGTTGGGATTTCTCAGGAGCTGGGGTTTGAGGTGAGCATTCCCTGAGGAGCCTTCACCTGGGACAAAACCTAAATTCACTCTGGAAAAAAAAAAAAGAAATCCTGAATTTCCTTTGATTCTCTTAACTGCCAGCAATTCTGTGGCACAAGGACCTAGGTCACCCTAAAATATTTCCTTAAACCATGGTTTTTTTCTTATTTTTCTTTTCCTTTTCCTTTTTATTTTTTGGGGTTTGTTTGTTTGTTTGTTTTGTTTTTTGTTTTGTTTTGTTTTTTGTTTTTGGGGTTTGGTTTGGGGTTTTTTTGTTTGTATTTTTGGTTTGGTTTGGTTTTGGTTTTTCGTTTCTTTTTTTTTCTTTTTCTTCTCCATCACCTCCAAACGATTCCCACCAAAAATCCCCCAGGAAAACCCCATTGGAACGCTGCTCCCAGGCCCAGGGAGGGATGTGGAGGCAAATGGAGTTAATCAGGAAATCCCAATCTTTTCCCACCAATAATTCCCATGGCACACGAGCCTCCTGCAGGCAGTGTGGATGTTTGGTGCTCTCTAGTGACTGCTCCACAAAGACTTTTGCCACTCATGAGCAGCTCCTGGGAGTAGGAGTTGAGTTCTTTGATTTCCTTGGGTTTATTTCAGCTGAAATCCATGAAAACCCCTCTGTCCAAGGCATGGGAGCAGCACACACAGAGCTGGCCAAGCAGGTTCTGATGGTGTCAATAAATTGACTTTTTAATTTCTGTTTGGTTTCTCTCCTCACATCAAATCCCAGGCAGCTCTTCCAAAGCAAATGGATTTTCTTGGATAACCAGGGGGGAGTGGATTTAAGATGGAACAGAGTAGGTTTAGATTTGATATTGGGGTGAAATCCTTAGGTATGAGGGTGGGGAGAGACTGGGATGGATTTTCCAGAGAATTTGCTCCATCCTGGAAGTGTCCAAGGCTGGGTTGGAGAAGACTTGGATCCATCTGGGATAGTGGAAGACATCCCTGGAATTCCAAAGCAGCCAGGAGGGTTTGTGTGGGATTTTAAAGCATGAGGAGATGCTGATCAAGCAAAGGACAGCTGATCCTGAGGGGCTGAGCCTCAGGAACGTGATCAGACTTCCTCCAGAGCCACATCCCAACTCTTTGGTGCTCCAAAAACCCCAGGATTTCTGCAGCTCTTCTCTAAAGAAAAACTCTTCATCTGGACCTGTAAAGAGGAGCAGCTTCATTTCCTAAAAGCAAGCTGCCCTCCAAACAGATTACAAATTATCCTTTAATTGACAAACAATTATCCTTTCATTTTCCAGATCCACACGGCTCAGATGTCAAATTTGGTTCAAATTGGATAAGGGATTAAAAATAGGCCTAAAGTAGGCTTGGTCTTGTAATAGTTTAATTTCCTTAGGAAAGCAGGGCAGAAACCTTTCCTGACATGTTTTCCATGAAATCTGGAGGGCATGGAAAGGAAGGAGACACCCACCTCCCCCTTGGATGCTGATTCTCATTCATTCTGGCACCTGCATTAAACAACCTGCAGAATTTCCCTTTTCCCCCCCACCTATTTTTTATTCATTTTCCTAAATCTATTCAGGCCAGATATTAATTACTTTGATAGGGAAGAAACCAAAACTCAGCAGTGAGGATCTGGCCTGACCCCTCTGCTTGGAAGATTTATGGGAGCTGCAGGCTCCAAATGGCTGAGCCTGGAAATATTCCTTCCTTTTTGGCCCCTTCCCTGTTTGCCTGTGTGTGCCTGGAAGAGCTGCTCACCCCTCTGTGTCTATCAGTGACAGAGCCTGGATTTACAGCTCTGGGAGCTTTTTAAAATTTTCATTTTTGCCATCCTTGCTATCCCAGTAGCCTTTGGGATAAACCTCTGGAGCTGGAGCTGCTCCTTGGGGATCGTCCTGCTCAGCTGAGCTGCCAAGAAATGAAATCTGGGCTCTCTCAACCTCTGAGCATCAGCAATCTTCAGAGGACACTGGAACTTTGCTGAGCTTGTGTTCTTTCCCCTCTCCTTTTCCTCTTTTTTTTTTTCCCTTCTCTCATCCAGCTGGGTTGTTTTGTTTGGTTTTTATTTTCATTTAAAATGTGTTTCATTCACCCTCCTCTCAGCTGTTCCATCCTTTTTTTTTTTTTTTTTTCCGTGTTCACTATGGCAAATTCTTGTTGCTGGCTTGGAGCTGAATCTTCTTCCTGTATCACTGGAAAACAACAAAAAAATCTTAATAAAATTAGGAAACCCCACCTGACTCCAGAGCAAAGCTTCCCCTGGTGTAAATCAGCACAGGGCCATTGAAATTAATGTCAATAAATGTCTGTATTCAGGATAAAGACAGGGGCAGTTGCAAAAAATGTTAACTTTACAGCTCTGGGATGGGATTTTCTCTGTCAGCTGGTTTTTAGCTCAGGAAGCATCTTAGAATCTGAGAATCCCAATGGTTTGGGTTGGAAAAGATCTTAAAAATCATCCAGTTCCCCCTCCCACTATCCCAGGGTGCTCCAAGCCCTGTCCAAGCTGGGCTGGAACACTCCTGGTGGGTTTTTCTCTTTTTCAGGAGTCTGATAAAGATATTTATTCCCTCCCCTCTTGTTTCCAGCAGTTGGAAATCATCAGCAAGTGAAAATATTTGCTTGGGAAAGCAAAATGCCAAATACACCAACATCAGGAAGGCAAAGCATGAGACAGGAGTTATGTGCAAACCATCCCAGGGCAGCAGCTCAAAAACCCCAACAAAACAGAAAAGATTCCTGATAAAAGGTGTGGTCAGAGCAGCTTCATTTTTAAGTACATCTATTAAAACCATCCATGTATATATGTGCATTTTTTTATATATATAGAAATATACTGATTTTTTAGGAATTCAGTTTCCTGGTTACAAGCCTGCACATCCATCTTTAAAAAAAAAGTGGATTTAAAAAAAAAAGGAAAGAAATTAGATTAATCTCCTATTCCTCGCCAAGCAAGCCTTGCTCAGGAGGATTGTGTTAAAATTGGGTCTTTAGAAAAAAACAAGCAGAAAGTTGTGCTGGCTCCTGATCTGAATGCTGCAGCTGCTCAAGAAAGTTTTGGGGTGGATTGCAACATTCCACATGCCCAATCCCTCATCCCAGAAGGTTTCCCACCTCTCTGGTCTGGAGGAACAGGGCAGGAAAGCTCAGAAGGTCGGGGTTCCTCAGGCTCTTGTAGGTCCTATGCATGGTGTAAATTCCAGAGGGAGAAACTTTGGATATTTCTTGTGGCATCAGGCAGAGTTTTCATTGCTCTGTAAGAGATGGTCTTGGGTTTTTTAGGTTTTGTTTAGGATTTTCCTGTTAAGGAGTGGAAAACCTGGCAGCCTGAATGAGGGACAATCACTTATGCATGGAGTGGTCAATTAATCAATTTAATTTCTTGTGTGAGTGATGAGTGTGATTTGCAAAGTTCCACCTGTTCTACAGAGCTTTAATCACACCCTCCCTATGTCACACCATGAGGTGACCATCTTTTACCTCCTGGGGTGCTCAACTTGCCCCTTCCTGGGCACATTTTGGCAGATCTTGTGTCAGCAGAGCCATGGTCACCTTGGAACAGTTTTCCCAGAGCAGCTGTGGCTGCCCCTGGATCCCTGGAAGTGTCCAAGGCCAGGCTGGAATAAATATCTTTATCCCTGAAAAAGGGAAAAACCCACCTGGGGTGTTCCAGGCCAGGCTGGCCAGGGCTTGGAGCAGCCTGGGACAGTGGAAGGTGTCCCTGCCCATGGCAGGGGTGGAATGGGATGATCTTTAAGAACCCAAACCTGTTTGGGATTCTCTGATTTTACCTTTCCTGCTCACAGTGTGACAAGGACTTTGCTTTTCTGTGTCCCCTTGAGGATGCAGAGGGAGGGCAGAGACCAGGACAATGTTCTGACCCTTTTATTGACTCTGCTCTGGACCCACCTGGGCAGAAGAATTCCTTCTCTTCCTGAGCAGCTCTTTCCTGCTGTGCTGAACATTCCCTGCACTTGCCAGGACTCAACACGAGGCCAGGGTTTCAGCTGGGATCCACAGTGACAATCCAGGGATCTCTGTTTCCAGACTGGGACTCCAAACACTCTGCTGCAGCTGGGTGTTGGTGTCACTCCCCACTGGGACCAGTTTCATGCTGCCCCAGTTATCTCCTCTCTGTCCCTTCTGGTTCCAAGGCCACATTCCAGAGGAATCCCTGCAGAGGTCACAGTGGAGAAGGCTTCAACATTCCTCAGGAATCACTCCAGGCAGCCCCAAAGAAGGGAAAACTGCTTTGGGGAGCACTGGTGGCTCTGGCAGGAGTCACTGTGTGCTCAGTTCAGCCAAGGTGGTTCTTCACAAATATCCCCAAATTTGGGTGCTTAATGAAGGAATAGGGATGTGCTCCCCAATCCAACATCTCTCCAGTGGGATTAATTGAGAAGAGGCCAGTGGGTCTATTGAGAAGTTCAGCTCTGGGCTGAGGTGGAAATTGGGAGGCCATTCCCATTTTAGTGGGAGATCACAGGGTATTAACTCACCTCCTTCAGGGGCAAAGCACAGCCAGATCTAAACACAACATCCCTGCACCAAATGGATCCCTGGGACCATCCTTCCTGGTTATCCTGGAATCCAGAATAACAGAGCCCAGACCCTGCCCTGAGGGCTCTGAGCTCTGTGCTCACTGCTGGATGTCTCAGGATGAGTACAGGGTTGGAGGTGCTGATAAGAAATCAATCAAAACCCACCCAGCCCAGCCAGTAGAGCATTCCAAATCAATGAATGGCAGGGCCTGAATGCAGCCAGGCAATAGAAATTGAAATTCTCAAGCTTGGAGGAGCCTTTGGAAGTTTTCTATTGGTCACGATTTTTGCTCTGTCAGCTTCTCCAGGCCTGAATTTTGTCATGGAATTACTCTTATTGCTTTAGGCTGCAAAGCAAGACAAACAGCTTGAGAGGAAAGGAAAGCTCAGCTGCCTTCCTGACCCACACTCGCTGCTGCTCAGCAAATACCAGAGATTTCGAGGCTCCAGCTCCAGCTCCGTGTGAGAAAGAGCAGCCCTGACTTCACTGGCTGCTCCTTCTGGGTCTCATCCAGAGCACATGGAAATCAAAAGGTCTTTTCCTGCTGACATCAGTGGCCCTTGGAACACACCTCGAATGTCCCCAGGCTCGAAGTCATGGTGCTCTGAGGGTGGCTGGGCTGCTCCTCGGGCACAGGCAGTCCCTGCTCCCTCACATCCCAAAAACTGATGGTGTTCATGGAGTCAGGGTCCCCTCAGGGCTCTCCAAACTCAGGTTTCAGCAGTGGCCGAGGGATTTGGGGACAAGATGTTGTCCAGGGGCTCTCAGGGGTGCTGGGTGGTGGCAGTGGCCCAGGGCAGGGTTAGGGCAGGTCAGGATACAATTCCTCTTTCCAGAGGGATTCCAGATGTGCTGGAAAGTGGTGGGAGTGGGGCCAGCTGCAATTCACCTTCTGTGGCCCTTCATTGTCACCCCTTGGGCACTGATCCTGTCCTGGGCTCCAGACAATCCTTATCTGCTGAAACACAAAGGGCCAGGCCCACAAAGGGATGTTTGAATCCAAATTTTGTTGGATTCAAGGGCAAGAAGAGGTGGGATGGAGCTCCCTTGTGTTCAGTTGTATGGAAGGAAGATCATGAATTTCCAGGTAATCATCATTTACCTCCATGAGGAAAAACACCCCTGGGAAAAGCCAAATAATCCAGGGGTTTTTCGATGCCTACCTTGGGATAAAGTTAATTTTTGAGTTTTGAATTGATTGCAAAGGGGAGTCTAAGGTGCTCTGAGGTTTTAAAATCTAACTAAAAAATTAGCTGAGATTTGTTCTACATGTGACCTCAAATTGTCTTTTTATTGTAACAGCCATCCACACATCAATCAGTCATTATCCTCCAGCATCCACCTTCCCAAGGAATTACTGACAGCCAATAATTATTATTTTGTTCTGGCCTCTGAACTGCAGGAAAAACCCAGTCCTGTCTCCAAGTGTTTCCCAGAGCTGTTCCCTGAGGAGCAGCCCATGGAGATGGGGTGCTGGGAGGGATGGGCTCTTTTTGGAAGCCAAGGCAGCAGCTCCTGTGCCTGCTCATTCCGGTGTCCCCATCCCGGTGACACCAGTGCTTTATCTCCTGCCAGGGAACAGGGATCTCACTGCAGCCCTTCAGGAAAGGTTGGGCTCAGCAGAGTAGGGCTGAGCAGAGGGAGCTGTCAACCCCCCCTGAGCATCTGAACCCCTCGAAATGCTAAATTTTCTCGGAGCTGTCACACTGATGCAGTGACACTTTGATGACATGGAGCCCAGCAAGCTCAGGAAACAATAAATCCCTGTGCCAGCATTGTGTGCTGGCTCTGCTCCCAGGAGTGACCACAGCTCCTGACAGCCCCAGCCTTGGCTGCCTTTCCATGATTGTTCTGCCAGCCGTGGCCCTGTCCCTCAGCTAAAACACAAAATCCCATCCTGGACCTGCATTTCCCCTCGTTTCCCTCCCCATCACTGCTTCCTTCTCATCCAGGCAAATTCCCACAGCTCCAGAGCCAAGTCCAGCAGCTGCTGTGGGTGGTTTAGGGGCTGGACTGAGCTCAAATCCAGCCCAGGAATTCAAATTCATGTCCAGGAGTGGCTGGACCAGTTCAAATCCCAGCTCCAGGTTTCCTGGGAAACCTTGAACAGGCATCCCACCTGTGTCTGGGAGCAGGAGAATATTCCCAAAATTCTGAGGAATGCAGTCCTGAATGAATGTGAGGAGAGTCAGGAAGACAGAGGGAATTGTGTTTCCACATCAATATCATTCTAAAGGGATTTTTATTGTGTTTCTTTCAGGAGCAGGGCATTTTTTCCTTACAAATTAAGGTTTGGGTCATTTTTTCCCTTCCCATCTTTCCTTATCAATTTTCGAGCTTTAGAAGTTCCACTGAGTTTATAACCCAGTCATGAAGAGAGAAGAAGAGAATTGTAGACAAGAAATTTTCCTAACTTATAGAAGAGTTTTTCCTAATCCATTTGCCATCTTTAAACCTCTCTGACAATGTTTGATTTATACCAAATTCAGGGAGTGTTTTTTGTACAAAACAACAGAAATTTTAAACCCTGCATTTTCTCATTCTCTCACCTCAGCTGAAGCAGAAATATTTTTTATTTAGAGCCTGAATTTCAGCTGTCTTAAATAATACAGCCTCTAATTGCAATCAGTGCAGGATTATTCATTTACACCAGGTGAGGAGCTGGCCCAGATGTCTGCAGGGAGCCACTGGAAGCCAAAATAAAACACAGAATTAAGTGGGTTTTTATTAAATCTGGCTATTGGTGGGAAATTCATCTCACTGAACTTCTGCTTGTAAATTCCTGCTTGGGTCTGAGCAGGGCAGCTCCCACACAAGGGGTGGGATTTGCTTGGATGGTAAGAATTATCTCTGTGCATATCAGCAGGAATTAGTGGCAATTAATTCCAAATGATTGCTGCTAATTAGTGGCATTGATGAGGTTTGATCAGTGGAGCTGGAAAGTCAAGCAGCTGAACGAGTCTGGGTGGCTGCAGCAGGGGGGGATCAATCCCTGGGAGATTTTCCTGAAAATTCAATGTAATTTGAGGGAAGGTATCTGGAGGATATTTTGGAGGCTGGGATTATGACTTAGGAAGTGGAATCATAGAATTGCAGGATGATTAAGGTTGGAAAAATGCACAAAGTCACCAAGTCCAACCTTTGGCCAAATCCCACCATGCCCACGAGCCTGGGGTGTGAAATGTCACATCCACCTGGGTTTTGGACACTTCCAGGGATGGTGATTCCACCATCCCAATTCCTTCCTCTTTTTTTTCAGGGAAGAAATTTCTCCTAATATCCAGCCTGAATCCAGGAGGATTCACTTTGTAGTAACACAAGAAAATGTGTCAGGGCAACCCCTTCTGCCTGAAGTGCAAAACTGAATCCCAACCTTTAAAAGAAGCAACTTTTAGATCAGAGCTATCCCAAATTCCAGCAGAAAAACATTCATGAAGCAGAAAATATAAAATGCTGACTCCTTTCTCTACAAACATCCTTTTGCTTTATCCTGGCCTGAAAAATAAATTTATTCCTAGTGTGACTTGGGGAGAAGATGCCAAAAAAGCGCTGCACAGGGCAGGGTTTGTTTTGTTTATGCTGTTAGTATGGAAAGGAAAAATAAAAAGGTATCAATGCATACCCCGAGCAAAAATAATGGGAAATTGTATGAAAACAGAGCCTGGATTCTCAGGAGACAACTTATAATTATATGGGACATGACAGGATTTATAAAACAACACTTGGAGCGTGTAGGGTAAACATGGCCAAAATATCCCCGAGGCCTTGCAGGTTCTCAGGGGCCATAAATAAAAGATAATGATATTTAGGTAAGAGGGGGAGGTCCCAAAAGGATCCTGGTCCTATTAATTTTCAGATTCGTTTTTTTTTTTTTGTCACTGGTTAAGGTTGGGTTTGGATGCCTTTAATGGTAAGGAGATAATTCAAATGGAATTTGAATTATCAAAGGATTCGAATTAAATTTGAGTGGATAATAAATAAAAATATTGTTAAAATTATATTTAAAAGTTTATTATTAAAATAAATAATAATAAATAAAATTGAATAATTCAAATTAAATTTGAAAGCAAAACCAGCACAGATCA
This sequence comes from Toxostoma redivivum, assembly GCA_013397375.1. Taxonomy (NCBI): domain Eukaryota; kingdom Metazoa; phylum Chordata; class Aves; order Passeriformes; family Mimidae; genus Toxostoma; species Toxostoma redivivum. The sequence goes on along the minus strand of VXBI01008137.1, from coordinate 124,331 downwards.
AGTTTGTAGTGTGAACTAAGAGCAACTTTTTATCCTTGTTCTGAGGTGCTAAAAAAATCCCCAAACCACAAATCCATAGGGAATAAAATGGCATTTGAGGAGTTAAAAGTCTCCTTTTTTTTCTGGCATTACAGCAGGGAAAATCTCTGTTTTCCACAACTGTGAACATGAACTCTCCTTTAGCTGCAGTGGGGAGGTTCTGGGTTATTAAACTTAATTCCTGAAATAAATATTCCTAAATAGTTGCCACCTTTTTACTTCCCTGCCCTCCATTTTGAGGGAATTCTCTTTTATCAGCAAAATATCTGGATCCCATTTTGCCTCGTCCTTGAAACATCCTAAAAACACAATAATTTTAATTCCCTGACATTGTGGAATATCCCCAAATTTTCCTTATAAAGTTTATGGACCAAACAGCTCTTCAGTTTTATGAGGAATGGAGATGAAGCAGTGGGTGGGAAAAATTCATGCTATAAATGGGGAATTCATGGAAATTCCAAGGTGTGCCAGAACTGCAGGGATCATTAATTAATCAAGGTGTTTAAAATCTAATAACAAAGTCCTTACAGAGATTGAAATTAAGCAAAACACTCTGGGAACAGCAATTTTTATCTTTTGTACGTGCACAGAATTTGGGAATTTGGGAATTAACCCCTCCCTCCAGCAGGCTGGGTTGAAATTAATTGAAAAAAAAAATAGAAATTCAGTGAAAAAAATTGAAATTCAGCACTCAAAACCTCTGAAATCAGCCCCATGTTGGCAGGAAATGGAAACACATTGTAGGACAGGATAAAATTCAACAGGAGCTTAAAAAACTGGGAGAAATCCTGGATGGAACTCAATGGCCAATAAAATTTTATTCCACTCAGGAGATTTTGTCCAGTTTAACCGTCAGACACTTTCTCTGGATGCATCCCACCTATTTTTGGACGGCAGGAAACTGAAAATTCGGATTTTACCTCCTTTATCCAATGTTTAGCTGCTAAATTTCAACTGGAACTTTCTGATGGCTGAGATTAGAGGGCTAATTAGGAGGCAGGGCTAATTAACTGCATGGATAAAGATGCTGAATGAGAGATAAGATAAAATTTCTTCAGGGGAAGAGCTGAGTAGATAATAAATCACTTTTTTTTTGCCAGCTCCTATACATTGTTAAAAGGTTTAACAAGTAAACAACAATTTACAATTCTTAACAATTCTTAACAATTTAGATGATCATTAAGGTCCCTTATAATTCAATTTTTTCTATGATCATCAATTTTTCCTGTGATCTATTTCTATGATCATTTCTATGATCTCTTATAATTCATTCATCCATCATTATAATCCAATCTCTTATAACTCTCATAATTAATATTCCATGATTTTATGATTCTCTTTGCTGTCACTGGCAGCCAGGAATGAGCTTTTTTAGTGCCTCATCCAGAGAAAAATATGAAAATTGAGATTTTCACTTCAGGAGCAACCTGAATCCAACTTTCCTTTTCCTGAGGAGGAGCAGCATCTCCATGGAATTAAGGAAAGCAGCAGCAGCTCCTTTCCTAAACAGAGGCAAGAAGCACAAACTGATTTATATTTTTGCAGCTGAAAAACCTCTCTGGAGGTGCTGGATGAAATTCCCATTGGGAATTAGGGTCTGGGTAGCAATGAGCTCTCAGTTCCCTCAGCCTGCAGCGTTCTGACCTCCAAAATCCACCAAAATCCACCAAAATAGAGCCTGAAACCAGGGCAGAGCCTCTGGTTTAGCCTGGGAGGTCAGGGCAAGCTGACATTTGAGCATGGCAAGAATAAATCCTGAGCATGGATTTTTCCAGTTTTCCAGGGAGGTTTTAGTTCCAGTCTTTATTCCATGGGCTGCTCCTGTTTTGTGAAGAATTTTTTGGCCAAAATTTTGGCCAAACTGCCTCAAAAATATCTGTGGAGAATCATGGGTTTAGACATGAATGAAACTCTCTGAAAGCTGCCTTTTCCTTCATTAAATACTGAAGGAAATATAAAATATTATAAAAAGCGGGGCTCTGAATTTATAAATGTCTCAAAGAAGATGCAATTCCTTCTGTAAAGTGCTGGGCACAGGGAATATTTCTAATTATGGAAATTTGTAACTCCAAGGACAGCGTGGTCACCACCTGGATGGGATTCCCACTGTATTCCCAAAATAGTGAAGAAAAACAAGAAATGAAGGCCAGGAATTTAATTTAAAATCAGCAGAGCTTTTTAAGAGCCCTCCCAACCCACAAATCTGGTGCAGGACACATTTGTTGTCCACCATCCGAAAAATATTAATTTCTTTACCTTATAAAAGGTTTAATTCCACTTCTTAATGCAAATTCTTATGCAGCACAAGTGGAAATCCACACAGTTTGCATTTAATAAAAAGCCTTTTATTTTCTTCAGCTGACCTTTAGAAAAGCGTGGCAGTTCCCAGGGAAAGGGAAGCGGAGGTTTGGAAAGAGAAAATATGAATAAAATGCAAAAATGCAGCCTTGATGTGAGGTTTGGTGTCTTAATAACCTTCAGTTTCTCTCAGGGAGATAAAATGATTGAAAAATTAAGGAGTAAAGTGATTATTGCTGTCATTACCATTGGCATTAAAGCAGGTGAAAGTGTCACAACAAAGGATCTGCTGGACTGGAATATTTATTTCATCCAGCCAGAATTTTACTGCGTGGATTTTAATAGCCAAACATTTGGAAAAACGTCTTTGGAGGATGAGGTGGCTGGAGCTGCTGAAATGCTCTTGTGCAAGCTGGGAAAATCATTGCTGAAATCCAAAATCCAACAGACAACAATAATTCCCAGGCCAGCAGCGATAACCTGAGCTGGCACTGGTGACAGTGGCTGCTGTGGAATTGTCCCTCAGGGCTTTATCCACACTAAAAGCCAAAAGGAAGAGATTCCCCACCCTTTCCCCTGGGAAAGTCCCAGCCTGGTGCTGGTGCTTTGCAGGAAATATCTCCTAATCATCAACCCTCCTTTTCCTCCTGTCATTTTTCATCTCCCCACGCCTCCTTCTGCTCCAAGCGCTGTTTCTTTTTCTCTGCCTATCTAGGAGGGGCTTATATTGCATTTTCCTCCCTTGATATCCTTCTAACTCACCTAAACCTCGGGAAATACGAAGGATAATTGGTATTTTTGCATTAAATTCTCTTCCTAGAATCATTGTTTTTTTTTTTTTTTTTAAGATTCAAGTGGTGCATAAAGGCTTCTTGGAAGTGTTTTTTGTGAAAGGCTTCAAATCAGAAGGAAGCTAAAATTATCCCAATGATACAGCTAAAATAGTGGAAGTCAAAGCCATAATTCCTGGGATGCTGCATCAAGATTTGTGGCAACCTGGGTGTGGTGACTTTGAGTTTTCACACTTCAGGAAACATTAAAATTTCATTTCTTGTGCTGGTTCTCCCTGCTCAGTTGGGCCAAACGTACAATTCATGCCCAAAGGCCAGAAGGGATGGATCAGATGACCCCCAGAAATCATTTTCAGCCTTTCTTCCTATTATTTTATCAGTCCATAAATGTGAATAAGGTGTGAAAAGTATTCCCATCATTTTCTCCACTTCACTTTACCAATGTTGATGGTCTTGATGAATCAAATCCTTTCATGTTGGAATCACCTCAGGTTCTCCTCTTTCCTTGTCTCTTCTTTTATATTATCAATTTCATTTCAACCTTCATTTTTTGGATAGTCCCATTTGACTTCTCTCTCTCCCCTCCAGCAGTTCAAGTCTTTGTGTATTAAAAATGAAAATATTTCTGTGTGAGGTGGAATCATTCACCCACAGAAATATCTTTACAGACCCAGACAGAAATATTTCAGATAAAATGGAAGAAAATCAACTTCCCAGGGCTCCAAAATTTTAAAATTGAATAAAGACAAGATTTTCAAGGCCAGATGAAATCCCTTCCTGCTGCTGAAGGAACATGAGGAGAAAGCCAGGTCTGGATGACCTGGAGAAGTTCTCTGCCTCCAAATAGACACAGCAAGGTCTGGAGATCCCAAAATCCCCTGGGAGTCTCCCAGGGTGGTTTTGTGGGATTGGGGTGAAAAAAAAGAAAAGGTGTAGGACTACCCAGGCTTTTTGGAAAGACACAAAATTCCCTGGCTGGCAGCCAGAGCCTGAGATAAGCCAGGCTTTATTTAGGCCGTGTTTGTGCCTGTTTTAGCAACAGCCACATTCTGGCCACAAGATTCTGAAGCATCTCCAAGCACGGCCAAGGCATGAAGCAGATCCCCTCTGAAAGCAAAAAATTGTTTCTTTGTGTCCTGGCTTTGACTGGGAGACTCATTTTTCTTCCTAGAAATTGTTCACTTTGGATTTGGGATGAGAAAAAAGTGGAAAATGCAGAGATGGTTCAGCACTGGCACCAAGAGAAGAACTGTGGAGCTCCTCACAGGGAGGAGGTTGGGAGAACACGAGGAGCTGGGAGATGGCACAGCTGGGATGGATGGCACAGCTGGAAGATGGCACAGCTGGAAGATGGCACAGCTGGGATGGAATGCAGAGCTGGGAATGACAGCTGGGATGAAATGCACAGCTGGAAAATGGCACACCTGGAAAATGGCACAGCTGGATGGATGGCATAGCTTGGAAATGGCACAGGCGGGAGATGGCACAGCTGGAACGGAATGCACAGCTAGGAAATGGCACAGCTGGGATGGATGGCACAGCTGGGACAGAAGGCACAGCTGGAAAATGGCACAGCTGGAACGGAATGCACAGCTGGGATGGAATGCACAGTTAGGAAATGGCACAGCTGGAAAATGTTATAGGTGGGACGGATGGCACAGCTGGATGGATGGCATAGCTTGGAAATGGCACAGCTGGGAGATGGCACAGCTGGAAAATGGCACAGCTGGGACAGATGGCACAGCTGGGATGGATGGCACAGCTGGAAAATGGCACAGCTGGATGGATGGCACAGCTGGGAAATGACACAGCTGGAACGGAATGCACAGCTAGGAAATGGCACAGCTGGGAGATGGCACAGCTGGATGGAATGCACAGCTGGAACAGATGGCACAGCTGGAAAATGGCACAGCTGGAACAGACGGCACAGCTGGAATGGATTGCACAGCTGGAACAGAGGCCCCACACTGGCCAGAGGCAATCCCACATCCTGCAGTGCCTGCAAACAAACACAGGAAAATGCCTTAAAAACCCCTGAGCCCAGATTCACCTGACTCCTCCCTCAGGACACTCAGAGCTGACCAAAATCCCCTCCACCTCTGGGATTTGATTGACAGCAGGACCCCGACCTCTGTCCTTGTCCCAGGTGAAGTGACCACAGAGTGACCTCCAGGGATGGATCCCTGGGGATATTCAGGGGATGAACTGCTCTGGGCCACCTGGTCCATCAGAGATGTCCCTGCAGGGTGACCTTTAAAGGCCCTCCCAGCCCAGCCCAGCCCATTCTCTGATTCTGTGGTCACTTGGAGGATTTGGAACATTGATGTTTGCACATTTGGAGCACATTTGGAGGATTCCCCCTTATTCCAAGGCTGGAATGGCTCAGTGAACCCTGCTGGAGCTGTGACCTTGCTCACATCACTCTGTCCCTTCCCAGCCACACATTCCCTGTCCCCAGACCCCTTCCCATCCTCTCCAGGACACATCTGCTCCTGCTCCCACTTTTTCCTCACTCCCATCAGGTCCAGCTCTGATTTTGTTCTGCCTCATTTTCCACCCCAGCATCCTCTTGGGGATGATCCTTCCCAGTTTTCCCTTATTATTGCAGCCTCTTTCTTTTTTTTTTTTTTCCCCTCTTTTTCTTTTTTTTCCCTTCATCTCCTGTTGTTCCATGGATCTCTCCATTCCCAGAGGATGTGATGTCACCCCAGGTGACAACTTTGACCTAAATCTGTTTGTGGTCACAGCAGGACAGGGGCAGCACAAATTTGCCTTTCCATGAGTTTGAAATCCCATTTGTGTGGCCAACAGAGTTCCAGACTCCACATGGACACTGATACAAAACTTTTTCACCTATTTCTGCATTTTTACCAGAGAAATTAATGTCCATTGGCTCTAAATTACATAATCCTCTTTAATTAATTAATTAGTATCCTGCCCTTCATTTTAATCTTTGTAGTATCTTTTTCCTCTGGCAAAGACACAAATATATTGAGGTTTTTTACCATCTCCTTTATCCTCTGCTTTCTGCAAAATGTCCTTGTGCTCCATAAATCCTGCACTCCTTCTATCCAACTCCAACAATCCATTTCCTTCTCCCAGGCCTTGCTCATTGAAGCACCTCAGGGTTTGTCTAGAAAAACTTAAATTTTTGGTGATTTTCCCAATAAAAGCTGTGTACAAATACTCATCTATGTGGCCAAAAGCGATTTAAGACTAGCAGATTGCTTCTAATTCATATCCTGCTTAGGATTAATTTAAAAAACCCCAAAATTAATTAGATATTTATATAATTTCCAATATATTTACTGAATTTAAGGCCAGGAGATTGTACAACAGCCTCCTCCTGCCTTTTGTCACACATTCTGTCATTAATGATGTCATCCTCCTAAATTAAGTGGTGATTTCTCTCCAGGTCACTCCCAAATCCCTTTGGAAATCCCTCCAAGCTCCTGAGCTCTGAAAGTCTCCCAGGAATTCCAGTTGCAAAGATCTTTATTTGCTGATGGCTCTTTGACAGCTGCTTTTTGTGGCCTCCATCACCACATGAACTTGAGGCAGAGTTTGCTCTCCTGAACTTCCTGAGGTTTAAAAATGCAAATTAAAATATCTCAGAAAACTGGAATCAGGGGGAATCTCGAGATTTTCTTTGTTTTTAGAGAAGAGAACAGCTCAATGAACACCCACAGGCAGCTCCTGACCATCCACTTCACTCTTTCATTATATTATATATATCATACTATTATCATTAAAAAATTCCATCAGAAAATTCCATCCCCCACTCCCAATTTCCAAATGGACTTTCCCTGGCTGAAGTTGAAGTCCAAGGTCTCTTATCCCACTCTTGGTTTATTTTCTTTCAGTGCTACTGTCTCCAGATTAGGGAAGTGCTATCAGGTTTCCCTTCTGTTTATTTTTCCCCAGACTTTAAAACAACAAAAGTCTGGTCACTGGGAGGGAGAGGCATCAATCCCAGGGGGAAAACACTTGCACTTTTCCTCCTGCTGAGAACCCATTCCTCAAATAATAAACAGATGAGGAAGCCCGAAGTCAAAGGGCTTTTTCATCAAATCTGAAATTTCCTCCATGAATGAAACTGAGTTTTGTTGGTCTGAGGTTGTGGCCATCAAATCAGATTCCCCAGTCCCAGGCACGTTCTTTCCTTCGGTTTCTTTGGATTGCAAAATGAATAATGAAAACTATTCCAAAGGGACTGTGCATGGAACTGATAATTTTGACATGAAAATGAAAGGGAACAGAAACTGCCTTGAATTATTTGACCATTTTAATTGATTTTTGGGGCCATTTATGCTGTGCAACCAAACTTGATTTCACCAATCCCTGCCCATTTTTCCTATTTTTTTTTGTTGTTGTTTTCTAGTGCCATAACTCAGAACATTTTTTTTAACCCCAGAAATCCCCAGTATTATTTAACCCTCATATGCTTCCCCTCTTCTTCCTGCTCTTCCTTGTTCCAAAGCAGCAGCTTTGAAAGCCTTCCACCCCCATTCCCTGGGCTGGCAGGAAGCTGATTTCCTCATATCCCATTGGAATGCTGTCCCCATAGCAGGGATCATCTCTTCACTTTTCCAGGCTCTCCTTCCATCCCTCAATCCTTGGCTCTTTGCCTGACATTCCCATGCAGATGGATTTGGCCTCCCTCCACCTGTTCTCCTGAGCTCCACTGCAAATTCCTCTTTCTTGTCCTGCTTTCTCCTTCCTTCCCTTATAACATCAGGAATGTGCCCACTCTAAAATATGGATTTATCCAGTGCAGATTAAAGATTTGCAAAGTGCAAAGGTCTTTGAGTCGAATTTGTTTCGCTCACAGGGGGCCCAGATTATCAATAAACCTGAATAAAACCAGAGCAATTTGCTCAAAGGCCAGGCTAAGAATAGATCCTGGCTCTGATTGGGTCAGGAATACTTGGAAGGATTGGATCTTTTATGCTTCATATGGGGTAGGATTAGCTCCAGCTGAAGCCAGGAATTCAGCTCAGAGGTGAAGAAAGCAGAATTTGGGGGATTTGCATGTGGATGGCCTGGGGGATTTCACCTGGCCTTCAGCTGCTGCTCCAGTCTGCCCAAAATTCTTTTGTCCCATGGATGTCTGGGAACCCTCTTCTCCAAAGGGCAGTTGTTCTGTAAGTCCTATGGATTTTTGGGAATCTCTGTTCTCCCAAGGGTCTTTTTTTTGTGTAAATCCTATGGATATCTGGGAGTCCCTGTTCTCCCAAGGGTCCCTTGTTCTATAAGTCTTGTGGATATCCTGGGAATCACTATTCTCCCAAAAATCCTTTTCTGTGTAAATCCCATGGGTGTCTGGGAATCCCCTTCTCCCAAAGGTCCTTTGTTCTGTAAATCCCATGGATTTTTGGGAATCCCTGTTCTCCCAAGGGTCTCTTGTTGTGTGACATCCATGGATGTCTGGGAATCTCCTTCTCTCAAAAATCCTTTCCTAAATCTCATGGATGTCTGGGAATCCCCTTCTCCCAAAACTCCTTTGTTCTGTAAGTCTTGTGGATATCCTGGGNTTATTATTATTATTATTATTATTATTTTATGGGACTGTTTAGCATGACACAAGAAGAACTGAAGGACAATTTATCCCAAATTTCCTAGTTCTTTTTCATGTGGGAGAGATCCTGGCCCCAGCTGGATCTTCACTTAATTAGAGGTCACCTTAATCAAATCATNGGTGTCTGGGAATCCCCTTCTCCCTAAAGACCTTTCTTCTGTAAATCCCATGGAATTTTGGGAATCCCTGTTTTCCCAAGGATCCCTTGCNCCTTTCTAGTCATTAAAAAAAAGAAAGAAATGAGAGGAATAAATACAAAAAATAATCCCAAGGGTTCAGATATCCACAATTTCTTTATCCTGGAGGAAGGAGGAGTGGGAAGAGGCTGAAATAAAAGTGTTTCACTTTGGGATGTGGTTTATTTGGCACGGTGGAATTTGGCTGGAGCTTGGANTGTGAGATCCATGGATGTCTGGGATTCCCTCCTCCCAAAAATCCTTGGTTCTGTAAATCCTATGGATGTTTGGGAATCCCTGTTCTTCCAAAGGTCCTTTTTTGTGTAAATCCCATGGATATCTGGAAGTCCCTGTTTTCCCAAGGATCCTTTGTTCTGTAAATCCCATAGATTTTTGGGAATCCCCTTCTCCCAAAAATCCTTTCTTCTGTAAGTCCTGTGGATGTCCTGGGAATCACTCTTCTCCCAAAAATGCTTTTCTGTGTAAGTCCAATGCATGTCTGGGAATCTCCTTCTCCCAAAACTCCTTAGTTGTGTAAATCCCATGGAAATCTGGGAATTCCTCAGGCCTCTCACTGGCACTTGGGATTCCACAATTCCATGGACATTACCACACTGATCATGTGGATCTTATCTATTAAAAGGAACAACCACTTAAATTTTTATCTTGACTTTGAGGAAACCAAAACTTCTGCTGGTGAAATCCACCTCTGTTCTGTTTGTCCACTGATAATTCCACCTGTCTGGAGTGGGTGAGAAGGAAGAGGATCCCAAATATTCCCAGGGGTCCCTGATTATGCAGGAAGGTTTTCCTGGGATCTGCAGACGAGCAGCAAAGATGGATTTTATTGTGAGAAAAGAATCCAGGGAGCAACCAAGCTGCCAGACCCTTTTAAAGTGTATTTGGAATGTGATTTTTCAAATTCNTTTTTCCAACCTTAGCATTCTGTTTTAGTGGGAAAATCAAATAATTTTGTGGAGATGAACATCCAAAGAACTAAAAAACTTGAGAAAATGGGAATTTACCTAAGGAATAACAGGTTATGTATCATTATTAACCCTAAAGGCTGCAGGAAGGAGATCACAAATCCCACTCTCAGTTTTGGTGGAGCCACTGGCTCTCCTGGCAAATAAAATGCCCTGGCCTGGAGCAGAAAAAGTGGCAATTTCTGAGGAAATGGGGGTTTCTGGCAGCTGTGAGGAGGTGGCTGAAGGAATTTGTTTTCACTTGGACTCACAAGGAGCTTTAATGTGTGAGCTACTTCTCCCAGGGCCATAATGGGAATTTGGCAATAAAATGGGGCCTCAGGGGGGCCATTCAGGCTTTATGAGTTTTTATGGAAAGATTAAAACCCCATCTAAAGACCATCCCACTCTGGCTTTACAATTATCCCGCCCTCCTGGGCTGCTTGGCCACATTTTGGGAAGGAATTCTGCAGTGTGGGCAAGGGATCCTTTAGGTTTTCCAAAGTTTTTCCATCTCCCCCCATCTCCTCCTTCCCTCACCCCCTGCCCTGATCACTCTTCCTCCCTCCTCACACACAAACACAGGCACCCACATGGATTCTGGGATTCCTGTGCAAATTAAAATTGTGGATTCCCCATCCCTGGAAGTGTCCAGGGCCAGGTTGGACAGGGCTTGGAGCAGCCTGGGACAGTGGAAGGTGTCCCTGCCATGGCAAGGGTTGATGGCCTTTAAGGTCCCTTCCAACCCAAACCATTCTGGGATTCTGTGGTTTTAAAAATCCTTATTTATTCTGGAAGGAAAAGAGTTGTTTGGGCTCCTTTTACTCTGCTCAGACTCTGTCATGGCTGCTAGACCTCTTCTCTCTTCTCTTCTCTTCTCTTCTCTTCTCTTCTCTTCTCTTCTCTTCTCTTCTCTTCTCTTCTCTTCTCTTCTCTTCTCTTCTCTTCTCCTCTCCCTTTCAGCCAAACTTTGGGAGAAAGAAGCCAGAGCTTTTTTCTCGCTCAGGGAAAGCTCTGCAGAACTTTTCCCCTGTCACATCAGTGAGTTTCCTCCTCCAGCCCATGGCACAGAGCTCCTGATTCATCCTTTCATGCCTGTGATGCTGAATGAATGAATCCCTGGGATGTGGGAATGGGATGCCAACTCCTTGGCTGGTGTTACTGGCACAGAAGGTGCCCATGGCACAGAGCTGCTGTGCCTCTCCACCCCAAATGAGGGTTTTTTTGGCCAAAACCAAGAGGGTGAGTGATGTTTGACTTCACAACCCCATCAGCCTTTAGAGACTTGTTCATCAGTGCATCCCTAAAAACCAGCTCCTTTTAATCCAAGGGTTCTGGTGTAACTTCCCATTTTTGGCTGGAGTTTCATCAGTTCTCACACAGTGAGAAATTTGTTTGGTCAAGACTGGGAAGCCTCCAAGGAAAACTTGTAGGATGCAGCACTGGCTGCTCTGGGATTGGAGTTCTCTGCCTGAGTCTATAGGAAAGGAATATTCTGCAAAATAAAACTTTTCTGTTGAGGCATGAAACCAAATCCCGACACGTCTGTGCATGTGGAAGCCTCACTGGAGCTTTTTCTCTGATCTTTAAGTGATTGAGTGGCAGGAACACAAATCTCAGACATCAAAATTTATATCAGAATATGATTTATTGGCCTGGGAGCTCAGAAAAAAGGGCAGCAAAAAAAATCTCAGGATTTGTACAGGACCTACAGAGATAAATTCCTCCTTGGGACCAAGCAAAATGACAAAAATGAAACGGTTTTATTTAGAGGCCTGATGTGGTTTAAGATATTCCAAGCTGGTATTCATTTATTTAGTTAGTTAGTTTCAAAGTGAACCTGAAACATCTCCCAGTTCGAAATTAAAAATAAAATTCTACAAATTTCCTCCTTGAATAGCAGCTGGAATATATTCCTGTCTTGCTTCCTACAGCACTAAGAAGTAAGGATGAAAAAAAAGCCACAGGTTTGTTTATTTGTTTTGGCAAACTGCCTGTGAATTTGCTCACACAATGGATCTGTTCCGTTTGCACTTCAGGTGTGGAGGAGCCAATTCCTTCCCTTTGTCACCCAAAAGCCAAGGCCTGGCCACTCCATCCAGAAGATCTTTCATGGAATCATGTATTGGATTGGAATGGATTGGAATGGGTTGGATTGGGTTGGATTGGGTTGGAATGGGTTGGATTGGATTGGGTTGGGTTGGATTTGGAGGTCATTTAGTTCCACCCCTGCCATGGCAGGGACACCTCCCACTGTCCCAGGCTGCTCCAGCCTGGCCTTGGGCACTGCCAGGGATCCAGGGGCAGCCACAGCTCCTCTGGGAATTCCATCCCAGCCAGGAATCCCATCCCAATATCCCACCCATCCCTGCCCTCTGGCAGTGAAGCCATTCCCTGTGTCCTGTCCCTCCATGCCTTGTCCCCAGTCCCTCTCCAGCTCTCCTGGAGCCCCTTCAGGCCCTGCCAGGGGCTCTGAGCTCTCCCTGGAACCTTCCAGACCTCCCAAAGCTCCCATGTCATATTCAGCCTCATTTGGGTGCCTTGGGGTTGATTTTGCTCCAAACCAGATCCCAAATTTTGGGTGATTAGAGCTGCATTGACTCTGGCTGCCACGAGCAGATTCCTAAACGTTGAACCTAAATTTAGGGGACCCAGCAAACAGGACACTGCCCTGAAATCCTGGGACATAAATCCTCTCTCCTTGGACACAAAGCCTGCCCAGGGTGCCAGCAGAGGTTTCCTTTAGACCCCCAGCTCCAGGCTCTGAGCCCAGGGCAGGAATTTTAAGCTCGATTTAACTGCACACCTCCGGGCACCTCGAGCCAAGGGAGATGTTTGGGGGCTCAGGCACATCTGCACCACCCTGCCAGATGTGACAGCACAACTGCCAGGGGGCTGTGCCTTGCTGGAGCTGCAGCTGGAGGCAAACCAGGATGGCTTCAGACAGCTCAGATTGCAGAGACACCCAGCTGAGACAGCTGGAGGAGCCCTGGGTGCCGCAGGGAGGAAGAGAACTGCTCTNATCATCCCAGGGTCTCAGAGCCCCTGACAGGGTCTCACAGCTCTGGATCCCAAAGGGATGGCCCAGACTCCGACACAAAGCAGGGACATCCTGGGGCTGCAGGACATCAGGCAGGAGGAGCACACCGAGGACATCCCATGGATTTCCTGGAGCAGGCAGCTCCAGATGAGCAGGGATGCGCCCAAAATGCCACAAACAAAGGTGTTGGTGTGGCTGAGCCCTTCCCAAATATCCCTGTGCACCGGGATTCCTGTGGGATCCTGTTACAGTCAGCAAGCTAGGAGTCTCTCTGAATTTTTCAGAGATCAAAATTCAGGAATTGATCTAATGCCTGTAAATGAATTAAAGTACTTTAAGCCTTTAAGACAAAAGTAAAAGTTTAGGTTGTAACTTAAAGTAAGTAAATAAATAGAATAAGTTTTAAGTGTTTTAATAAGTAAAAAGTCTTAGATGCCTAAGAATTAGTACATATTCTAGTAAAGGTTAAAAAAAACAAAAACCAAACCTTACAGGATCCAGTTTGAGTTTCCCACCTCCCAGGAATGGAGTTGTCCTTTCCCTCCTGTGGCATCCAGGGGGAATTCCCTGGATTTCTTCTCCAAGGACCCCCAGACCTCCCAGAACAAACTCATGCACTCCACAATCCCCAGGCTGCTCCCTCAGGACTTTCAGGGAAACATCTCTGGCGCTTTGGGAACCACAGCTTAAAGGAAGGGGGTTTATCCATAAAGATTTAACCCATTTTTTTCCCCCTTGCTGGGCTGTGATGGATTCAGAGCAGTTCCAGCCATCACAGAGCTTTTGCTGACCACAGAAAATGTCTCATTTTCACTCCAGAAAGATTGTTAACCCCTGTGTTGGGATGAATTCCCTCACTTTTTGTTTTGTTTTTACCTAGAGTTAGGATTAAAGCATGAGAGACTGATTTTTTTGTTTGGACTTGGTTGTTTATTCAATTTTATTTATGGTATTGAGATTTTTAAATTATTTTTAGTTAATAAAAGTGAGAAAATGGAGGTGAATTTACTTAGTTATAAGGTCTTTTAAAGGTTAACTATTTAATTAAAAACTAGCATTTATATTATTTATCCTTTTGACTTAATAACTAAACAATTGTGACTTGTACTGTGGAACCTATTAACTAATTTTAAAAGTACTACTTAAAACTAAGATGAAGAAGGAACAAAAAGGAAGAAGAGACAACACTCAAGAACTTCTATTTTGTTTTATTCTTATTACTGTATTTTAAAACTTCAAATTTTTAACTCTTCACTATGTGAAATTACACACTTCTATTCAAACTACACACCAGTGATTTTAATGTTATTACTCAAATTTGGAAGCTTTTTTTAAGGCCTTAAGTCAAAAAAATTTTTTTTTTTGAGGGTCAGTGTTAAAAAGCACAGAAAATGTAAAACTCCTAGGTTTCAGTGTTCCAACATTCTGTGATTATAAAATAATTCTGATTTTATGATTTGTGTTTCCTTCTGGGAAGAAGATAAAAATTAGGCATAGGTGCACAGGGAGAGGATTTATCCACTGGGACAGGCTCTGTGTTTACCCTCTGCACTTCTGAACCCAGGCTCGATTTCTTGTTGAGGATCTGTGACTCAAATAAGTTACTTGGCTTAAAAAAAAAAAAAAA
>VXBI01008137.1:90118-106275 GCA_013397375.1 Toxostoma redivivum | reverse complement strand
AAAAAAATAAAAAAGAAAATAAATAATAAACAAGTAAATAAATAAAAAAGAAAAATAAAAACAACAAAGAAAAATTTAGAAAAAGAAAAAATAACAAAGAAAAATATTTTAAAAAAGAAAAAAGAATAAAAAATGAAATAAAAAAAAAGAGGGATAAAAATAAAAAAGAGATAAAAAAAAGAAAAAAAAAAGAGGGATTTTTGCAGGGTGAACCAGGTAGGAGCTGGAATTTTTTGATGGCTGCAGGTATTTTATTTTCCTTGGGGCAACTCATGGAGTTCCAGAAAAATGGGAAAAGTGATGGTTCTGCCAAAATTGTCTTTTCCAGGAGCTTTTCCACTTCTCCCCGAATCCTGCCTTGGCTTTTCTGAGGGATTTATTCCCACCCTTGCCCAGGCTCTCTCCTGCTTCTCCCCCACACAGCTCACACCTGACTTTCCTTATTTTAGTCCTTGTTTGATGCAGAAACATAAAAAAAACCAAAACAAAACAACAAAAAAACCCAAACAAAAAAAAAAAAAAACAAGCAAACAAATAAAAACAAAAACAAAAAACACCAAAAAAAAAGCACAAAAAATCCCAATAAAAAACCCCCAAACAAACAAAAAACACCAAAAAAAAAGGAAAAAAACAAAAACAAAATTTTTTTTTATGGATCAACCTAAATTAAAACATGGGATTGGTCAAAATCAGTGTCCTGGTGAAACGAGGATGGAATAATCCTTTTAACAGATAAATGTTCCTGCTCCCACCATCACTCTCAGAATAAAGTTTGATTTTTTTTTTTTTGTTCTGAAAGTTTTGCTTCACAATATTTCCAGCTTTACTACAGAGAGCTGCACCGAATTCCTAAAAATTCCCTTAATTTTGGGTCTAAGAAAAGCTTAATTATGAGAATATTCCCTTCTTGGCCTTTATTTACAGCCTGGTTTAATAAAAATAAATTGATTGAGAGAGGAAATTAATGATTAAATTAAACTTTTATCAAGTCACTGCTAGAGAGAGAAATGGGGGGAGTGAAGAGCCAGAAAAGGAACAGAAGAAATTACAAAAATTCAACATTTTGGGCAGAGGATTGAGGATCCAGAAATAGAGGGAAGGACTGGGGATTTACAAGGAAAGCTCAGAATTTCATCAGTAAA
The DNA here is from genome assembly GCA_013397375.1 of Toxostoma redivivum. NCBI lineage: Eukaryota > Metazoa > Chordata > Aves > Passeriformes > Mimidae > Toxostoma > Toxostoma redivivum. The sequence continues at coordinate 105,133 of VXBI01008137.1, read as the reverse complement.
TCTCAAGTTTATTTTTGTTATAAAATCCCATTAATGGTGGCCATAAGAACTAGAGAATAATGACAAAATGTTCTAAATTTTAATCAGATTCATTGAATAATATTTGATCTTCATTAAACAACATCACAATTTCACTGGATACTCAATTTTCTAGAGCAGGACCCAAATCCTGCTGAAATCAAACACACCTAAAATTATCAGATAACTGTGGAACAAAGCTTGTTTTTATTTAATTAATAAATCCAAAAGTCACTAACCAGGTCTATAAATGTGAATTTTAAATGCAGGTCCTTTAGTGCTTTGGAGAGTTGATAAACAATCCCTTTTTCCCAGTGGTTTATGGAATTTCAGATGAGCAGCTACTGGGAATTTCCTGGGATAAATCAACAGTTCTGGAATACCAGGCAAAGGTTGGATTTCTCAGGGATGTTTGGGATGGTTTATTGGGGTCAGTGGCTGGGCCTGATGATCCCAAAACCTCACCAATTCCACATCCATGATTTTGGATGCTGTAACCAGGAGATCTGATGATTTCTGAAGGTTTCGACCAAATTAACTTGGGCTGGTGTGACCTAGGGAGAAAACCCAGGAACAGATCCCAAATTAATTGTCAAAATGGACACAAAAAAAACCAAATTTTATCTGGATTTTTGGAGGGAAAGGTGACATTTCCCTATAATTTTTTGGAAATATTTGACATTTTTAAAGTCCATGAAGGAGAGAATCCCAAATTTGCAGCCTTTGAAGAGGAGTTGAATGATTTCCACTCCAATCTATGGCTCAAGCTGTGAAAACTCCGAGCTTCCCACGAATTCCCAGCGTGTGGATTTGGATCCAGCTCTGGATTTGGGTGTGCTGGAATCCCACAAGAGCTTTAAATAACAAGAATTTGGGATTGATTCTGATCCCAGCTCCTGATGCTGGGGGAGGAGGAGGAACATGGAATTTCTCTGGTTCATTTTTTGTGGGATGCAGAGCAGAGCCAGGAAATTTCCCACTGGGAATTTGCTGGGTTGGGATGGAAGAGAGTTTAGATTTATAAGATTTAGATTTAGACTATTTTCCTGCTTATTTTTGGGGCTGGAAATTGGTTTTTTCCCTGTTTTATTTCTCATTTATCCATGTAAACTTTGAACCTCAGATTGGGAGTGCAGGGAGGGAAGCTCATGGCTCAGAGGATTCACCTGTGCCAGGCTCATCCCTGTGCCATTTTTCCATGTAAAACCCAGGATTTAGCACGTGGAATTTGGTTCTTCCTCACCTTTATGGGACCTTAATTTCAAATTCAGTTTGGTCTCCTCACCTTCATTTGAAATTCTTGAATCTCAACAGCAGCTGGACATTTTTTCCAAGGAAATCCAAGCCCGTTCTCCCAATTGATTCCAGCCTCTCACAGCTGCAGTGCTTTATTTTTCCTTTCTCCCAGCAGAGAAGCAGCTTAAATTGGAAATATTAATTGGGAGAATTAAATGGAAAAATGGTTTTTCCGTTTCCTTCTTCCTCCATGAACTTCCCCCTCGGGTTGGATTATCCCTGGGGGACAGGAGGCACCATTCCATGAGGAGTCCCTGGAGATGCTGCAATTCCAAAACATCTTCCTGAGCTTCACTTCCTTCCTTGCTTCCTCTTATTTTGGGGAATATGGGATTTTTTTGGAGCAACCTGACACTTGTTAGTGCTGCATTTCTCAGCACTCTCACATTGACTTGAATTCCAAGTCTAAATCTGGAATTCTGTTCTGCTTCCCAAATACCTCCATTTCAGGCCAAATCCCAGAAAAAAAAATATTAAAAAAAGGAACATATTTTTCAACAGTTCTGAATGGTTTTATTAAGTGTGTCCTCATCCTGAGTAGGATTGTTGCCACCTGGTTCCCTTATTCCCAGGATTTTCCTTGATTTCCCAGCCAGCTCTGTTCATCCCAGCCATCCATGGCATTCCATGCCTGTGGAGTGTGAGGATGCCAAGCTGCTTTGGGATCATTAATTAATGAAAGTTCCCATTGCTCTGGGTGAGCACTGGGATTTTCCTTGCTGGGGAATCCAAGGGAAGGGGTGGAATGATTCCCTCAAGGCCAGGAATTGCTGCCAGAGCAGGGAGCTGGGTCGGGATAAGCCAAGTGCCAGAATCCAAAGGGTTTAGGATTTTTTTTTTTTTCCATGGCAAGACAATTCCTGAGGATTTATCAGTGTGGGATATTCCAAAAGTCACTTGGTTGCTCTGGGGTACCTTCATGGAAAATCCATATTTACCTTCCTAGGAATGTTCTGGAGGCAGCTGCATTCCAAGAAGGAGCAGAGGAAGGAAAACCTCTCAGCATGGGACAAACTCCAAGAAGTTTCTTGCAGAGCAGCAGTGAAGGCTGTGCTATGTCCTGCCTGTGCCTCCAGCATTCCAGAAATATCCTAAAGAATAAATCCCATATATCCCACAATTCACTTCTCTATGGGGAATCCACCAGGAAGAGGAATGGGGTGTGGAGAAATTCCAATTGTACAGAAATTTTGCTGGAAACTTCAATCTCACGGCAATGATGTCCTCATGTAAAAAGTAAAGGATTCCCAGAGAATTTGGGGATACTGGAGTTCCCTGTCTGGATAAGGAATGCATGGCTTTGTTAAGGGGAAATTGAAGGGAATATTCCAAATGTTTCATCCTGAGGTGGTGGGGACTGACCTCACCTTATACTTCCCACCCCAATCCCCTTAAAATATATGGATATCCCTGCCACTTCCAGCACGTGGAATCCAGTGTTTATCCAGAGGTGATGGCAGCAGCCATCCTTCTTTTTTTCTGGCACAATCCCACTCCTAATCTTTCCCTTTCCCCCCCTTATCATGTTTATCCCATCTTTTGTCAGTGGGAGAAGAGAATTTGGAATTTTTTCCTTTTTTTTTTTTCTCCACCAAGGCCAGCTCCCAGAACAGATCTGGTAATATCTGGAATTTACCTCCCTCTTCCCTTTCCAGGTTCCCAACCCTATCCCTGATGCCAGGCAGTGAAGTTTTTCATGGATAACTTGCCCAGCTGGACACGTGCAATGTGTTTTTCAGGAAGTCCCTTCCCTCCTGCCAGCTCTGAGTCATTGGCAAGGAGCAATCCTGTCTCCATGCCAGGAAGAAATTCCAGAGCCCTGGAAAGGGAGAGGCTTTGAGTTCACTGAACCCAGTGACCAACTCTGGGAAAATCACTGGGGGATCAAAATGGAACAGGAGGATCCATCAGTCCCCATGGGAGCTGTGGCACTGCCAGCCAGGAATTTTAGTGGATTTAAAGCATTCCCAAGCAATCATCATGCAAGAGTTCATAACTTCTGGATGAGTCTGATCTGTCTCTAGACAGCAAATCTTTCCTCACCTTCCCCAGTCCTTAGGACAGAGATTTATCAAGTCATTAATCATGGATTTCAAAGAACAATTCCACCCTTTCGCTGACAGATTTGTCCTGAAAATAATTACCAACGTTTCTCCCTTCTAGGAAGAGGAAAACATTTTCAATCCACATGGAAAAACACCCCCATCCCTTTTTTTTTGTGTCTTCTTAGCCCATTCCCTGGAATAATTTGTCCCATCGTTATTCAATCCTGGCTCTGTTGATTCCATAGGTGTGGCACAGAAAAAAAAATAAATAAAAAGTGGTGGCTGATCCTTGTAAATCCTTATTTTTAACCAGTTAATTTATGAGTCTCCAGGGAGGGAGAGTGATCCTGTGTCTCCACATGGATACCAGAGCCCTTCCTGCTCCTCCACCCTTCAGTCCTTGGATTTCAGGCTCCTTTTCCTACATTTTGAAGAGCTCAGTGCAAGAAAAAGAACCATCCCCAAGATTTCAGAATATCCTCGCACCACACTGGGATATTTGGGGATGGTTTAGAGGGAGAAAAGGAATTTTCTTTAGGAACTGAACATGGAGAGTGGGAATGATTGAAAGACACCCTGGAAGGTTCTGTGCCAAATAAAAAACATCTGGCAGGGGAAAAAAGGGAATTTCAGTGCCTGAGTCAGTCAGTGGCAAAGATCTGGCATCAAGTGGGGCGTGATCAAGCCAAGGGACATAAACAGCTCCCAGTCCTGCCCTGGGGATGCCATGGATACCAGCCTGGGGTTAATAATTCCTGAGGAATTGCCAGTGCTTGCTCCTAAGGAGTGCAAAATCCTTCCTACAGCCAGAATCCCACTGCTGCCTTGGGTGGAAATGTGAGGGGAAAGTGAGACTGGGAGAGCTTGGCTTTCCCCTGGATCATTCCCTTGGAGGTTTCTTCTCCCTGTTTCCCTTTTTTTATCCATGGTATCTCTCTGCCCACATTCCCTTTGCCATGAAGGCGCCTCTTTTTCCCTCTCAACTTTCCTCTGGATTGCACTTGGAAGAGCTGGAGTTAAGGATTGCTCAGCCTGGAGTAGAAAAGGCTCCAGAGAGACCTGATGGTGATTTTCACCAAAGTTGGTGAGGCCTTGGCACTGATCTCCAGAGAAAATGTGGATTCCTCATCCTTGGAAGTGTCCAAGGCCAGGTTGGACAGGGTTTGGAGCAACCTGGGATAGTGGAAGGTGGGATTTTCTTTGCTGGCTCAGCTGGGAAAAGCTTCTGGAGGACAGGGAGGTTTGGCTCTGGCCAGGAGCCCAGGGAATGGGGAGAGACTGGGACATTTCCTGAGGGCAGGGAGCAAAGCCACAATGCAGCCTCAGTGGGGAGGGAAAAAAGGGACTTTCTGTGGGATTCAGAGGGAATGGAGCTGATGCAGGAAGCGACAGGAGATGGTGGGAAAGGCAAAAGGACCTCCCAGAAATCCCTGAAAGGCCCAGTGGGGAGGACTCGTCTGCAAATCTTCATTTGATGTCTCCCGCTGCTCTGAATTTCACTTTTTAATGAGTTAATTGACGACAAGGGTTGGGAATGGCCCCCCTGGGGCTGGATCCCTTGTCATTTGACAGTTCCAGCCACAGCAGGCTGGGCTGATCCGTCTCCAGGCTTGGACTAACCTGGGGGGGCCACCCCAGCCCTTCCAAGCCAGGGCACAGGGCCAGGCAATGGCAAATCTGCCCTCTGCCACCCCCTCCTCGCCTTTGAAAAAGCACTTGGAGGCATTTTTCCTTCAGGGAAAAGTTTTCCTTTATTTTCCCTTCCTTTCCTGTGGCAATGGGATGATAGGAAACATTCCAGCCTTCAAGCCCAGCACACAGGAGCTGCTCAATTGGAATAAGACAGGGACAGAAGGAGGAACTAAAACCTTGTCCACAATTGTGTCACTGCTCTGATTCCAATTTGTTCCAAATTTATTGGTGTGGGTTTTATTGTTTTGGGTTTTTGGGGTTTTTTTGGTGGGTTTGTCTGCTTGTTTTTTGTTTGGTTGGTTGGTTTGGTTTTTGTGTGGTTGGGGTTTTTTGTTTGTTTTTGTTGTTGTTGTTTTGGTTTTTTGGTGGGTTTTTTTTTTTTGGGAAATGGGAGAAAGTCAGCCCTCCTGCAATGCCTTGGATCCCAATCCAAAGCATTCCATTTTCACCTTGCCCAGGAAAAGCCTCTCAGTGTGGCCAGCAGATAAATCCCTGGAGAGATGCACTTGTTCCTCTGAGAACATGAGAATAATTTCTGTTTCTCCACGATCCCTCAATGCTTTTGAATCAATGGATCCTCAGAACCCAGAGAAGAGATGGATATAATAATTCCATCCCATAAATTCCTCACCTATCAGCACTGAGGCAGAAACTCTTTTCATGGATCAATCCCTAAAAACGTTGAACCCAAAGCTTTTCCAAAATTCCACACAAATATCAGGCCAGGTCTCTCTTCTCCTTACCCACTTAAAAATTCCATTAAATATCCTATTAACTCTGGATTTCAGGGTCAGGAAAGGCTCACCAACAATCTTCAGAGGAAAAGCCAACTTTGCAGCAGCACTTCAGCTCTTCAGTGTTTGGGAAAATCCAACAGAAAGCATTTTTATGGGAATAAAAAAATTCCAAATTTGGTGGAGGGAGGAAGCAGGAAAAGAAATTTGTGGCAAGTGCTCCTCTGGTGCTGCTGCAAGGCTGGGGAGGAGGAATAGCAGAGGTGAGAGCTCCAAGAGTGCTGCTCAGGAATAACCTTCCAGGAGTTCCTGGGAATCTGGGAAATTCAGTGAAAGCCACATCATTCTTTTCATGGAAAATGCTGTCCTCTCCTAAATACCCTTTTTTCATCTTTAATCAGGGGATGAAAGCAAATATTTGGGGAAAAAACAATGAGGCAAAAAGTTCAAAAAGGAATTTTTGTCATCTTCCAGTGTCTTGTTTATTCCATCTGTTTCATTTTTCTATTAATTTTGTTTTAATTTTGGATGATTAAGGGCAGCTGCTTTTAGTACTAACACAAACATTCTTTTTCCTTTTTTAAAGGTTATTTTTCCCTGTTCATCTCATCCTGAAATAATTTCACAATCCCCTTATTTTTTCCCTATTTATTTTCCCTGAAAACCCTAAATAAAAACCTGGATACCATTGCTCAGCTTGGGATAGGAATGTTGGATAAGGAAGAGTGGCTGGTGATGGGATGGGATTGAGGAATTTATTCATGCAGTGAGGTCTCCATAACAAAATAAAATTATACAAAGGTGCAGGAGGGAAAGTCTTAATCCTGTGGAGGAGATTATGAGGATTATGGGAATTCTCCTGGAGCATGGATTTGGTGCTAAAGCACATTCCCTGTCCCTGTCCCAGATTTGAACCATTCCAGTGAACAGTGTTTGGGACTCACTGTAAAACCTGGAAAATGACCATGAAAATATTCAGGCTATTGTGTGTGGATCATATTCCTGTTTCAGTGTGCAATGGGAGCAGGTTCATTTTTAAAGTCAATTTTTGCTGAGGATTCCTTCTACGCCTTCCCCAGCGAGCTCCCAGCCTCTCCTCATCCCTGTGGATATTATCCCAACATAAAGAGCAGTCCCAGCTCATGATATCCTTGTTTTTTCTCATTTTAATCTTGTCAAATGATGCTTTTTTGTCTCTTAAGCAAGGTCCCTGCAAACCCAAAGTCAGCGAGAAAAACACGAAGCTCTGGCAAAATCCCAATGGAATTGTGAGGTGAGGACCCAACCACTCTGGCCATAAAATATTCCAGAGTTCAGGAGCTGAATCCTACAAGTGAACCCATTTTTCAGGGAAATAAAAGGAGCAAACAGGAAAAAACTTCCACTTGGACCTGCTTCTCGTGGCTTTAATCCCAATTTCTGGATTTGTGTGGATCAGGAATCTTCTCTGCAGCACCCAGGTGTTGCTGTTCCTCTCCATCCCCTGCTGCACCTCAGGGAATGGCACTGGAGAATTCAGGGGTTGAATTGCACCAGATCCAGGCTCCATCAGCACTTTGGGATTCCCACTGTACATAGAATTAAGAGTCTCCAAAACATTGCATTTTCCCAATTATAATCTTTGGGGAAGGGCTGGACTTCCCAAACCACAGCTGGAGCAATTATCCAAATTTTAATTTCAGTGTTTATGGAGTTCATACAGATTCGGAGCTCTCCTCTGCTTAAAAATCAAAACAAAACCCTTCAGGAGAATTCCTATTAAAATGTAGGATTTACATTTCTTGGAGACTGAAGTTCTGTATTTGGTGTTTCCAAAGTTTACACGGAGAAAAACTGAAATTCCAATGAAGTGAATGTTTTCCTTCAACTCAGCACCTCTCACTAAAGTGGGATTTTTATTATATCTTAAAGAAAGTTTGAAATAAACCATTTAAAAAATAAATAAAAATGAACATTATTTCAGGTTTTCCTGAAGGGAAAGTTTATTTTCTTCTCCAGACCAAGTTTATTTTCCTTTTCAGAAAACAACTTTTCTCGTTACAAGTATTTGATTTAATTTGAGTTTGCTTTTTCTATCCATATCCCAAATAAATATTGGAGCTGCAATCAGAGGGGCTGGTTTGGGACCTAAAATCTGCATTTCCATAGAGGACAGAACATTTTAAAGGAATTCAGGCAGGAAAACAGCAGGAATTTCATGCAGCACTTGCCATACTCACACTCACAGGGAATATTTTTTTTTTCCTCCACCTACAATCCCTGGATTAAGTTTGGAATATCTCACCTGACCTCCAGCTGCTATTCCAGGAGGGCACAATCTCCCCCAGAAAAGAAATTATTCCTAATATCTCCTTCAAATCTACTCAAAATCCTTAAAAATTCTTGGAAGTGGAGAGGGGCTGGTTCTCCCACAGGTTGTGTTTTCCTGAGGATTTCCCAAGGGATGTCTTAGCTATGGTGTTGTAGAAGAATTTATTTAAAATCTCTATCAAACCCTCTCTTTTCCACGGAACATTTATCCCTAAAATATCAAGAAATAAAAGAGGAAGAGGGATAGAAATGATGGGAATGATTGGGTGGTTTGTTTTTTTTAATGGAGAGTCCTCGCCCTGCAAGGAGATGCCTGAGTGGAATTCTTTATTTCAGGAATTTATACAAAACACCCAAGGGACACAGGAATTAGGATATGGAATGAGGGACCACGGCACCAGGGATCCACCTGGACATCCCAGGTGTTCTCAGAATTAAAAATGAAATTTCTATAAATGAAGAATCAATGGAGCTCATCCTTTCACCACATTAAAAATTCAGGATATCCACACCAGAGCCTGCAGAAATCTGCTGACATGTTCATCCATGAAGCAATAGCTAAATTAGGGAAATGTCTTCCTTAATTCCCTGTGTCCTGCACCAAGGAAATTCTCCTTTCAGGCATTTTTCTTTCTTCCTTAGAGTTCCCATAAATTGTTTCACAAATATCCCTATGCTGGAAAGACTTTTACCAGAATTTTTTTTTTTCTTTTTCTCCAAAAGCCAATTTTCTTCTCCTTTTCTCAGCGTATTTCAGGCAGGTTTGTAACACTGCTGGCGAATTTCCAAGAGATTAATTTGGAACATGATACTTTTCACTTAAAAATTAAAAAAAAAATTAGAGAGAGAGGAGAAAGAGGAATAAAAAAAAAAAAATTCCAGCTGAAAGTTCAGACAAATTTACCCTGGAGCTTCCCAAGGGAGAGATGAACTCCAGTGAGCAATTCCTGAGGATTGGCTGAGAAAAGCAGCTTCATTCCCTCTTGTTCACCTTTCAGTTTTGGGATAAAATTGAAGGATTGGAGTGGAGAAGCCACTGAGCAGCTGGGGGACATCAGCAGTGGAAGCCACCTCAGGATTTAGGGACAATGCCACTGCTCCCTGTGGGAAAGGGGATGAAGGAGAAGAGACACCACCCAAAAAATGAATAAAGGGACTTCAAACCATGGAGGGCTCTTTCCCTGGAATCTGTTGACCCCTGGCACTGAAGAGTTTCCAGTCACCTGCAAAGCACTGGATTCTGCTGGATGCAGAAAAGTGGACAAAGAAACAAGTTTGTACAATTTCATCTTCTTTCTATAATTATTTTTAAAAATGTATTCCCCCAGTTTCTTGTCTCCCAATAGGAAAAACCTTTAGGATTTCCTCTCTCTGGGTTTCATGGCCAGCAGGGGAATTCTGTGCCCTGCTCAGGTGAGGCCCCAGCTGCAGAGCTGCCCCAGCCCTGGGTCCAGCAGGATGATCCCAGGGATGCAGCAGGAAAGGCTGGCAGAGCTGGGAATGTTCAGCTGCAGAGGAGAAGCTCCGGGCTGAGCTCAGTGTGACCTTCCAGGACCTGGAGGAGCTGCAGGAAACACAGAGAGAGACTTTGGAGAAGGGATGGAGGGACAGGACACAGGGAATGGCTCCCAGTGCCAGAGGGGAATTTAGATGGGAAATTGGGGTGGAATTCCTGGCTGGGATGGAATTCCCAGAGAAGCTGTGGCTGTCCCTGGATCCCTGGAAGTGCCCAAGGCCAGGCTGGATCACCCTGGGACAGTGGGAGGTGTCCCTGCCATGGCAGGGGTGGCACTGGGTGAACTTTAAGGTCCCTCTCAACAAAAGCCATTCCACATTTCCCAAGTACCCATAAAGCACATATATCTTTTTTTCTCTTTTTTTTTTTGACCCCTCTACTCTTCAAAATTATTAGAAAAGTTTAAAATGGACAAGGTAAAGCTCAGTATTTACAAAAAAACCAGCTGAGCATCTTCCCAACCTCAGTGACCTTCAGGCTTGGAAACCTCCTGGAAAATCTGCTCCAAATACAGAGACTTCCCACTTTTTAGAGAAAGTTTCAGGTTCTTTTCTGTCAGTGTTTGCTGCAGAAAAGGGAAAGTCAGTCTTTGGGAGACAGGAAGAGTCCTAAATACGTGGCAGGAGCCAAGCAGCTCATCACTGCAATATTTACTCTGTGTGGAAATAGGGACTTTACTCCTTGAAGGAACTCTAAGAATTTTATAATTTTTCTGACAATCAAAGGCTACTTGGAGTCCTACTGACCTGCCCTGGGCAGCTTTAGCAGAGAGTAAACCCAGCCTCATTCTAATAGGAAATGGCACTTCTGGAACCATCCATGGGGGGATCCCAGCAGGATTTCACAAATCAAAGAGGACACAAAGAGGGACACTGTCTGCTCTGTGTGCCAGGAACTCCTTCCCCTCTGGCTCCACCACCAGAATTTTGGCAAAGCACCAAGGAAGGAGCAGGATGAGCTCTGCAGACAGCCCAAAATGAGCCTTGGTGCAGCTTGCCTCTGTCCCCTGGGTGTCCTTGGAGTGACACCGTGCTGTCCCAGCACACAAAGGGGTTTTCCTCCCCTCTGAGCCTCCCTGTCCCCTGTCCCTGCCACCCTCCCCGATTCAAACAATAAACAACCCCAGGATCCCTGCTGCCTATTGACACTGGCAATTAAAACCCTCCAAAAAACTGTCTTCCCAACACAGCAATATTTTTATATAAAAATCCCTCACCCCACTCTTTAATATCTCATTCTGACAGAATGAAACATGAGGAAAATATTATTCCTTATTTTTACTCAAAATCTGGATTTTCTGCTCTGCTCAGGTTCTTAATTCTCACAGAAATGGTCTTGGAGTTGAGGATGAAGATGGCACTGAGGTGATTTCTGAAGCAGAAATCCCTTTATGTTTTAGGATTTGGTACAGAAAGAACAGTTCTTAGCCACTGTAGTGGATTTCTAATTAAGAGAGGGGGTTTGGATGCCTCCTTTTGGAAAATCTGCTCCACAAAGGATTTGCTTAAGAATGTGACAAAACTGTATGACAGGAGAAGGTTTTGAAGAGGATCCTCCTGCTTTCCTGCCACAAGGGTCTTAGGCTGTGAGATAGAGGGAAGTAGATAATTTTGGAAAAGAAAATGAAGAAAAGGAAGGGAGGAAAAAGGATGAAAAAGGAAAAAGAAAAATGGAAAAAGGGAAGAAAAAAAGGAAAGAAGAAGAAGAAGAAAGAAAGAAAGGAAGAAAGAAAGGAAGAAAGAAAGGAAGAAAGAAAGGAAGAAAGAAAGGAAGAAAGAAAGGAAGAAAGAAAGAAAGAAAGAAAGAAAGAAAGAAAGAAAGAAAGAAAGAAAGAAAGAAAGAAAGAAAGAAAGAAAGAAAGNAGAGAAACAGGAAAAGAAAAAGAAAATATAAAAATAAGAAAAATAAAAAAATTAAAATAATAGGATTTTTTTTAAGTCCTAAAGGGGATTTGGGGTCAGGGAGCCACACACAGGGTGAGCTTGGAGCAGTGCCTGCCCTGGGATTGATCCAGCCCCTCATCATGGATTCCCTGCTCTGAGCTGAGTCCTCCTGCCCAGGGACTGCTGTGGCCTGCCCAGGACACCTTGGTCACTGTCCCTGTCCCACTCAGACTCCTTCGTCACTGTCCCTGTCCCTCCTGATCTCCTCAGACACATTCTGCCCCTGTCCCTCTTGAGCTCCTTGCCACTGTCCCTGTCCTTCCTGAGGCCCTTGGTCACTGTTCCTGTCCCTCCCAGACCCCATGGACATTGTCCCTGTCCCTTCCAGACCCCTTGGTCACTGTCCCTGTCCTTCCTGAGGCCCTTGATCACTGTTCCTGTCCCTTCCAAGCCCCTTGATCATTGTCCTTGTCCCTCCTGACCTCATCAGACACTGCCCCTGTCCCTCCCAGACTCCTTGGACATGGTCCTTGTCCCACTCAGAATCCTTGGACATTGTCCCTGTCCTTCTCAAGCCCCTTGGTCACTGTCCTTGTCCCTCCAGAGCCCTTCAGACACTGTCATGTCCCTTTTGAGTCCCTTGCTCACTGTCTCTGTTCCTCCCAGACCCTCAGACACACATCCGAGTTCCTCCCAGACCCCTCAGACACACATCCCAGTTCCTCCCACACCCTCAGACACACATCCGAGTCCCTCCCAGACCCTCNCAGACTCCTTCGTCACTGTCCCTGTCCCTCCTGATCTCCTCAGACACATTCTGCCCCTGTCCCTCTTGAGCTCCTTGCCACTGTCCCTGTCCTTCCTGAGGCCCTTGGTCACTGTTCCTGTCCCTCCCAGACCCCATGGACATTGTCCCTGTCCCTTCCAGACCCCTTGGTCACTGTCCCTGTCCTTCCTGAGGCCCTTGATCACTGTTCCTGTCCCTTCCAAGCCCCTTGATCATTGTCCTTGTCCCTCCTGACCTCATCAGACACTGCCCCTGTCCCTCCCAGACTCCTTGGACATGGTCCTTGTCCCTCTCAGAATCCTTGGACATTGTCCCTGTCCTTCTCAAGCCCCTTGGTCACTGTCCTTGTCCCTCCAGAGCCCTTCAGACACTGTCATGTCCCTTTTGAGTCCCTTGCTCACTGTCTCTGTTCCTCCCAGACCCTCAGACACACATCCGAGTTCCTCCCAGACCCCTCAGACACACATCCCAGTTCCTCCCACACCCTCAGACACACATCCGAGTCCCTCCCACACCCTCAGACACACATCCCAGTCCCTCCCAGACCCCTCAGACACACATCCCAGTCCCTCCCAGACCCCTCAGACACACATCCCAGTCCCTCCCAGGCTCCTTGGACACACATCCCAGTCCCTCCCGGCCTGTCCAGCCCGGGCAGGTCCCCATGGAGCTCCCTCCAGGCAGTGCCAAACCCAAGACACTCCCCTGCCCTCCGTGACCCCCAGCCCCCCCTTCCCAGAGGTGCAGAGCTTCCCTCAAAGCTGAGCCCACAAAGCAAACGCAGCCCTGCTGTTATTCCATGTTTCTGGTTGGCTCCCATGCTCCCCTGGCAGGGCAGGGATGAACCTGGCTGCTGTCCATGGAGCTCCAGCTTCCCAAACCTCTCTGGGTCACGGTGCCTCCGTGGTGCAAATGGGACTCAAACAACCTTGCTGATGTGGGGAGCAGGAGAGGAGAGTGAAATGTCACCGTGGTGGTGGCTGCACGATTCCAGCAGGGGACAAAGGGATCTGTTTGATGTCCCAGCACCCCTCAGCCTGCTCCTGCTGCTCCCCAGGGAATGGTGATAGCGATGAAAACAGATAATCACAGAATGATTCTATGCAGGTGCTTTATTGAAGAGCTCTGGGAATCAGGAGCACAGACCCAAATCTGACTCTGACATGGATCCCAGATGAACACGTTTTCATACCCTTTTCATTATATAACCATGTATTAATTATTAAACCCATATTGTTCTATTGTATACTATATATATACATTGATCTTATCCAAGCATGTATTATTGTAATTTTCATTAGGCCCCCCAAATATTCTTTCTCATGATTTTTGTTACGATTACATCGTTTCTCATGATTCTTATTACGATTAAACAATAATCATATTCAATTTCCAAACAATCATTACATTTAACAATTTATCATTTATCATTGGATGATTACAGGTGTAGCTTCACATGATCTAGAAAGAAACAAAGCTCAGTATTCCTTCCCAGGGCCTGGTTCTCTTTCCCAGGCCTACCAGACCCAATCTTCTTTTCCACCCCCCCTGAACCTATTGTATGCAGTTCTCCCGAATTTAGAAACATTTTAACCCTATGCTATCAATGGGAGCATTCCCAAAGCTGCCAGAGCTCCAGCAGGGTTTGGGCACTGCTCTTAGGGATGCACAGAGTGGGATTTTTGAGGGGTCTGGGCAGGGCAGTGTTGGGTTTTCCTGGGATATATTTTTTCTCTTATATTTCCATGTATCTATGTCCTCTAACAATGGTTTGGGAATGCTGGAGCAGCTGTCTCAAACCTTTATCCCATCACAATCATCAGTTTTATTTTACAGAACCAAGCAAGGGAGAGGGAACAGCTTCAGCTGCTGGCACAGCAGACAAAATTCTCTTTTTTACAACTTTTAACCACTTTCTAGCCAATAGCAGAATATTAAAATCTAACAAGTGTTTGTTCAGGCCAATTAATAAAGTCACAGGTACATCTTTCTTTGAGCAATGCTTGCTTGTAATAGCTTAAAACAATGGACAAAGCTTCATTATTAAGATCACATATTTCTATTATATTGCTTAACATATTTTCCTGAGGCTTATTTTTACACAGCTCACAGTTTTATTGCTCCTTGTGTTTGCACCTTCAGCATTTTGCATTCCTCCATCCTGAGATTTGCTTTCACTCAGCTTTCTGAGAGTTCCATACCTTTTCTCTTTCCCTCAGGGCAGGACTTGGAGCTACTGATCCCTGTGGGTCCCTTCCAGCTCAGCAGATTCCATGATTTCTTGATTCCATGATTCCATGATTCCTTGATTCCTCGATTCCATGATTCCATGATTCCATTATTCCTCAATTCCATGATTCCTTGATTCCTCGATTCCATGATTCCATGATTCCATTATTCCTCAATTCCATGATTCCTTGATTCCTCGATTCCATGATTCCATGATTCCATTATTCCTCAATTCCATGATTCCTTGATTCCTCGATTCCATGATTCCATGATTCCATTATTCCTCAATTCCATGATTCCTTGATTCCTCGATTCCATGATTCCATGATTCCATTATTCCTCAATTCCATGATTCCTTGATTCTAGGATTCCTTGATTCCATTATTCCATGATCCCTTGATTCCATGATTCCATGATTCCTTGATTCCTCGATTCCATGATTCCATGATTTCTTGATTTCTTGATTCTATGATCCCATGATCCCTTGATTTCTTGATTCCATGAT
>VXBI01008137.1:78572-89761 GCA_013397375.1 Toxostoma redivivum | reverse complement strand
TAATTGAAGAAAACTGTATTTAAACATTAAAAATTGAGTGTATTTGAACATTTTCCCGTGGTTTCATTCCCTGGTGTGCACAGGAAATCACTGAGGCAGCAGTGGGATATCCCAGGGAGATCCAGCTCCTACTCTGGAAAAGCAAAACTCTCAGGGTGAAGGTGCTGAGGCCAATCCTGCTGGATTTTATGGAATCATTTCCAGGAGTTCTGCAGAGAATTCTCCATCTCTGAGTGTTTGTGCATGTTTCTGCTGGAGCCAGGGACATTGGTGACATTGATTGAACTAATTTGAATCAGCCCTAACTTTTCCAAGATTTTCTAGACTGGATTCCTAATAGATATTCTAATAAATAAAAGTAAATATTCAGGTCTCAGTTACATAAGGGGAAAATGAAAATATCCCAGGAATATGAGTGGGGTTATATCAGATTTTCCCTGGATGTGAGGGTGGGATTTGGTGACATCAGGGTCAGGTCTTAATTTTATTGCTTTATTTTGCAGTGAAATTCTTGAAGCTGGTTAATTCCTTTAGGACTTCATTTATTCCTCTTCCTCTTCTTTTCTTATCATTTGTCCATTAAGTTTCAGCAAATTAATTTAGAAAAATTAATGCCCTGTCTTAGTTCTTAGAGCTGAACTGATGAGAACCTGCTTTGTTTTTCCAAAATGTGGATAAAGCATTTTTATCAACTCTTTTCCTTCTTTTTTTTTTTTTTTTTTCATTTTTGGTCAAATATAATAAAAGATTGCATTTCTTATAAACCTATCATCCTCACCAGAGTTAAATGTGAAATCAATATGAGGATCAATAGGATTTTCTAAGAAGTGACCCCAAAAACTTGGCAGATATTCTCCCCCAGACCTTCTGTGTCTTCAGGGTTATTCCAGAAGAGTTCTTTGCTTCTCCCCATTCCCAACCTCTCAGTAATTCTTTATTTTATAATTCCCTAATCCAAGACTAAATAAGAAGTCATTGGTTTATTATTTTGGGGATTTTTTTTTTTTTTGCTTTTGGAGTAACTTCCTTGGGCAGCCATTTTTTTTTTTCTTTTCTTTTCTTTTCTTTTCTTTTCTTTTCTTTTCTTTTCTTTTCTTTTCT
This sequence comes from Toxostoma redivivum, assembly GCA_013397375.1. Lineage (NCBI taxonomy): Eukaryota > Metazoa > Chordata > Aves > Passeriformes > Mimidae > Toxostoma > Toxostoma redivivum. The sequence continues at coordinate 88,660 of VXBI01008137.1, read as the reverse complement.
TTTCCTTTTTTTTTCTAGAATCTGTTTCCTAATTTTTCACATTGAAACCCAGTGACTTTAAACTACACTGGGAATCTGCTTTGACTTCAAGCCTGGACTTTGAATCTGTAATTCCTCCCTGGATGAATCCATTTTCTGTGAGTCTTTAATTTGCCTAATTATCATTGATTTAATCACTGTAGAGTCTCCTGGTGTGAACCAACATGAATCCTGTGTGGGCTCTGTGCAGTGGGGACACCCAGGATGGCCAAGGGATGGATCCAATGGGATCAGAGTTTGGATGGGCTTCCAGCATCACTCTGTGCCCTGGGCTTTATGGCCAGAGACATTTCAGACCCTACAACAAATTCAGATCTGCACCTCCCACAGGGGCTCACAAAGCCCCCCTCATTCCCTCTCAAATCCTCCAGAAGGCTGAAATCCTCCAGAAGGATGAAATCCAAATGATTTTTGGGTGCTCCCTCAGGATGGAGACCCTGAGTCACCTCTGAGCCCTGTGAGAAATCTCAGCTGCCACTGTGGTCTCAGGGCAGGGAATTACAGAGTCATGGAATGGGTTGGGCTGGAAGAGACCTTAAAGGTCACCCAGTGCCACCCCTGCCATGGCAGGGTCACCTCCCATGTCCCAGGCTGCTCCCAGCCCCATCCAGCTCATTTCTCTAGCCCAGGATTAAATCCCATATCCAGTCCCTGGTTGATGCTAAGCAGGAACTGTAATTTAAATTCTGTGATTAAAAAATCCATTTTTTTTCACTTAAAAAGGAAATTAAATACATTTCTAGAACCTTTTTTTTTTTTTTTTAGGGGATGAAAATGATTTCTGCCAGGGTTTTGAAAAGCTTTGAAATAATCATAAAATCATGGATTGGGTTTGGTTGGAAGGGATTTTATGGATCATTTTATGGACCCCTCACCAGTGGAGCTTGGGAAATGATTAATTTGATCCATCCCTCGATTAAGGAGATATTCTCCTCACCTGATTTTCTGGACCTAATTGAAACTGGGGAATAGACTTACAATGAACCCTTTGAAGAGTAATTCCAGGTTTTTAGATAATTACATTAATAATTAAGTGTGTTCTGGAGGCCACTGGGAGTCACCTGCTGGGGATATTTCACTTCCCAGTGGCTAAACTGAGGTGAGAAGTGTTTCCCTCTCCTGCTGCTTGGGAAGCCCCACCCTGGAATTCCAGGACATAACTTTCCCAACGCCTCATCCTGCAATGGGACTCTGCTCAGTCCCACCCTTTCAGCTCGGGGGTGGTTTCACCCTTCATCAATTTTAAGGGACCAAAAAATTCCTTTTTTTTTATTATTTTCAATTTTCTGCCACTCAACTCCCTGAATTTCAACAACCCCTCTGCTATAATAAGCAAACAGCAGGCAGAAATACAGATTTATGGCAGAAATACACTTGGCTGGATCCCTTTTCCCTGAATATTCCCAAAAGCTGCGTGGTTCCTCCACTCCTCCAACCTCAATGTACATAACAAATTCCTTTTGTTTGTTTTTTGTCACTTCCAGGCTGAAAGTCCATAACTAACAGCAAATGGTGGTTTGTTTTCCATGCCATGCTTGTGTTATTTATGTGCTGGCTGGGTTTCTAACTTTCACTCCCCATTTCTGGAGGAAAGGCCTCTGATGGCCATTAATTGGATGATGGATCTGGAGGGAACGTGCCAGCACTTGTCTCCCAGTAAATTGGAATGGACAGGAATGGGTTTGGGCCACTGCCAGCTAATTGGGTTTGTGGGTTTGCTGATTTGGACAGAAGAGCTGCATTTAACATCTGTGTAAAACCAGAGGAGGAAAGGCAGGGCAGAAAAGCAGAGGGGGAATAAACAGCCACCCATGTCCCAAAAAAAAAAAAAAAAAAACCAAAAAAAAAAGGAGATTTTTGCTTCCCTTCAGGATTAATCAGCCTTGTCTCCATGGATTGGCATTTTACAGGTCCATGGGTGACACTGAGGGTGGAGATGGAGAGAGTGGAAAAGGGCAGGTTGGATGGGCTTGGAGCAAAATAGGGAGCTGGTTGGGTGGTGAGAGCCCTCTTGCCATCCCTGAGAGTGTCCAAGGACAGGTTGGACGGAGTTTGAGCATCCTGGATAGTGGGAATTGTCCCTGCCCATGGCAGGGGGTGGCACTGGATCATCCTTGGGGTCTCTTCCGACCCAAACCATTCCTTGATTCCAACCAGAATTCCATTCCCTCCTCCTCTGATCATAAAACACATCTGGAAGGTGAATCCACCTCATCTGTCTCAGATGTGCAGGAATAAATTATATTCCATGTATAATTACTTCTTTAACTTGATATGGAGGGATTTTAGACAATGAGACTAAGCCTTGAATGATGCAATAATTTTATTACATTAATTAGTGAACTTTGTGGGGGGAAATTTGACTTTTCATTCGCAGAAGCTTTTCCTGATTGATAGGAGAAGGGGGAAAGGTTTTAAGCTGAAAGATAATTAGATTAGATATTAGAAGGAAATTCTTTTCTGGAAGGGTGAGAGGCCTCCAGAGCAGCTGTGGCTGCCCCTGGATCCCTGGCAGTGCCCAAGGCCAGGCTGGACACTGGGATTGGAGCAGCTGGGACAGTGGGAGGTGTCCCTGCCATGGAATGGAACAAGATGAGCTTCCAGATCCTTCCAACCCAACTCATTCTGGGGTTCTTCCAAGCCTAAAGTGGAGATTTTCTCCTCCCTGGCGGGAGGTGAGGAGGAGAGGCCAAAGCGTGCCCTGGTGAGTTCCGTGTCTCTGACAAAGCAGTTGGGCTGGGTTTTATTCCTGGTTTATATCAAATATTTATGGACTGCAGGCTCAGAGGGGCCATAACTGATGTGCAAAAAGCCCAGCCAAGAGTGAGCAGTGGAGCTGAACAACCCCCAGAGCTCAGGGACAGGGAGAGGCTCCCTCTGTATCCATGGAGGGAAAACCCTTTGGGATACTGAGGCCACACTTAATTGGCTGATGAGGGAATTAATAACAAATCCCTGTCTGCAGGACTCTCAGGATTTATTCCAGAGGTTTTTTTTTTTTTTTCTTCACAACACACAGAGCTGTGTGTTGCAGTGTTGGTAATAAGGAAGGAGTGGGTGGGGTTCTTTCTATAGGATGTGGGATCATTCCCAGCGTTTCTCAGCTGGAACGGGATGATTTCATTGTCTGCACNTATTATTTTGGATGACTTGTTCTACATGTGGAGATAAATGTTGCTTACAAGATCAAAGCATTCCAGGGATGGCAAGAGGGCTCTCCCATCTAATCAGTTTTTATTTTTAATTAAAATCCTCTCAGAGGGAGCAGTGGCAGGGCTGGTAGAGGAGCCAGAGAGCAAATCAAGGCAGGGACAGTGATTCCCAAAAATTTTCAGGGAGAAGTTGTGTCCTGGTGTGGTGGGAATTGCTGATTCCTCCTCAAATGATGTTGAAATTCTTCATCAAGGACCACGTTCCTCCCTCATTAATTTGGGTCATTGCAGTATTTCCCCTGGCTGGAGTGGTGGATCCATCAGGGTTAATTAATCTCCTCCCCTGATGACTTCCAGGGGGGTGGATCCCATCAGAGCACCTGTGGAGCTGGAAAACAGAAAATCCCAGAGAGCACAGACTGAGCCTTGGGGGAGAAATCCAGGGAATTATTCCTGCTTTCTCTAGGAATAGAAGGGACAGCAGCGACTTTGGCCAATTCTCTGCTTTTTACAGGTTTTCCTTGGCCTCTCCTACCCTAAATTAATAATTGATTTCCTATTCTGATCCTTCAAGTAGCTAAAAAATAAGAATTAATACATATCTTAGTTAATTAGTGATTTTTTTTTTATGGCATTAATCGCCAGCCAAGTGAAGAATTTCTTTGGAAACGCTGCAAAATCTCCTTTACCCGCCCATTTTTCTTTCAGTTTGGAGAGTTTCAAATCCCAGCATGGGGAAGTGCCCAGCTCTGGTTTCTCCAGGCATATGATTCCCATTTTGGGACACACTGGGGTGGATCCACGTCAAAAACTCCTTTAAACAGAGCAATTCTTTAAAGCAGCTCTGAACTCAAGCACAACCAGGGCTTTAATTTGCCAGCTCTAAACAAATTAGGAACTTTAAATAAACATCTTCTCCTTGAATAAACATCTTCTCCTCCCTTCAACCAGTCAAAGGCAGGGGAAGCACCCGGCTGCTTTTAATAAAAATGTTGTGGAGAACGAGCCAGTCCCAGATGGCAAAGTTTATTTGTTGTTTTCCAAAGGGGATTCTCATTTGGATTGAGGTTTGGTAATTTTTTTTTTTTTTTTTTCCTTACTTGATTTCCCTCCAGCAGTTTTCCCAGTTTGGATATTCAGGCAGCACTGAGCAGGAATTCTCATCTGGAAGAGTTTTTCATCATCCATGGAAGTTGTGCCCACTGCTCATCAAAGTCCATGGGATTCTTTCTAGGATTTGGGTGAAATCCATAGGTTTTGAGCTAAAATCCAGGGAAATCATAGAGAGAGTCTCTTAAGAGGAAGTTTGAGACTCTCTGAAAGCAGTGGGCCTGTTCTGACAGAGGCTTCCCACAAATTAAAACATTTAAATTAATAAAAAATTTGATTTCTTTCAGATTTTTAATTATATAGATGTCAAAAAAATCTTTTGGCGTGAAGTTGGGAGTATTTTAAAATTTATTGTACTTTTTTTACCCTCTTGTAATAAAAGAGAGAAGAAATTAAATTAAATCATGAAAATGTTCAATCTGTTTTATAAAGGGTTTAAATGAAATTTTTAAAAGGGTGCCCAGAGCAGCTGTGGCTGTTCCTGGATCCCTGGAAGTGGCCAAGGCCAGGCTGGATCACCCTGGGACAGTGGGAAGTGTCCCTGCCATGGCAGGGGGGGCTCTGGATAATCCATAAAATCCCTTCCAACCAAACCCATTCTATGTTTTTTCCAAAGATTTTCCAAACCCTGACATAGATAATTTTCATCTCCTAAAAAAAAAAAAAATTAATAAATAAAAATTAGAAATGTATTTAACTTCCTTCTTAAGTGAAAAAAAATAAAAAAAGAACTTTTTATCACAGAATTTAAATTACAGTTCCTGCTTAGCACCAACCAGATATAAACAGTGACTGGACATGGGATTTAATCCTGGTCTAGAGAAATGAGTTTGTGACTGAATATGGAATTTAATCCAGGTTTAGAGAAATGAGTTTGTGACTGGATATGGGATTTAATCCAGATTTAGAGAAATGAGTTTGTGACTGGATATGGGATTTAATCCAGGTCTGTAGAAATGAGTTTGTGACTGGATATGGGATTTAATCCAGGTCTGTAGAAATGAGTTTGTGACTGAATATGGGATTTAATCCAGGTCTGTAGAACTGGGTTAAGTCCTGGCTGGGAGCACCTGGCTCAGCAGAAGTTGTCAGGTCCTGAATATAAACCAATGGGCTGGTTCTGAGCTGTTGACTTTAAAATCAGGATTTTTCTCCCAAATTTCCTTGGTGTTCCTTTGACAGTTTGGCTTTGTCCAGCTCCAGCTGTGACTCAGAGGTGGCAGAGCCCACTCTGCTGTTGGGATCATTCCTTAGCCTGGAATATTGGAAAGCACCATGAGGTTGTGGAAGATAAATTGAGATCAGGAGGGAAGATTCCAATCATTTCTTGCCCAGACTGAGGGAAAAAGTTGGATCTTTAACAAAAGGTCATGGTTCTCCTGCAGGAAAAAATAAATCCACTCCACTGCATCAAATACATGGGGATTCCTCTGTCAAAATGTGCAAACAAAACTCAAATCTTTGGAGATAAAAGAAGCTGGATGCTTCAATAAATAAAACTTTTTTTTTTTTTAATATCAACATTTTATTTTGCAATTTTTCCAGGTTCCCTTTCAAGTGACCAGCCAGAGGCAAGAGGTGCTTAGAAAATTTCTTGGAGTTTCACTGTGAGGAAAATTGAAGTGAAAACAAGGAAGAAATTTTTTTTTTAAATGGAATTATTCTGCTGAAATAGAGGCTTTAATTTGACTTAAAAATTCCCTTCAAGAAAACTGTTCAGTCTTGGGAGGAGGGGAGGTGGATAAGAAATAAGATATAAAATGCTGATGGAAAATAATTGTAATAGCTTGAGTAATATATCCATGAATTTATTGGGGTATCCAGTATCGTTCTTTTCCAGCACATGGAATGGTCCCAGAGGATGTGGAGGAGCTCAGATCCTCGGGATCAGGCAAAGAAATCCCACCCAGGAGCAGAGCATGAGTAGCTGAGAGGAAAAATCACTGGGAATTAGGGGATCATGAAGCTCTAATTAGGGGATTAATAAGAGAAAGAGTAACGAGGCACCCAAAGGAGAAGCCCATCCTTCATTTCATTCCCATGGAGCTTCTCTGAGATCACTGGAAGCTGATGTGGATAAAACTGATGGATAAAATTATTCTCTCTCTTCCTGCTTCAGGGTTTTTCTGGTTTCTCTTTTTGGTGTTTCTGGGGTTGGTAACCCAGGGAAGAGAGGAAGGGGCTCCTTCTCCACTGGGGGTGTCCCATTCCCACCGGAATGGATCAGGGCAGGATCAGCAGAGCTTGGCTCTGGCTCCCAGTGAAGCAAAATCCTGGAAAACATCAGGGTGGGAAGAGGGGAGAACAAAGAGGAAAGAGGGAGAGCTGGACGTGCAATGATGAGAGCTACAGAAGCCTGGAGGGCTGGTCCAAAGCCCTCCCTGTCAGAGACTGAGCTCAGAAAGCTTTGGATCCAACTCAAGGAGACTCTTTGAACCTTTCCCAAGCTGGGTTCTGATCTGGGAAAGTCAAGGAACAAATAGAAAAAGCCTCAAAAATAATTTGAGGTTCACCAAAGGACGAGGGAGGTTTAGTCCATGTGGAAACCTGGAGGGATCCATACACCAGAAGAGGTGGAGCACCAGCACAGAGAATTCCACTGTCTTTTTCCTGCTCCTGAACTCCATGAGCTCTGGAGTCTTCCTCAAAATCTGCTCCCTCAGCACACTTGCAGAAGAAACCAGGAATGGCTGGTGAACAGACAAACAAATCATTCCCAAATATTTTGATACCATTTGTTTTCTTGTGTCTGCATTCAAGCAGGAGCTGCTTGAACACAACTGTGAGTTTTACCTGTGCAGGGAAATACTGATGGGAAAAATTCCCAAACAATGAGACAGATGTGCAAAAGAATGGGAGGGATCCCAGAATTTGCTGGATTGTCCATCCACATTTATGTCCTGGAGCCAAACCTCAAGGTCACCAAACTGGGACTATTCAGGACCAGCTTTAAGTGCTGTTTAAGCTTTTTTGCATCCTCTGGGGAATATTCTGGGTGTAGCTTCAGCCTGGCCATCAGTGCCAGCCTCTGTTTATCCCATAATTGCCCTGTGAGGTCTAAGGAATATTTGATCCTGCATGGAAGCACCGAAATCTGGACAGGACAGGGAATCTCCAAGGCAGCAACTCCCAGGAACACTTTGAATTTTAATCTCTTCCAAAATACAATTGAAGAAAGTCTCATCTTTCCTTTCTGCCAGAGTTCCAGGCTAATGATAATAACTTCAAATCCTTTTAAATCTGGTTATTCCACCAGAAAGGCACATTAAAATGGTTATTAACATGCAAGAGGCAGAGCACAGGATAAGACAGGATAAAACACTAATCCTGGAGCTGGAAGCACTTTTTCCTCATCAAAACTCCTTTGTGCAGATGTTTCTCAGCACCACAACCCAGCCTGGTCTGGGTCTAAGTTCCTGAAGTCACATCTGGATTAGAAACTCTGCCAGGACACCTCTCAAAGCATGGAGGAGCTTTATGGGGGAGGTGGCTCTGCAAAATTCAGCTGTCAAACAAGGAAATGGGAATCTGCTTCTGGAAAATATTCCTGTGCTAAAGCCTCGTCCTGGGATTGTTATTCCAGATCTTCCACCTGCTCCAAAGCTCCTTTGCAGAGGCTGGAGCATTTTTAATGATGTGTGTCTGTCTTTAAAAGGATATATGGATTGTGGGAATGGTTTATAGTGGGATTTGTCAGTGCTGGCCTCGCCCAGGGAAGCTCCAGAGAACCCTCAGGAGATCCCTGAGTGCTGCTACTGTGAGCACACCACGAGGTAAATTCGGGAAGAATTTCAGGATGAAGGAATGATCCCAATGCCAGTTCTCAGCCTGGACACTCCTGGTAGAATCAAACCTGCCAAAAATCCCTGGAAGGAATTTCCTGGGCAAGTAACTGACTGCTCCAATCTCGTGGATATTGGCTGGTTTGGCTTCTTGTTGCCAGGTGGGCAAGGAAAAGTTTTGGAATCAAAATTCCTCTGGGCAAGGAAAAGTTTTGAAATCAAAATCCCCTATGGAAGGAAGTTTTGGAATCAAAATCCCCTGGGCAAGGAAGAGTGGATGGCATCAAGTTGGAACTACAGGATTTCATAATTACAGAAATGTTATCCAGGGAATCTTGAGGAATTTGTCTGGATTGTGCCATGTCCATGCAGTCTGCAATGATTATGGATTCTTCTTCTCGAAATATTTTTGAATCCTTTGTTCAACTGCTGTTGAGTTTAACTTCCAGCTTTCTACAGTTATGAAGGAAAAGTGTGGCTGGAAAAGAGAATCTGTGAGTCTTGCACCAAAATAAAACTTGGATTTGCCCATACTAAGCACTTAGGGGTGTAGTGAGGCAGGAGATCATGCAAAATCCCTGATTTCAGATTTCCTTTAATCCACACCAGAATTTAACCTTGAGACAGATCTTGTGCTCTAGGAAACCCAACTTCATCTGTTTCATCACTCAGGACTGATGGAGTCTCTTGCCAGCAATAATAATTCTGATTTTTTCCTTCCCTCATGTCTCTTAACAAGGGTTGTTTGGCTCTGCCTGGTTGTTTTTGATCAATCTCTGCCTTTTTCCAGAATTCCAGGGCTTTGAGCAGCACATGGAGCAATCACCCACGTACTTGGGATTTTTTTTTTTCCTGCTCCAAATGGGATGGAGCCAGCTTTATATTAAATCAAGTGCATTTTAGGATTTCCCCCAAAGCTATTTCTTGCCAGCAGCCCAGGGACTGTGATCCCTCCGTGCTTTGGGTTTTCTTGGAGAATTCCATGCAGAATCCTGCTGGCCATGATCCCAAACAGGTTACAGTGCTGATGGATTTTGCTTGGAGCCAATCCACTTCACCCTACCCTCATTTGATGCTGAATTCAAGCACCTCGTTGTCATTGATTCTCACATGGCCAGACCCACAACAGCCCCTGAACTTGTTTTTATTCCTGTTCAAAATTAAAATCAAATGAGAAGCTTTGGAGAAGACACTCGCAGGAAAACATTTCCACTTTTAACTGGAAACAGCTTTGTCTGCTCTGAACAACAGATTGCACTTCTCAAAAGCCAAAACTCATTCAAAATTCAGATTATTTCGCTTTTTTATTTCATAAAATGAAAGCAATTTCTAAAAAGAGAGCCATGGATGAGTGGGACCAGCTCAGATGTTTTGCTCTGTGTTCCACAGCCTTGTGGATACCCATCAAAGCAGGTAGGTGATAAGATTTAAATAAAATTATATCACCTCTGCAAGTGGCCTGAAGAGCCCAGAATGACCTGTCCAGAGCTCCAAAATTATTAAATCTGCTTTAAATCTGCTTTAATTCTGCTTTAATTTTGCTTTCCAGGCCTTTCTGGCTCTTCCCTCTGGAACCACGGCAGCTGGAGAGAGGCTCCAGGAGTGACTCTTTATCCTGGAAAATAAAACATCAACTTCTATGTGTGTGTGTGTAGGTTTTGTTTTCTAACTCTGCCTGAGGGTGAGTTCTTTCAGGCTTTAATAATTTAATTTATTAAATTTATTGGATTGTGATGGTGAACATCACTGGATAGAAACATCATTCTTCAAACAGGGCAGCCCTTGATTTTCCAGCAAATCTTGAGTGCATTCTGGTTTTCCCTTTATTTTTTAGAAGCTTTTTCTAGAAAAACTTTTTTTTTTCTTTAATTAATGAGATTAATTGGAGGCTGGCTTGGTTCTTGACAGAAGAATTAAAGAAATGGAGGGGTTAGAATGTTCCATTTAATAGTTTTTTGACCAAAAGCACCTGTGCTAAAAATCCTTCACCCCGAGGAGAAAAGGG
>VXBI01008137.1:58259-78567 GCA_013397375.1 Toxostoma redivivum | reverse complement strand
TCTGCAAATAAAGCATAAACAGAGAAAAAAAAAAAAAAAAAGAGATAAAGAGAATTTTTGTTTTAGAACACTTCATTCTTAAAATACCCCATGAGTTTAGCTTTGGGAAAGCTGTGAAGGTGAGAGATTTTTTTTCAGATTTTTTTTTTTTTTTTTCAGATTTCCAGATTTTTTTTCCCCAAAATGCAAATTGTGAAAGTGTAGCCACAAGAAGATTCGTTTTTTTTCCTCCTTGTTCAAAAGTCCCTGTGGCCTAACAAGAAAAAACTTCTCTCTCTGAAATGAACTGAAAAACACTATTTATGTTAAAAAAACTGACTGAAGTGTTTTTTTTTTTTAATGTTTGTTTTGTTGTTAAAAAAGTTGAGAGAGATGAAAAAATTAATTCTAAATTTTTTTTGCTGTTATTAATAAACTTTTTCTTTCACACCCTTTTAATTTTTAAGCCTGCCTTGCTTTTACTCCTAATTCCATCTCTCACCAGAAAATGAATATAATAAAATGAACAAATCTAAATTATAACTCAGCTCCTTCTTCACCTCCCTGCTGGATCTGAGGAGCAGGAAGCCAAGCCCTGGATGCTCTATGGGCTCCTCAGAACCAGAACCAAATTTTTTCTCTCAGTTTGGTCAGGCAGAAGCAGGCTGGCCACACCAAGGGGTGAAACCAACAATTTTCAGCCAGAGGATGCTCTGCTTGGTCCCTCAAACCTGGCTTGAAGCATTTTTTTATGATGTTGAAAGAAATCAAGAGGATTTTGCTGGTTCCACACTTAGATTTCAATTTTTTTTCTGAGTGATATTGCCCTTTAAATTCTCATTTTTGGCAGGTGTGCAGAGTGAATTTGAACAAAATGGGACAAAAAGTGGCAGGAGGTCCCCACTTCCTCAGGAGAGCTCCAGGAATTCTGCCCACCCACCAAGGAATTGAATTGTTGTTAAAAGAAGCCTCATGTAGATCAATTTTCTCATAAATCCTCCACAGATTTCCACAGCTCCCAGGGAATTTTAGGCCAGGATTTTAGGCTTGTTCTGCTCCAGTGGGACAAAAACCAGCAAACAATGGCAGGAAATATCAATATCAGGAAATATCACATCCAGGACCTTGAGAAATGGCAGGAATCAGAGTGAGAAAGGTGAAGGTGTGCATTCCCAGGGAATTCCAGCTGAGCTAAGCTAGGAGAACCACCCATGGGTGGATATATCATTTTTAAGGAAGAATTTTCTTCTGCTTTTGCCATCATTTAAAATCGCTGTCTTTGGGAAAGAGAGTGTGGATTTGATTTAGTTGTTGGGATTTTTAAAATCAGGGGAATCCATCCAATTCCTTCACAAAATTTTGGCTATTAAGATGGTTATTTTTGTGCCACTGTGTGTATATTTTAATGTGCAAGGCTATGGAATAAATTTCCAGATTCCTAAATTCCAGAAGATCTGTTTTGACCTACTTTACTCATCTACCTCCCTCCTTCCTTACACTGAACTTTAGGATTTTGGGTTCTGGGGATTGCACCATCTGCTTTCACTCCAAATTAGGATGAGAAGATTAATTCTTCCCTCTTCCACTAAATGAAAATGCATCTGTCAAAATGTTTTCCTTCAGCATTTTTTTTTTTTTTGGTGACAAAAAAATGAAATATTTCAGCATTCCTTGAAACAGGATTGTTTCACTTGGATTCACTGAGCTGACCGGAAGTATTTTATTTGACATTGCTTCAATGCTAATCTGCTTTTAGGGTTGGGTTTTTCCTTCACTGTGGCCTGGTGCCACTTGCAAGTTCTCATCCCCAATCTTCTGCTGTTTTTATCAACTTTGGGACAGGTTTTTTTGTCCTTCCCAAAATTCCATAGTGACAAAATCCCCATCCTTGGGCATTTTCAGGATTGAACAGATTTTGTTCAAGTTTTTCCATCGTTCTTCCAAAGGAATGAGGGTTGGACAAGAGACTGACAGGCATCCAACAAAAACTTTCCCATGGTTTGGAGATTAAAATTCTGTTGCAGAGGGCTGGAGCTGCTCCTTGTACAGATGCAGCAAATCCAGGTTTCCTCCCTCCCACATCTGACCTGCTCAGATCCCTCCCATCACTCAGGCTTCAGCTGGGAGGCAATTCTGGAGATAAATTGGTTGACACGAGGTGGGTGTGCAAAAAAAAAATGAATCAATGTGGCCATTCATGGTTTAGAGGACATGGGGCTGATGATCTTGGAGGTTCTTCCCAACCTTAATGATCCTGGGATTGTACAAAACTCAGGCATGAGAAGATCCAAGCTCTCTCCCAGTTTTTTTGGTTTTTTTTTTTTTTTTTTTTCCTGTGCTTCCCTCCCTCTTATTCCCTGCTGTCCCTTGGATGTAGGAAAAGAGCAGCCCCCAAATTTCCCCTGCTGCTGATGCCAAGGGCTCTTGCAGGAATGTGGCTGGAAGCTGTGGAGCCAGAGGTTTCTCTCTGGAGATTTTCCCCAAGTAATTCCATCCAAGGGAACAAAAGGTCCAGAAAAATCCCGTGTTTCTTAGGAACCAGATGTTTTCATGCCTTGCCAGCTCCTAATAAATGGCAATGTATTCACACTGTCAAGGCTGCAAACGTAATAAATTACATTTAATGCTGATATAAATACAGAAAACCACACGGAAAAGAGACAAGGAAAGCGTGTCTTATTGAAGAGGGAAAATGTTGGTGTGAGATTTCAGCCAGGCACGTGTGGGTGTGTGTCTGGATATATCTGTTTATATCTGATTGTATCTGTGTATATCTGAATATATCTTTATGTGTCACGATATAGGAATGTGAGTGTGAATCGTTCTGAGTTACTCAAGCAAGACTCACCTGCAAAAAAGGAGAAAAATGGGGAAAAAGGGAAAAAAGGGAAAAAATAGAAAAATGAGAAAGAAAAAAAAAAGGAAAAGGGGTTCTCTCATGTTTTGCAAGTTGCCATTCAAAAGTCCAAGTTAAGCCCTTAACCCTGAGTAAAGCTTCCCACAATTCATCTCCTCCTTTTCAGCCTCAGTGCCCAGGCTTCTATTGGAAATTAAAGTTATTTCAGGGAATTCTGAGTCAACAAAAAAAAAAAAAATAATGTTCATAGTCTGGCTGCCTAAAGACTCCAGGGATTGGATCCTGGAGACTCCTGCTCCATCATCCTGCAGCATGGGGAGAAAGGGGACAAAAATAACTGATAAAAACAAATATATAAAACCAAATCTGATAAAAACAACTCCTGCTCTTCCCAGTTGTTTCTCCTCATATTGAAAATTAATTCACATGAGCAAAACCCCATAGACCAAAATCTGTTAATCCTTGGACTTTCCAGACTGGCCTGAGTGATGGAGATGAGCAAATATTGGGAGGTTTTTGTGCTGGTTAGTGGTTACACGTGTGGGGTGGGGTGGTGCTATCAGTGCATTAACAATCCCCTCTGGTGATCCCTGCAGCAAAATCTGTCCAAAATCTGCTTTAATTGCCATGCCTTAGGCCTGACCAAACCATGCCAAAGTCCAAGAAAGTCTTTTCCCTTGATTTCAACGAGGGTTGGATGAGATCTTTCCCATTTCTGAGCATAATTCGATGCTGTTATGGATACCCTGGCAAAGTGCTCACCCAGATCTGTCACTGGGGATATTTTATACCCACTTTAGTCTTGTTTCAAACCTCCCAGCAGCTGTGAGGCCATAAAAAATCAACTTCATCCCGAGTCAAACCCGAAATGCTGAAACTCAGCAAGAGTAGAAAGGAGTAGAAAAAAATTCTCCTCCCTTTAGTCCTGAGACTTGGTGAGCAGCAGTAACTCAGCATTTTCTGTATCCAGGGATTCCCCATCTCCCTCACTTGGAATTTGGCTTTTATCCAGGCCTTGTTCTCACCTTCAGGGTGAGGTGTGAGGTGCTTTGATTCGCTTTACCCTTTGCCTCCCAGGGATTTGTTTTCCTGCAGTGTGGAGCCTGATCCAGGCAGGATGCACCATCTTTTCCTGTGGCATCAAAAAGCCAGCACAGAGGTTTGGATACCTCTCCAACCTCTCTGGGTAACCTGGTTTTGTTTTTTTTAAAAAAGAGTTTTCCTCCATTTAAACAGAATTTTTCTGTATTTCAGTTTGTCTCTTTGCTCTGGGTATCAGTGAGACGCTCCTGGTTCCATCTTCATTTTTCCTTCACCACCAGGTATTTCACAGAATCCCAAAAGGTTTGGGTTGGAGGGGATTAAAAGATGATCCAGTGCCACGCCTGCCATGGCAGGGACACCTCCCACTGTCCCAGGGTGATCCAGCCTGGCCTTGGACCCTGCCAGGGATCCAGGGGCAGCCCCAAATCTCTGGGAATTCCATCCCAGCCAGGAATTCTATCCCAATATCCCATCTAAATTCCCCTCTGGCACTGGGAGCCATTCCCTGTGTCCTGTCCCTCCATCCCTTCTCCAAAGTCTCTCTCTGTGTTTCCTGCAGCTCCTCCAGGTCCTGGAAGGTCACACTGAGCTCAGCCCGGAGCTTCTCCTCTGCAGCTGAACATTCCCAGCTCTGCCAGCCTTTCCTGCTGCATCCCTGGGATCATCCTGGATTCTCTGCAGCTCATCCCAGTGCTGGCCTCCAGGCACTGCTGAACCAGGCAGAAGAGGGAATTATATCCCAGTGAGGAAAAAAAATCCGAATTTAGGTGTCTATCTGCTCAGGAAGCCATCTGTTTGCTGTCTGCACATGAAAGCTGTGTAACCATGCAAACAGTGTTGGGATTTTTGCCTGATTGCAGCAATATTCCCATTTGTTGTTTTTCCTATTAACCTTCCAGTGATGGAGCAAAGAGATTAGGGAATGAGCTACATGAAAGAATTCTGAGTGATATTCCCTATCAGATCTGGCTGCTCCCCAGGTATGTTAGCAATGAGGGGAGGTTATTCAGCACAGTCCTTTCAAGCTTGGAATTCACAGGTCAAGAGGAACGTGTCTCTTCCCCTCTTTCTCTTTCAAAGAAGCATCTTTGAATAAAAGGGGACATGCTGACCTTGGAAATTACCTCCTTCTGTTCCTGGAGGAGAGGAGCAGGAGGAAGAGGTTAGGAGTGCGAGATGCTTTGGGGTTTGGATGTCAGAGGCTTCAAACTTCTGTTGCAACACTTTAGTTAAACAAACCCCAGCGATGAAAACCAGCTTTTTTCCCTGCTCACAGCCCTTTATCAGCCTCCCCATCTGATAACAGCAATCACGACTGGCTATTAACCACTCAGCAGGAATAAAGGTGACCCCAAGAGCCCCGTGGTGCTGGGAGGAGTCGGAGATTTGGCTGGAGCAAACACAGCGACCAGCAGCGTTTGTTCTGATGGATCACCTCAAAAACACCCAACGTTAAAGGGGCTCTGGCAGCCCCATTAACAGCAGCTTCGAGCTCCAGCCTGCCTCCATTGCAGTTGCAGATGGAAAGGCTTCTGGGAATGGGTTCCTTGGCAGGGCTGGAGAGCCAGGCGCTGCCTACCTGGGCAAAAATCACTGCCACAAGTCCCTGTAACAAATCATTGTCACAAATCCCTGTCACAAATCATTGCCACAAATCATTGTCACCAATCAATCCCTGCCACAAATCATTGTCACCAATCAATCACTGCCACAAATCATTGTCATAAATCATTGTCACCAATCAATCACTGCCACAAATCATTGCCACAAATCATTGTCACAAATCAATCACTGCCACAAATCACTGCCACAAATCATTGTCACAAATCCCTGTCATAAATCATTGTCACCAATCAATCACTGTCACAAATCCCTGCCACAAATCATTGTCACAAATCCCTGCCACAAATCACTGCCCAGGCTTTGCAGGTCTGTCCTGAGCAAACCTGTCACTGGATGGGACAAAAGCGAGGGACCAGCGTCTCTGTCTTTCCCTGTCTGTCCCCGGGTGTCCCTGGCTGTCCCTGGCTGTCCCTGGGTGTCCCAATCCCAGGAATTGCCCCTGCACAGGAGGCAGGGACCGAGCTGGAGCAGAGAGCAGAGAGAGGCGGGAGGCTCCGCCCTGGGAACACTCCAGAGTGATCTGGATGTCACCCTGTGCCCTGTGCTCTGGGATGGCCCTGCTGGAGCAGGGAGCTGCCACCAACCGCCCCACTCTGGTCCCTTCCAACCTAACCCATCCTGGAATTCTGGGATTTCTCATTAGAGCATAAAGAGTTAAACCCCATAAAAATCAGTGATAAAACCTCTCAACACCCCAAACATTTCCAGCAGATTCTGCCCCAAAGCTCTGGAAGAACTTCTCCCCTTGCTTCCATATCCCACTGAAATTTCAGACACTTGAAAGCAGTTTTTTACCTTCAAAAAGCAAACATTACAATATTTCCATTATATTTTATCACTATTTAAATGGATTTCATTTTCTCTGCTCTTTTAAAAGACTGGATTTTTGTTGATGGAGGATGTCAGTCTGGGGTTATTTCATCTCAAAAGTTATGAAGGGAAAATAAAAATAAAAAATTACAGGAGAATAACAAATAAAGCTTTTATGGAGAAGATATTAATTTAGAATAGAAAACCTATTTTTACTTAAAAATATAGCCAGAAAAAAATACTTAACCTGCATGTAAAAATGGACTTGAAAGAGCAGCAGAAAACTTAATAAGAAATAAAATTTCCCAAAGGAACCTCCCTGACCTTTTCCTTTTCTATATTTTGGACTGGGTGCCCAGGTACTGTTTTTGGTAATAAACAATAAAATTGCATTTTCCTTTAGATAACTTCAAAGGCAGAAGACCTTTCATAATCCATGGTTTAAAAAGTCCTTCAGAACTACACAAAAGGCAAAAAAAATCTGTAAATATTTTGGAACTTAGAGGAACGTTGTGGTTTTTTAGTCCCTTCAAGTGTCCTCTCTTAAAATAAATAAAAACAAAGAAAAAAAAAAGCAACAAACAAAAAGAAAATTTAAATGCAGAACAAAAGTTCTCTGATGCTACAAAAGGAAAGGAGAATGATAGGAAATAAAAGAGAATAAAAAGAACATTTTTGATCAAAACTGGAAATCAAATTAAAACATAAATATATTATTTTAGCTGCTAAAAAATCCCCAAAACAGCAACAAATTTCTCCATTTCCCTAAAACACAGAGGAAAACAAGGAAACGTTCCCTAAAAACAGCTGTGGTGGTTTGTTAAAGTTTCCTAAGCTTTTTACAATAAATTTGAATTTAGAATTTTAATTCTAAGATTAAAATTTTAATTTTAGGCAAAAAATTTATCAGCTTGATTCATATTCATAATTAAAGCCTAATAAGAATGGGCCTTATCAAATCTAAATTGTTTTAGTAGCTTTAGTGATAATTAATGAGGACATTTTTAAATCTTCAAATTAATTAGCAATGGGATTGTAGACAACAACATCCAAGCCAATTAACTTGGTTAAGGATAATTGGTCAATGAAGATAAATTTAATGGATTTAATGTGTGATTAATCCAAAGCAGAGGTTTAAAATTGAATTAATGGATGGATTTTCTGCCACTGGATTTAAGGGATTTCATTTTTGTATTTATATAAATTTTGTATTTTGTATTTTTGAATTTTGTATTTATTTTGTATTTTTGTATTTAGCATTTCATGTTTGTATTTAGAGATTTTCATGGGAAAAGTACACAAGGCAAAAGGTTGGGAGAGCTGGGATTGCTCAGCCTGGAAAAGGCTCAGGGGTTTTTCTGTACCCACAAGAAAACTGGAGAAGGATTTTGGACAAGAGCATCTCCTGCCCTTTCCTCAAAAAAATATTTCATTTCCAGGAACCCAGGGAATGAGGAACTTTTAGAGAGAATTCCCTGGAGAATTTCCCCGTGCTTCCAAGACCTTCCTTGCTGGCAGGGGCACAAGAACCCTTTGATTCCTCTGTTATTAATTAACTTATCAATCAATTAATCCATTTAATCAAATAAATCAGACAGAACCACAAAATCCATCTGAAAAGAGAGGCTGAGTCAGTCAATGCAGGATGATTCCTCCAGCTCATCCCAAATTTCCAACAGATCCTTTCCAGAGAGTTGGAAGTGGATTCATCAATCTCCCATTCCTCCTTTCCTTTCCTCCAAAAAAAATCCATTTCCAGGAACCCAGGGAATGAAGAACTTGTGAAGAGAATTCCTTGGAGAATTACCCTGTGCTTCCAAGGCCTTCCTTGCTGCCAGGAGAATTGGAATATTGTGATTGCTCTACTATTAATCAATTTATCAATCAATTATCCATTTAATCAAATAATTTAGATAGAACCACAATATCCATCTGAAAAGAGAAGCTGAGTTACAGAGTCCAGGATGATTCCTCCAGCTGATTCCACATCTCCAGACAGCTGGAAGTGGATTCATGTCCTTTCCTCAAAAAAAAAAAATCCATTTCCAGGAACCCAGGGAATGAGGAATTTGTGAAGAGAATTCCCTGGAGAATTTCCCCGTGCTTCCAAGGCCTTCCTTGCTGGCAGGAGTGCTGGAATTTTGGGCTGCTCCACGATGAATCCATTTAACGGGAACACAGTCACGCTCCTGGCTATGAGGTCACCTTGGGTGAGCAGCTGAAGCATGGAATGAGCTCAGACCTCCCTGGGGTTGGGATTTTGGACAATTTCCATGTTTTCCTTCCATCTTGGAGCAGCCCATGGAGGGAGGAAAGCTTGGCTGGTTTTGCTCTTTTCCCATTCCAGTGAAACACCTGTCGAGCTCTTGGAAAATTTTCCTGTGGTTGCAAGAAATGGGATAAATTTCCTCTTGGAAAACAAGGAATGGACGTTTGGAAAACAGCAGCATTCACCTTGGATCTCCATGGGGGAATGTTCCTTTGGAGGAACATGGAAATCTGCAGTTTAATTTTAGATGGATTTCTAGTGGGTCAGTTCTTCCATAAATTCTGGGATGAAATCCTGGCAAATTCCCTGATCTCCTGCTGGATCAATCCCACTGTAAGGTTATTTACTGGATATAAACACAAATTAAACCTCCATGCCTTTATTTCCTGGGTATTATCTCAGCTCATTTTAGGAAGTGCTTTAAAATATTCACCCAGGTCTTTGTTTCATTTCATTATTTGCTAATAACAGAATTTTACTGGTATTTTGTAACTATTTTATAATTATTTTATGGTTTTCTAATAATTATTTTATTATTATTTTATCCCTGTTAAAGTCAAACCTTATGGATTTGTTTTAAAACCAAGGAAAAAATCTCTTTGAGGTGTTTTTTCATAAATATTTAGTCTTGTATTAGAAAATTATTTTCTAAACCTCTCATTTCCATAAAATCAAAATTCCCTAAAAGAAGTGATCAGGAAAAAAACATTAAAGGCTTTCTTCCAGGTTTGAGACAAATTGGGAAAGAGCATTTCCTGAAGTATGAAATCATAAACTTCTGTAATTTTTGGAAGAAAATTTGCATTATTGGGAATTTTGACTTTTCTCATTAATTTCCCAACCTGTTTCAAGTCAAGACACATAAACTCAGGGGAAAAAAATGAAATAATTTCTACAAACTTAAAAAAAAAATTTTTTTACAATTGAAAAATAAAAAAGCCTTTAACATCCTCTNAGAAAATCCAGGTTAAATCCCAGCTGGGTTTCTCCCCTGGGATGTGGCCAGGCCCTGTTTCAGTGCATTCCTGGCTTTCCTTGCAGAACATCTGGATTGATTCCTTTTTTTTCCAGAGGAACTTGAGGAAGTGCTGCCTTTGCCCTCCTGATCCCAGTGGGCTGTGCAGAAAGGATTTCTTGTTTTGTGTCCCTGTCTGCAATCCTGATCCACCTCTGCTTCCTTGAATCCCATTTTTGTCACTATGTCCATGTATTTTATTGCCATTTACACTCAGATTTCAAGTGAGTTTAAAACTATGAGTAAAATATTTCAGCTTTTAATTGATATTTTTATGTTTAAAGAAAGGCAATTCCAGCTTCTTAATAAGGACACAATTAATGACCAAGTGTGACCAAAAGAATTAATTAATTCAATGAGTTTTGTAAACCTTTTTCAATTGGATCCAAGGAAATTAAGAGGTAATAATTTTATAAAATCTGATTACAGTGTTTCCCAGGATGACTTCCACAAGAGTCATGGAATCATGGAATGGTTTTGGTTGGAAAAAATCTGAAACCTCATCCCATTCCACCCCTGCCCTGGGATCTTCCACTGTCCCAGGCTGCTCCAAGTGTCCAGCCTGGCCTTGGACACTTCCAGGGATCCAGGAGCAGCCACAAATCTCTGGGAATTCCATCCCAGCCAGGAATTCCATCCCAATATCCCATCCATCCCTGCCCTCTGGCAGTTGAGCCATTCTCTGTGTCCTGTCCCTCCATCCCTTGTCCCCAGTCCCTTCTCCAGCTGTCCTGGAGCCCCTTCAGCCCTGGAAGGGGCTCTGAGCTCTCCCTGGATCTTTCCCTTCTCCAGGGGAACATTCCCAGCTCTCCCAGCCTGGCTCCAGCCCTGGAGCAGCTCTGTGACATCCTCTGGATTCATTCCAAGATCTTCCTTCATCTCTTGATTCAACAGAGAGAAAAAAAAGATTAAAATAACTATTTCACATTAGAAAAAGCTGCCACAGATTAAACACAGCTCAGTACCACGGCTGGGATTTAAAGACTCAACATCTGATTGCTCCATCAGTTTTCCAAGGAGAGCCACAGCTGGTTCAGTATGGAAAANTATTCCATAATTTGATTTATTTTCTCTGTTGTGAGCACATTAAATAGTGATTTTCAAAGTAAAAAGAAAATCATATTATGAAATACTGCAATAATTCAGTATTTGAAATATTGAAACATTTTCATAAAGACAGATCAGTATCTACACCAAAATCATCTTTTCTCCTATTTTTTCCTGCATATTCCATGAGATCCTGTGACCTCAGATTACCAGGAATTCCAAACCTGGCTGGAACCTGGGCCAGGATCCNATTTTTTTTCCCACTTTTTTAATCAAAATCCTCAATATCCTACTCCATATCAAAGTCAATCCCCTGTGGACATTTCCTTGATGAAGCAAAGACATTTTTAGCTCAGCACTTGGCAGAAGAAAAATCGTCTGTGACGATCGATCCCAGGGAGCTCCACAGGTTAGAAAAATGTTTGGACAGAGGGAGAAGGCAATAATAATAAATTGCATCTGGCTTGATAACCTCCCTGCCAGCATCCTCAGCCAGCTGGAAGTGGAAATGGGAATGATATGAAGCTCTGGATGTGTGCTGGTGACTGAAACTTCAGGGAAAAATAATGTACAGTAAATTCTGGAAATATGACTTGGTGATCAGGGAGGGTTTTAGCAAGCAGAGTCTAAAAAGTGCCTGTAAAATGCAAAGTTTCCCATTTTTTCTGTAGGCAAAGATGATGATGCTGAGGATAGCTGGGTCATGGATACTAAAACATGGCATCACAAAATCTTGGAATGGTTGGAAGATCCTTAAAGATCATCCAGCTTCACCCTTGCCACGGGCAGGGACATTTCTCACTGTCCTAGGTGGCTCAGATGGGAAAAATCCTTTCAGCAGAATTCCATGGTGCTCCCCCAAAGCTGGGATCTCCCCAGTTATCTTCCAGGAATGGGGAATAAATCCGAAATAAAGTGGGTGAGTCTCCAATTCTGAGGAGGAGATTGGCAGCTCCAAGCTACTCAAAGGATATTTCACTGTCATTTCCACCCCAGGTCAGTGACACTGCAGCATAAATCAATTTAAACAGGATTTAAACCTGTCCTAAACCACTGTGTGTTTTCAAGCCTAAATCCTTGTGAGGTTCTTTCACCAGGTCAGGTTTTACCCCCCAAAAATGCCAAAAACCCCCAAAAAAACAAAAAACACAGCACAGGGATTTCTCCCTTTTAACCACTGGGAAAAAGCCTTAATCTTTCCCACCTCCTCAGCCATTTATTGATCCATCCATTTCTTCACCCATTTATTGATCCATCCATTTCTTCACCCATTTATTGATCCATCCATTTCTTCACCCATTTATTGATCCATCCACTTCTTCACCCATTTAACGGTCCATCCATTTCTTCACCCAATTCACAGAATTCACAGAATTCACTGGACCTCACTGCTCAGGGAACCTGAGGTAAAAAAAACTGAGTCCATTCTGGACTTAATTTAAACTCCATGTTTTCAGCAGTTAATTAATTTATTGATTTAGTTGAAATTGTTTAATTAGAAATGAATTAATTAAATTATAATAGCACTGGTAACACCCTGCACAGGTTCTGGCTCTGTCCATGAGGAGGTAACAAGCATCAGTGTAGAAGCTGATGGGAATTTCACCTCAAATCCCAGGATTTAGTGAGAAGTTTGAGCACAAACTTCCAGATTTTGTCTTTTTACCTTAGTTTTGTAAAAGTTCTTTATCTCCAGATGGGGAAAACCACCTGGAAACCAATGGGGAACCATTATTATTCCATGCATTACAGTTTCAACAGGCTACTCTGAGTATGGCTTTTCCAAACCCTTTAAATTCTAAACCCAGCTTTATTTTGACACATGGCCACTACTGTCAGGAACAAGTGACCTCAGAGATGAAAACTCCTGATTTAACTTTAATTCTTTTTCAATTGAAATCCCATTTTTACTTAATGGAAAACATGTCCCTCTCCAGCTCAATCAACTCCCCACAACGGGCAAGCACACAAAGGGAAATAATCATTAATTATTCTCATCACTATTATTATTATTTTGGTTTGGGGGGTAATTACATCATGCCTGTTCTCATCCTCATATCTGATCCAAAATGGCCCCGAGGTGACCAAGAAAAACGTGGATTGTTTCCCTAACCCTGCTTAGGAAGCCTGGAAAAGGGAGTGGATACAGATTTCTTAAGCAGGAGGGGAACACTGCAAGGGAAACTGAGATGGAGTCAGTGTGGAATTGTGTGGAATTGTGTGGAATTGTGTCCTGGGGGATGGATTTGGCCTCTTGGAGCCATTCCTGCAGCTCTGCCTGCACTCCTGGCACTCCTTTAGGTATCATGGAATGGTTTGAGTTGGAAGGGACCTGGAGGATCATCCAGTGTCACCCCTGGTGATGATCTCTGAAAATGTGGAGGCTCCATGAAAACGTGGCTGCTTCTTGCAGGAGAAAAAGGAGCCCAAACTTGGTGTGCCCTGGAGGGCTGGGAATGGGGCAGCTGGGAGTTTTCAGGAGCTCAGCAGGATGCTGATGGATGGGAGTGCCAAGGAAAGGCAGAGGAGGAGGAGGAGAGGGTCAGGAATGGCCAGGAGGCCGAGCAGGGCTGAGCCTTGGCTGCTCTGGAGGTGCCTGGAGAGGCTGGGATGTGGCTGGGATGGATCAGCCCAAACTCAGGGATTTGGGTTTTGTTCTCTCCTGACTGAAGGTGCAAGGGACCTGTCCACTCCCCTTGGTGAGGGGAATCTGCTGTCCCAGAATCCCAGAGGGGTTTGGGTTGGAAGGGACCCTCAGGATCCGCAGGGATGGGCAGGGATGGGCAGGGATGGGCAGGGACACCTCCCAGCACCCCAGGGAGCTCCAATCCCATCCAGCCTGGAGCAATTCCAGGGGCTGTGCAGCCACAGCTCCTCCCACCAGCACACTGACTCCAGATCTGAAGGTTTGCACTCCCAGCTCCAGGACAGGGACCAGGCTGCTCCCACACGATGTCCTGGCATCACCAAATTCACATTTCCCACTGCTGGCAATTCTTTCACCTGCAGGGACATTTTTCCACCTTTCCAGCTGCGTGGAAGGACAGGGATGTCTGTAAAGAGTTAGGGCAGCCTTCCCTTGGATTCATCCTGCTCATCCAGCACTTCCATTGGATCATCCCTGGCTCCTTCTGTATCCATGGAAATTTGTATCCATGGATGTCTGGCATTTCTCTAACTCTGAATTTCAGGGGGAAAAAAACCCAATCTGATTCCAATCATCCCAGAGAAATGCACTGTAAAATCACAGGGTCGTATTTTATGGAGTAAAGCTACTGTAACCAGAGCCTGAATTTGCTATCAGTTGGTGAATTCTTCCCAATTTTTTGGGGTTTCTTGGGTTTTTTTTTTCTGCTTCCAGGGCTGGCGCTCCTCTGCTCTGGACAAAAAAATACATGACATTGGGGGTAACTGAAAAACTCTGAAAAATCAGATCAGTTAAAACTGGTCACATCAAAAATCAATTCAAGTTCACAGGAAAATGGGAGTGCTGAATGAACTTTCTAAGAACTTTTTAAAGAAGAACAGTTCTTTATTTGTGGGATTCTTCCCCATTTTTAGGATTTAAAGAGGAAATAGGCATTACTTTTATTCCAGAGAACACACAGAGTTTTAAAATCTCTGCCTTAATCTTTAACTCCTCTAAGCCAGCATCCCCTCCTAACAAGTGTTCCTCACTGGCACCAGTCAGAATCCTTTGGGAATGGCTCCTCTGGGATTCATTCTGAGTTCAAAACCAACCAGGCTCCAATGTAATGTTAATTTTTTTCTGTAGAAAACATTGATTTTTGGTAAAAATCCCCTCTGCTGAATGAATGAATGAATGAATGAATGAATGAATGAATGAATGAATGAATGCTTTTGGCTAAAGCCTGAAAAGAGAGGTTTGGGAAATGTGTGGCAGTTTCTCATTGGAACACAATTCCAATACTTTTTCCTCCTGCTTACTTCAGCAAATATCTGAGTTTCACCTCCCTGGGAAAATCCTGAGATTCCTTGGATTTGCAGCATCATGGGAAATGTAGTCCAACCAAAAAATAGGATCCAGACCAGAGAAACCCCACAATTCCCACAAAGTCTTGCTGTGCTTTGCCCTTGGGAATATTTGTGACATTCAGGAATTTCCTTTTCCTGCAAATATCCAATTTTGCCACGGAAGGCAAACACTTCTGGAAGGAGGACAAAATTCCTTTGCCAAAAATCTGAATATTCTATCAGCAAGTCATTTGGGTGGAATTTTTTCCAAGTTCCACAGAGGCTTTTTGGTGAAGATGGTGTGGAAAACATTGTGTAGCTGATGGTGGGGATTGAGTTATCTTCCGAAAAAATAACTATAATAAAAATAAATGGATAAAAGGAGTTGGGATGGAAGATACAGATCAGAAGCTGGAGGCTGAAAGCCAGGTTTGCTTTGTGATTAAATCTGAAACATCACAAACATCACCAATGAAGCAATTATAAAAATGTGGAGATCCTCTTTGTAATTTCCTTAAAGAAAGAAATAACAATCCCCACAATATCAGGGAGCAACAGCACTGAAAATCCCCAATTTCTATTTCTCCCAAATTCTTGCAAAGCTGAAGGTGAGAGATGAGAGGCAGCAGCAGGATTTGACTCTGACAAGGAAAAGGGATGATGGAAGTTGCTGAAGGGAGGTTTGAACAGGATTCATGGAATAAAAAGCAGGAAAGAAGTGGCTCAAACATTCTTGCCTAAGGTGCCCTGCTGTGAATACCATGCAGATCACAAATTAAGAATTTTTAGGAATTTTATATTTAATTTTTTAATTTTTAGGGATTTTTTTATGTTTCCACCCACTGGGACACTCTGTTACCTGATGAGTAAAAGCCAGGCTGGGACACATCCTTGGCCTTTCCATGATCTCCAGGTGTTTCCAGCCCAGCTGAGATCACAGTGCCAGGACAGGACATGATCTGATCATTAAGTGATCAGGAATTCCCTCTCCTCAAAAACTGGGACACTCCCAGACCCCCTCAATCCTGTGACTGAATCCCTCTAAACCCAGAGGGCTCCTCTGGAAGCCAGACTGTGTCAATACTGACAGATGTTCATCCCTCTTTCTCTGCTGGAAACCCCACATCCTCTCCAGGAAATTCATTTTCATGTTTCTCACTCTTCCAGCAGCAGAAGGATCCCCCTGGGATTATCTGGAATTATCTGGGATCTCGTGAGAGCACAATATTCCCACTGGGGCTGTGTGTGGAAGAGCTCTGGGATGAAGGAAGAGGAATATTTTTATTACAGCTTTAAGCACTCCCTTGTTCCCTCTCCATATGGAATTCTTGGATATGTGTCCTGTCAAAAAAAAACACCCACAAATGCAAACAGCACTAATTAATTTCCACTTCTGATAATCAATCAGATGAATTAATCAATGCAAGGTGCCCAGACTTCACCCAAACCCTCTCTGGTGATGTTTTAGCCTGGCAGAATTCCTGCAGGGAGAGCAGCCGGTGTGGATGGGCTGTGCCATCCCAGAGCCTCTGGGAAGCTCCGAGAGATGGAGCAGGGCCATGGAGTTATAAACACGAGATTCCTTCTTCCAGGAAACATCCAGCACACCAAACTGGGCAGTCAGCACTTGCAGTGTGATCTGAGGAAGAGCAGCTCGCTCTTCCCCAGTTTCCCTTTGACATTCAGAGATTACAAAGAGCTGGGAGCTTCGGGATAAGGGGTGAGGTCACGGATATCCTGCAAAACCCTTTTTTTTAAATTTTTATTTATTTTGCAGGAATATGCAGCCTCTAACCAGCTGGATTATTACAAATGCCCAGCACCTGCCTGCTGGTTTCCAAAGCAGGTACCTGGCCTGTGGCTGGCAGGATTTTGCCAGCAGTGCCCCTGGGTATCAGGATACAGCTCCCTGTCCCATCCCAACCGGATCATCCTTCTCCGACCTCTCCTTTCCTGCAGCGGGGAAACCACGTCACATTTTTGGGTGGGGAAGGGAGGGGATGTTCAGCGAAGCTAATCTCCAGCAGCAACCTCACTCTGTGGGTTCAAAGAGCGTGGCAGGGGTTGTTTGGGACACGGGGAGAGCTCCAGGACAGATCCAGGCAGGAATTCTGGGCTGCTTGCAGGGGTAAAACACAGCAGCAGCACACGATGGGAAAGGGATTTGCTGCTGGTGCTTGTAATCCAAGCCTTCTCCATTTTTAATCCCTTGATGACAAATTATTTCTAGACTCCCAAATCATTCCTGTCAGCTCCATTCATTCCATTTCCAAGGTGTGTCTGAACAGTGGGATCATTATTCCATTTTTATGCAATGCTGGGAAACTTTTCCTGTGGGAAAAGGCAACTTTTGGGTCTCCCTTTCCATACAGATCCACTACACACATTCCAAATTCGAGGCCAGAAATGCAAACCCTCAATTCCTTGCACTTTAAATACAGGAAAAACCTTCCTGTTGGGATGTGCTGGGAGCCCAAGGGATTCCTGGAAGGAAAAGGGAATTCCTACTGGCACTGGAGCTCAGCAAGGACTAATTGGACTCCCTGGAAATGGAAAGGAGAGTGTCTGGAATGATCCAGGAATTTTTGTCTTGTGTAATCGAGGGAGAGCAGTTTGAGGTTGTTCATGACACAATTAAAACACTGAAGGGGAAATTATTAAAATAAATCACTCTAAACTCATATGTAAGTTAAGGAAATCTTCCTTAATTTCTGGAAGAACATCTTGTTAGAATAATGAGGAAAAGCAGGATGAATGGGGACAATGTGGATGATGCTGTGATCCAAGAATTCCCATTTTAATTCAATTCCCATTTTAATTCTGTGGTCCTGTAAGGAGAATCCTCATCTCCCCTTCATGCAGCCACTTCAAAATGCAAAGTAAATAATTGTGAGATAGAGCTGATGGAATATAACAACAACCAACAGACAAAACAGGAAAGAAAATTCCCAGGAATTCTGTCCATGGACCTGACTTTTCACAGACACTTGCCTGCAGATTCTTCAAATTAATCTTTATATTCTTCTCTGCATTTATCCACATCCATTTAAACCATCAAGGATCCTTTCTCCCTCTGTTACCGTTAGGGAAGCTCCCCAAAACTTTGCTCTTCTCTCTGTAAATCTTCTGTTTTCCGACCCAAAATTTGTTATTTCTATGAATTCCATTATACATTTCTATCCCACCAGCTTCTTTTTGTACACTCAGATTTCTGCCTTCCAAATATTCCCATATCTCAGGTGCTTCTGAACTGAGCAAAAATTGATATTGGAGTTTCCTCATCCTAATTTCCCTGATCCATCTTCCAGAGAAAAACTTGGTGGATTTCTGGTGGAATCACCCTTATTTGTTTCCCTTTTTTGTCAAAAGAAACTCCACATGAATCTCCTGCTCATCTTCCTAAAGCCCAGGGATTTCCATTCCAGAAGGAATGGTTGAGTAAAACTAAAGGACTAAACCCCCCTGGATTTGGCCACTGTGATTTCTCTGACTACGAGGGAATTTTAGAAAGCAGCAGGAATTTAAAAAAAAAAAAAAAAGGAAGAGAGAGGGATTTTTTTTTTCCTTCTCCTGAATTAGGGCTGATTTCCTTTGAAGTTCTGCTGAGTTTGTAGCTCAGGGTGTTCCAGGGAATGAATCCATCTTCTCCTTGTTCCCATGGATGGGAACTTCCCTCTTCCTTCCTTTCCTCACAGTCCCCACCTCTCCCATCGGATCCATGGGAGAGCTGGGAAAAGTTTCAGCCTTTAGTCAAGAAATGAGCCTGGATTCACTGCCCTGAAGGTAAAATGGGATTTTGGGATGGAATTCCTGGCTGAGAGGGTGGGGAGGAGCTGGGATGGAATTCCCAGAGCAGCTGGGGCTGCCCCTGGATCCCTGGAAGTGTCCAAGGCCAGGCTGGATATTTGGAGCATCCTGGTATAGTGGAAGTGTCCCTGCCATGGCAAGGGTGGAATGGGATCATCCTTAAGGTCCCTTCCAACCCAAACCATTCTGGGATTCTATGACTCAGCAGCTTGGATGGACAGACCCATTTATATAAAACAAAATCAAATTAAATCAGATGAAAGCAAAGAATCATTGGTGTGGAGTCATAATTTTCCTTTTGGGGTTGTAGAGAGAACAGAATCAGTGCCTGTCCCTTAAAGCTTGGTCCAAATTGTGTTTGAGTGAGATAAAACAATGAGGGAGGAGTAGAAAGTCCAATTAAATGATCTAATTCTAATTAAATTATCCAATTCCACTCAGACCTGAAAATCTGAGGAACCTGGCAGCTTCCTTATGGTTTATCTCTTTCCATCAGGCTGATGTTTCCACAAGAGGGTTGGAACCTGCTAAATGCTCAAAAAGCTGAAAAGAAACTTTAAAAACTTCTCTTGAGTCTTAAATCCACTGTGTTCTTTTTTAATATCATGCAAATTATTTCATATTTGGCTGTGGTTTTAATCCCTGCTCTGATTCCTGATTGAGGCAGCTCTTCCTCTGCTCCACAAATGAGATTTTTGGGAGTTTTTTGGGAGTTTTTCAGGAGTTTTTCAGGACAGGGATGGCCTGCTGGGAATTAAGACTTAGTACAGATCTTAGCACAATAAAATTCTAATCTTGTGTGCACAAGAGCTTCAGGACTAATTTTAATTACAACGTGCAAACAGCTTTTTGGGAGGCTGCTCCATCAGATCCTTGGCTGCAGGAGCTCATCCCACACTTCCCCCTGCTCATCCTGATTGATTCAGCAAATTTGGGAATTCCTGCTCATCTTCCAGGCATTGCTTAAGTGCTTGTGAATGTGTTTATGATGGGAGGTGGAATTCCAGGAAGATTTACGAGGCCTGGAGCGTGTTTGTTCCATGATTAATGAATTTAACAGCTCCCAATCAACAACTTCCAAATATTGGCTCAGGATTTGCCAGGGAAAATCTGCAGCTCCAACCCACCCAGGGAACAGGAGCAGCTTTTGTGCTACTGGATTTTTGGTTGTGTGGGCTGGGGAGGAGAACTGGATTTAAGAAGAATCCTGGATTTAAAAGAAAAAATGAATTACAGATAAAATTTGGGAGGGGAAAAAATGAATGAACAGAATTGAGAATGCTGGATTTAAAGTGGAAGTGAAACTTCTTGAGTTGCCCATCCTCTTCCAGAGAAACTGGGCCCAAATGGGAAGAAAAATAAAAATAAAAACTTGGTTAAATTCCTTCTCTCTTATTTTCCATGGTTTTTTGCTGCCTATAAAAATGCAGGAACTAAGACCAGAACTAAGAACTGGAACTAAGAGCTAGAACTAAAAATCCTGGATTTAGAGTGCAAGTGCAACTTCTTGTGCTGCCCATCTTCTTGCAGAGAAACTGAGCTCAAATGAGAGAAAAAATATTTTTAAAAAATTGTTGTAATTCCTTCTCTTTCATTTTCCATATTTTTTTTCTGTCTACAGAAATGGATGGCAAGAACTAAGAACTGGAACTAAGAACTGGAACTAAGAATGCTGGATCTAAAGTGGAAGTTCAAGGGGGAATGGTTCCCACTGCCAGAGGACAGGGTTGGATGGATTTTGGGAAAGAATTCTTCCTTGTGAGGGTGGTGAGGCCCTGAGAAATATGAGAAAGCAAAAAATATCAATAAAAACATTTCTCTCTCTCTCTCTCTCTTTTTTTTTGGGTTTTTTTTTTTTTTTTTTTTTTTGTTAAATACAAAT
>VXBI01008137.1:35549-50381 GCA_013397375.1 Toxostoma redivivum | reverse complement strand
GTATAGAATAAATTAAAATATAACAAAAAAATAAAATAAAATAAATGAAATAAAATAAAATATAAAAACCACTACAGGTAGAGGGAGGTTCTGTTGCTGTCCAGCACTGGATGAGCTCCACCATAAACAAAGAGAATTAATCCTTAGTTCTGTGGGAATTCATGGCCACCTGCACCCTGGGAGATGTTTCTTGCTTGGAGCCCCTAAATGGGAGTGAATCCGGGCACTTTATCCCAAATCAATCCACCAGGAGCTCTGGAGATGGTGCAGGACACAATTTCCCAGCTGGAAACATTTCCCTTTTCCTGTGTTGAAGTTTTCAATGAAATGTCGAAATATCCCACAGAAAACAGAGCCTTTTTTGGGGTGGAGATAATTTAGGTGAAAACTCCACTGAGAAATGGCTTTGGCAGAGCTGTTTTTTCTGGCTTCTGTTCAGGACACTGTGGCTGCTCCTCCCAAACTTTCTTCAAAATCCTCCTTAAAAAGCCATTTTCTGGGATGACTATAAAAAATTTAAAAATAAATCTATTTATTGAATTGCTTCTGTGCATGGACCATTGTCTGCCTTATCTTAATAACCTGGTTTCGTGGATTCCTCATCCTGACACATCTTTTTTTTCTGTTTTTTCCAGCACAGATTAAAATTCCCTGGATCTTGGCACCATCACTCTTGTGTTTTCTCCAGTGGGATATTTCCCATTTGGATATCAATGCTAAAATTGCTAAAATTAATAATTCTGATATCAATATCGCTATTTTTGTGCTAATAATGATATTTAGAGCTGCTGCAGACACAAATCTCTTTGGGAAGGCTGAGGAAGGGACTTCCAGGTGTATTTTCCACCTGAAGTTGGATTCTCATATGGCTTAATTTTCCTCTGAATCACTCTAAAATTCTGTTGAATGCTTGTGGTCTAATTCATGTATTTAAAGGTGGGAGAATCCAGATTCTAAAATTCATCATGTGATTCCTAATGTAGATTTTGGGAGAAATTTCCAAAGTGTCCTATTTAAAAGTAGGGGAATCCTGATTCTAAAATTCATCATGTGATTCCTAATGTAGATTTTGGGAGAAATTTCCAAAGTGTCCTATTTAAAAGTAGGGGAATCCTGATTCTAAAATTCATCATGTGATTCCTAATGTAGATTTTGGGAGAAATTTCTGAAGTCTCCTTCAGATTTTCCTGATTCTGAGCTGACTCCCAAAGTTGGCACCTTGGCTTTTCCCCCTCCATGTGCATCCAAAATCACCAGTTTGGGGAAAAAAGAGAAAATTTAGGGCATTTCAGAATTAAAGTGGAAAAAGGTGATATTTGAAGGTCAATCCTTTAAGAAATACTCCACAGGCATCTGGAAACTTCCTATTGGATCTATTTTTATGTTCCCCACTGCCATTCCCCAGGAATAACCAAAAAGGAAGTTTCACCTGAGGGATGTGTTTGGAAAAGTAAAGCCAAGATCTCCCCAAATCCTTGGTGGGCTGCAGGGCAGATCCCTGATGCTCAAGAAATGTAAAAAATTAATATTTTGAGAGTTCATTTACCAGTCTTGGTGGCATCTGATCCCATCTGATCATGGAAGGTCTTTCCCAAAGGGACATTGCTCCTTGCTGGGTCCCTAAACAACAATGACGGCACCTGGAGCCCTGCCAAACCCAACAGTGGCCTTTCCTGGAGCTTTCCTGGAGCATTCCCAGAATTTCCAGCCTTTCACACAGGGTGTAGCATGGCAAACCTAAAGATCCTAGGATTTAAATATCCAGCTCCACACATCCCCAAGTGACTCACTGGGTTGAGAGCTTCCTATTTTGCCCAAAATACTTTTTCCTGATGAGGTTTTATTGTCAGCATCAGACTGGGATTTTTCTGGGAATCAGGAAATAGTGAAAAGTCTGAGAGGAGTTTCATAGACTGGATGGGTTTGTCCTGGAGTTCTGGATCCTTTGGATTGGATATCCTTGGAAATAAATTCGTGCCTCACTGGTGCTTGTTTTATAA
The DNA here is from genome assembly GCA_013397375.1 of Toxostoma redivivum. Lineage (NCBI taxonomy): Eukaryota > Metazoa > Chordata > Aves > Passeriformes > Mimidae > Toxostoma > Toxostoma redivivum. The sequence goes on along the minus strand of VXBI01008137.1, from coordinate 48,381 downwards.
CAGAATTCTTTCAGTGTCCAAAGAAAAGATGATCCCAGTGGAGATCATGGAATCCCAGAATTCCAGAATGGTTTGGGTTGGAAGGGACCTTAAACATCACCTGGTTCAATCCCCTTGGACACCTCCCAGATTTCTCCTGGCCTTTGGCACTTCCAGGGATCCAGGGGCAGCCACAGCTTCTCTGGGAATTCTATTCCAGGCCCTCCCCACCCTCACAATAATTAATTCCTTCCCAAAATCCCATCTAAAATTCCAGTAGGGAATTTCAAACAGTTACCCTTGAAGAGCTGCTGTCCTCAAGACCCTGAGTTTTGTCACCTGGAAATCAAAATATCTGCGAGGTCCAGAAGGTATTAGAGGAGAAGTTGATGGATTTTCAGCATCAGTTTTTGTCAGAAGGAAATGTTGGATTCCTGAGGTGTTTCCCTGCCGTTGGATCTGATGATTGGAATTGTTCCAGCAGGATCATCCCAGATCCTCATCCCAGAGGAAAGAAATCCACAGACGTTGGGCAACACAGGAAAAATATTTGGAGCCAGCCTTAAAAATTTATCTTTGCTGCTTTGACTCCCAGCAGTGATGCTGCCCCCACCCAGAAACTGCAAATTTTTCCTTATTTTCCTTATTTTTGGTGGAGAATCATGGAATGACTCCCTCCTCTGGATTTATTCCACCCCATGGAGAAGGGGACCTGATATCCCTCTGGAAATAAATGCTGAGCAACACAGAGCTGGGTCTGGCTGGAGCACTTCCCTCCCTCCTGCTTATCTCCACTCCCCCCAAATCCAGAGGAATTCCTAGGAAAACCCCCAGGAATTCTGTTTTTCACAGTGACCAGGAGATGTGATGTTAAATTCATGTTTAAAATGTTTAAATTCAGGTTGTGTTTGTCAGATAGAGGCATCTGTGGTATGATCACATCAGGATGTTTTAGAGAAGGTGCTGCTAAAATAGCCAGGAGAGGAAATCAGGATAATCTCTGACTTTTGTGGGAGAAAAAGGAAACCTGACAAGACAAGAAATGAGGGGAGAAGTCTTGGAAATGGAAAACTGAGAAGTGGAAAAGGTGGATCAAAGAGCCACAGTGACACTTTTTTAATCTGTGAGAACAGGGAGCATTTGGGAAAAGGAAGGATTTGACAAAGCCAGCTGATTCCTGATGGATAACCCTGGAATATTCAGCTAAATCCCTTTGGATAACGACTTCCAGCTCCTTTCCAGGCCTGCTGGAGTCCATAGGTGCCACAAGAAATCCACCACCCCCAGCTTTGACTGGAAGCACTTCCATGGATGACAGACATTCCTCAGAATATTCCCTGCTTTTCTTTCACAGTTATCAGCAGAGTTCTGACCTTTCCCCAAGGAATTCCTTTAATTCCCAAAACTATTTAGGATCCCATTTTTCACCTGATTCTTCTGCTTTGTTGTTTTTTTTTTTTTTTTTCCTTTTCCAGTGCTCAGAGCCTTCCTTTCCCATCAAAAGCTCTTCTGTGACAGCCTCTCCTTGAGAAACTCCATCCTCCCACCATCTCCAGCTTCATTTTCCCTGGAAAGCCCCGTTCTGTTGGAATGTCAAGGCCAGGGATATTAAAATAATCGCACTAATAAAGAACCCTGTCAAACCCAGAGCTCAAACCCTGCTGTGGTTCAGGGTGGGTTTGCTTTAAATCAAATTTCCGAGGCTGCCGAGCCTCAAATTGTGCTATTAAATGAGATGTGATGTCCCACCCTGCCTCATTTTCCCAGATCTGGTGGAAGAACCAGGATTCAATCCATCCCATAAATGGCAGCTTCTGCAAAGTCTGGGAAAAGCTTTTTTTTTTTTTTGCTGTGTGCATGGAAGAGAAAGAGCAAACGCCCTGTGGGTTTTCCCAGATGGAATTCCAGGGAAGGTTTCATCTCTGCACACATTTAGGTGGTGGCCACCTTTATTTGCCTTTCAGACACCAGCATGGACAGAACTGGATTTCCCTGGATAATTTTTCCAGACATTTAGAGAGAAATAGGGGTTATTTTTTTATTTTATACCTATTTTTAAAAAGGTAATTTTGGTGTTTATTTTCAGTGCCTCCTGCACAGTTTTGAGAAATGAAAGTGAGCATCAGTTGTCTTTTAATAACAAATCAACTAAAAACTCTTAAAGTTGGATTTTAGCTCCTGTCCTCTAATTTTCCAGGTATTTCCAATCAAGGAAAACTGTCAATTCCTGTTCTCTTGGCACTGCCAAGGTCACCCCTATTCCATGTCCCCAAGTGTCACATCCACGGGAATTTTAAATCCCTCCAGGGATGGGGACTCCACCACTGCCCTGGGCAGGACAATCCTTTCCAGGAATAAGGAAAAAAAATATTCCATGGAATTCAGAGCTATTGGATCTTTTGGATTTTTTTTTCTCTTGCACAGAGTAAATTCTGTGAATTAACCACAGATTAAATTTTGCCTGCACATCTCCTTCTCCTGACCAATATGGTTCCCATTATCACACTGGGATTTGCAATTCCTCTCTTTATTTTTATATTAAATGATTACACATCAAATATTTTTTACACAAAGGGGGTTCACAGCTTTTAAACTTAGGAATTCCATCTTTTCTTTTTTTTCTTTTTTTAATTTTTCAATGCACAGAACTCTTTCACAGCACAGGGAACTCTTTTATTTTAGATTTAAAAATTTATCCCACAGGTCAGAAAAAAAGGTGAAACAAAGAACGGACAGGAGTGGCCAGAAAATCCAGGAGAAGGAATGAAAAAGGGAGATTCAAGTTTGAAGGCCAAGAATTTCCAGGTCATGCTCATGTTGATGGATGCTTCTTGTGGATCTGGAAAATGTCTTCATGTGGCATATCACAGAAATATTATGGGAGTGAAATTGCAGGAATCATTAAAATTGCAATTAAAATCTTTTAAAATATATTTTTAGATCAATTTAATGTTTAAAAAAGCCCCAAATTTTCAAAATTTGGAGATATTGAGGGAAAGGAAAGGAAAGGAAAGGAAAGGAAAGGAAAGGAAAGGAAAGGAAAGGAAAGGAAAGGAAAGGAAAGGAAAGGAAAGGAAAGGAATCCATAAATAAAATCCATGAATTTTTGTTATGGTTCCCCAGCCTGACCTTCCCCCTAACAGGATGGATACACCCAACGAGGTTTAGGAAGGGCCTCAAATGAGGGAAAAATGAGCACATCCCTCCCTGACAAAACCCAGCCTAAGGAGCAAAGCGCTCATTTTCCCTCCCTCACCCTCCTGATTTATTTGTGGGTGATTAATTTTGTGTCCTGTCCACCCTGGGTATTGTATGACTGCTCCTTCCTAAGATTCCAGAGGTTTATTTCTTTGGAAAATCTGACTCTGCCTTCAGTGTCTCGCTCCTGAAGATAAATCACAAAGCCCAGATATAAAGTGGGAGGGGGAGGTGTTAAAGTTTACCTTGAGTCTGACAGGGAGGGTGTGTGGGAGTGAGGTAAGAAATGTGTTTAATTGATTCTAAATCTGGATTTATTACTCCTAAAACAGACTAATAGATCAATCAAAATGAAATAATTTGATTCCTACGCCACAAATCTCAGGTGGCTCTGAGTGACACGGGTGCTGGTAATGATGATAAATAAAAACTCCAATAATTCCCATCCCTTCAGTGCTCCTGGCACTTATCCCTCAGCCTGGAGCTCCAGGAGGAGCCATTAGGATCGTGTGCTCTGACCTGTTCCATAACACATGCCAGGGAATTTCATGCAGGAATTCCTGCTCCAGGACTGGAATTTCTGCAGCAAACCCCACAGATGGATTGCAGTGCTGATTTAAACCCATCCAGTCATGGAGAAAGCAGTGGATTCAGTTCAGGTGCAGCTTGGACAGCCTGCTCTTTATTTTTAGATTGCTGCAATATCTAATCATTGGAAAAGTTGGATTATAAATCTGGAATTACTCTTAACATCTGACTGAAAAATAAGACAGGCTTAGGAGCTGAAAGAAAGATTTGCTATGATTTCAGGTGTGAATGAGCAAAGTCATTCCAAGCAATTTCCAAGTAATCCAAGTGAACCTCCTTGTCCTGACTAAACAACTGCTGGGCACCTCCTGTTTGGATCCTAAAATCCTTAAAATTCCACTCCTGGGCACAGCCAGAGGTCCTTGGCTGGAGCAGGTGAGCACTTTGCATAGGAATCATCAGCGATAACCTGAGCAATGGGAAATATTGACTTCAGATCTGAATTTCCCTTAAGGAGAGGTGATTCCTGAAGCAGATCTGACATTTTTTTGTTCAGTCTCTCCCTCTCTGGATCTTCTGTTTCCCTTCTGTTGCTGTAAAGGGACCTTGGGCTGGCTGGAGTGGCCTGAAATGTCTCATTCTGAGATGATTTTTGTTATGTGAGATACATCCTGTCCCTGCTGGAATCTGCCGAGTCCTTAAATCCATCCAGGGCAGTATTAAGGTGCAGAGATTGAGCTCTGAGCCTGATTTCATCATTCCCAGTGGGAACAGAACCTGCTGGAGGCCACAGTGGTGACAGTGTCTGGTTTTAGTGGAATGGTTAAAAATTGAAATCTCAAATTAAAATTGTGAGGCATTAAAATGAATATTCTTCTCCACTTTTTCTTTTCAGTCTTACTCAGCCAGAAACCATAAATAGGGAATTCAAGGAGGAGCAAGTTTGGCTCTGTGGTCTCCTGGCTGAGCCCCTTGGCTGAGGGAAGCATCCACCTGATGTGGAATCATGGAATTCCAAAATGATTTGGGGTTGGAAAAGACCTTCAATCCCATCCAGTCCCACTGCCATGGGACACCTTCCACTATCCCAGGTTCCTCCAAGCCCCATCCAACCTGGCACTGGACACTTCCAGGGATGGGATATCCACAAATTCTCTGTACAACCTTTTCCAGTGCCTCCCCAGCCCTATTGGAAGAATTTCTCCCAAATTTCTCACTCCCAGCATTTGTTTTCCACAGATACCCCACGCTAGTTTGGCTTGTTTGTTTTTTCAGCCTCCCACACTGGAATATTCGGCTGTGGATGCCATGAATTTCTCCCACCTCTCACAAACATCGAGCCTTGCTCCTGAACTGCCAAAATATTTGGATACTCCCAGTGGGGAGTGCTGAACGTCCCTGCCCGCGGTGTCCCCTGTGTCACACACAGCAGCAGGAAGTTCCCTGAGTGACCCGAGTTCCTGGGGCCTGTCCATGTGCCAGACAAGCTGACAGCTGTCCCAGGGAATTGCAGAAGGATTTTTCATGCCCGTTGACCCAATTGGATCAGCAGGAACAGCAGCTCGCTGGGATAAATCTGCCCCGAGCTGGAGATTCCCAGCAGTGCAGCAGAGCAATAAATAACCTGAAATTACAGTGCTGGCCACCAGGGGTTTGATTGACAGGGAAAGGGTTTTCCTTGGAAAATTTTGGGTGAGGTCATCCAGATGGTGGAGAGGATGGAGATTTGAGCTTGGGAGATTTGGGAATTGTCCTGTTGGGGAAGTTGCTGGGCTGAGGAGCACGAGAGGTGACAAAGAGGGTGCTGGTGCCTGTTTTGGGGCAGGCAACAAGCAGGAATTGAAGAAGAAATAAAAATTAGATTAATGTTTGCCTCAATGAACTTTGGCTGAGAGAATAAGAAATACAAAGGGAATCAGTGGGGCAGCCAAAAGAGAGCACATAAATATCTGTTGGTGCTTTACCCCATTTGTTCTTTTTGGGGTTTTTTTGCATAGAATGGGTTGGGTTGGAATGGAAACTTAAAAATCATCCAGCCATGAACAAGGAGACCTTCCACTATCCCAGCCTGGCCTTGGACACTTCCAGGGATCCAGGGGCAGCCACAGCTGCTCTGGGAATTTTATTCCAGGGCCTCCCCACCCTGTGAATAAAAAATTCCTTCCCAATATCTGATCCACGCCCTCTGTCTGTCAGTTTATAGCCATTGGCTCCTGTCCTGCACTATCTGTAGGAAAAGTCCTTCTCCCTGCTTTTCTGTGGATTGTCAAGGCATGTTGGGCGATGGAACACAGAATGAAATCCCCTTGGCAGTGAAAGAGTCCCAAAACAGAGGATGCAGCAGGTGGGACACACGTTCCTGTTCTCCCAAATACTGGCATGGAATTGGGAGCATTGGCAAAGGCACCTGGCAGAGAAACACACACAAAAAAAAGCATTTTGGAGATGGTGTAAAATCAGGGCAGCTGCAGGCCAGGAAAGCCAAGTTTAGGCAAAACTGGTGCTGGGTTTAATCAGCTCCCAGCAGATTTCTCAGGTTGCCTGGAGAATTTGTGGATTTCCCATCCCTGGCAGTGTCCCAGGCCAGGTTGGACAGGGCTGGGAGCAGCCTGGGATGATGGAAAGTGTCCCTGCCATGGCAGGGGTGGCACTGGATGAGCTCTGAGGTCCTTCCAACCCAACCCAATCATAATTCTATGATTCTATGACATTCAGGGAGATAGAACAAGAAACTCACCTAGAAACAAGACCACGAGGCAGTTTTGGAGAGCTCTGCTTATTCAAGCTCACAGCTCTGGACTTTAAATCCTTTGAATCGTTTTGTTGTTGTTTCTTTTTTTTCCCTGTGATTCTTCTCTCACCAATTCTGCTTCAAGGAACTCATCCTTACCCACCAGGAAAAGCAACTGAGACTTCTTGGGGACACTCCTGTCTTGCTTTTAATGCACAGAATGAATTGCACACATGAACATGTACTTTTATTCTATTTTTTTATTTTATCAGATTGACAACCAAGCTACCAAAAGTGTTACCCAACAGCTCATAAAGGTGAGTTTTCAGCTCCTTTCTGAAAAGTCACAGTAAAACTAAGCAGAGAGCCCAGACATAAAGAGGGTTTGTCCCTTTGCCAACATGTTGTGGATTATTTTACAAGAGCTTTCAGTCTGGAAGTCCTTAACCTGCCACTTCAGCTATCAACATTCACTATCAGTGATTAAATCTTGACTACTCTGAGACTGGAATCGGTGCCAAAGATAAACCTGGTTCAGCTCAGCCCGGTCTCTCTTGGCTTGAGGAGCTGCTCCGAGGTCACCTCGGAGTCAGAGCCCCCAAGTGTCTCTCAGGAGCCACTCAAGGCTCAGGCTCCAAGCCCGTGGAGTTTAAACTTTTATAATCTGGCTCTTTTTTGCCAGGGCTGTGAACTTCTTACCACGTGGCTCCTAATAAAAACAGAGCTATTCCATTTCTTCCTTCTTCCCAGACTCGTACAGTGTTCCCCCATTTCAGCCTTGCTGTTTGACAGAAGGTATTTTATCTTTCTGGGGACATCTCCAAAATGATTTGCTGGAGGAATTTAATCTTTATCCCTCTTCCTGTGTTTGCCAGGCTTTCTCTGCCTTGGTTTCCATGATTTTCTGTTCTTTTTGTTTCTTGAGGGTTTTGTTTTATGGACACAATCTCCACGTCACCACAGGAAAATGAAGATGCTGCTACAAATAATTCTCCTTTTGTTACCCTGATTAATACCCTAAGAATGATTTTATTTAAAACAAAGTCAAACCAGCCACACTTCCCTTCCCTTCCCTTCCCTTCCCTTCCCTTCCCTTCCCTCACATTATCCATGGCTTATTTAATTGGAATTCCTTCTTTTCTGAAGAACAGCTTTTGCTGCCACACCTGGACATTGGGGAATTATTTTTCTACTTCTTAACTAACTTTAGTCTCCATCAAATCAATTATTCATTGATTGTTCTCAGATCTCTCTGGTTTTGTGATGTCTTTATCCCTTCTTTAAATACCAGTACAACCCTAATAATCCATCATCATTAACATATCCCCATCATTGAATTAATTCAGGAATTAAACCCCCAGCCTGTTCCAGATTGATTTGAGGCAGCCACTTTGCTGCAGGATTCATTTCAGCTGGGTTTGAATCCGAAGAAGGGAAGCAGGGAAGGAGGAGAGAGAATTCCATGTGCACAGGATTCCACACACCCTGCAAGCCAGGGAAAAGCAGGAGTTAGGCTGGCCTTGAGGCTGAACAGAAGGAGAGCTGCAGGCCAAGTCGATTAACAGAATTAATCTTCAGAGCTGTCAGGTTTCACTTTTATTTTATGGTGACTTTATTCTCTCACACACAGCCCCTCATTACGGGGCTGTTTGGGATCCAAGGCAGACGGAACGAGCAGCCTGACCTCGCTCGTAAACCCCACTACTGAGGCAGCTGCACAACCTGAACCCAGCAGAGTTAGCTCTGAGCTCAGCTTTCCCTTCCCTTCTCCCTCTCCCTGCCTTGATTAGTTCCCACCTGTTTAGTCTTCATGGAAATGTTGACTTTTATACTTTCCTGTCTGGCAAAGTCACATCCCTTTCCTTTTTTTTTGGTTTTTTTTTTTTTCTTTTTTCTTCCCTTCTTTCTCTCTTTCTTTCTGGGAATTGAAAAGTGAGCTTCACGGTGTCATTTTAAGGTTCCCTGCAGACAAAACACTTCTGTGGGCCAAATGAAGTCGTTTGTCTGTGTGTGGAGTGGAAAGGTTCAGTTCATGTGACAGAGACCAAAGAACACGTTACAGGAATGCTGTTACTCCTTGATGATCTTAAGGGCTTTTCCATCCAATTTGCTTTTCCAAAGGAATAATCAGACAGAAAGGTAACAGAAAGGCTCACCTCATTCTGGATTGGGTTTTTTTGCTGGTTCCCCAGCCCATCTTTTTGCTGGGCAGGTTCTGGAGCCCGTGGCTGGTGCTCAGCTCCGAGTTATCCCTCTCAGGAGAGCCAGCCCTGGCTTTGGCAGCCCCCACAGCCTCATTAATTACTCCAGAGCAGACATCTGGCAGCCCCAGGGCTGACCTAAATTGGCTCCAGCAGGATTCCTCACCCCTAGGAAAGGTTTATCTTCTGGAACAGCGTGAAGGTCACTGGCAGGACAGGGGCTCTTCCTGTAAAAGTCTGGATGGAGCACGGAATGACGAGGAGAACTGGAGCTCTGCTGCTCTGTGATGTCATTGTCCTGCTCCTTCCCAGCCAGATGGGATTGGGTTCCAAAGCCATCCTGATTTCTGCTCTTACCAGGGAAAGCCATTCCTTATCTGCTTCCATGATTCCTAACAGCAGAAAAGCAGGGCTTGGAGCAGACGTGGAAAAAAAAAGGGATGGAGAAAGAGGGGTTCATCCAGGCAGTGTTGGGAATTTCTGTCCTGGGTATTTCCATGGATAGACACCCATTCCTAGGGTTTCTCCCAGGCAAATAAATCTCAGGCAAGGAGCTGACAGCCTGAGATTATCAGGTTCAGCCAGATCCCGTTTCATGTCCTGATCCAGGGAAGAAAATTCCTGCACTTTAACAACCTGTGGAACAGGTGGCAGAACTCCACTTTCCCTATCCATAAAGTGCCCTGGAGTCCCTGGGGATTTCACCCAGAAGGTGCCATGTGAGGAATGATTGTTCCACGGATTTCTTTGCTGTGGTTTGGATTTCACTGGGTCAGCTCTGAGCTGAAGTGGCAAAGAATTAACCTGGAAAAGTTGATGGATTGGGATTTGAGTCCCTTCACTGGTCCCTCTTGGCTTGTTGGCTGCTTTATGAGGAGGGTGGGGAGGCAGGGAAATGTTCTCCACTCGAATTCCCTCCCATGGAAACGAGGCAGAAGTGGATGCCTGGCCTTTGGCACCCCCTCCTTTACTCTCATTTATTCCTGTTATTTTCCACCCAATTGTTCCCTGAAGATTTGGATCTCCAGCAGACAGAAAAGCCAGGATTTATTTTTTTTTTTCCCTTCTATCTCCTGGGAGGGTGGAGGTCACAACCAGAGAAGTTCTATTTTCCTTTCTGTTCCCAGCACTGTATCTAAGAGCTTGTCAGGAGGACAAATTAAGCTCTAATTAAATCTGTCCTGTTGATCAGAGTCCAGTTGTGCTCCGTCATGGAATTGCTGTGGGAAAAAAGGGAGGAACCTGTCAAGCTCTGAAGTGCTACTGTATTCCACATGTGCCAAAGTGTGCTTGGAATAGAGACACTGAGCTGGTGCTGGAGTCATAAAAAAAACAATAATATTAATATTAATTAATTTGTATCGCAGTGCCTTGGATTGGTGTCACTGCAGGGGAATTTTTTAGCTCTTACAAGCAAAGATTGCCCAGTTTTCCAGCAGCCACAAGGTTTGGAATGTTAAAATTATCCTGAAAATAGATATTTATGGGGATTATTTAGCTGTCAGCACTCTGGTAATGAGCCATGGTTTGTTATCAACAAACAGGGAGTTAATTACTCCAGAGAAAATGTGGATTCCCCATCCCTGGAAGTGTCCAAGGCTAGGTTGGACAGGGCTTGGAGCACCCTGGGATAATGGAAAGAGTCTCTTCCCCAAAAATATCATTTGAGTTTTCCCCCCTGTTCCACCAGTGATTTATATTAAAAAAAATAAAAATCATATATTTGGATTATAAAATGTAAAAGTTGTTTTCAGGCACTTGGATATTCAATAAAGCTTAGGGAAGGGAAAAAAAAGAATTATTAAGGTTTGCTCCATGGGGTAGGGAAGAAGGAAAGATAGACATGAGAAAGGAAGAAGAAGAGCAAGGAAAAAATGGATAAAGAAGAATTAATAAGAAACAGAAGAAATAACAGAGAAAGAAGAATGAGAAGAGAAAAAAAGGGAAAGGGAAGGAAAATGGAAAGGGACTACATCCTTTCCTTTCCTTTCCTTTCCTTTCCTTTCCTTTCCTTTCCTTTCCTTTCCTTTCCCTTCCCTTCCCTCATTAATCAGCTCCTTTTGTCTCATCCCAGAACCACTCCTGTTTTTCTATCCAAGAACTCAATATCTCAAACCCCATCTCTATTTTAGGAATGAAACATCCCTAAAAACCTTTTTCTGGGCTCAAAAACAATGAATCCAGAGTGGTTTGCATCCCCCACACCTGTCCTTTGGGATGACCACATCCACAATCCCAGTTCAGAATAATTCCTGCCTCGTTCTAGCTCCTGCCCAGGAGTTTATTTTGGAGGAGGATGAGTGGGCTGTGCAGAAGATGAAGGACATTGGCACCTCTGGATGTTTCCTGGCATTATTTATTGTTAATAAGGATGGAACTCCCCTGCCCAGCCTTCCAAGGATCTGTAGGAACAACAAGTTTCTGCTCCACTGGGACAACCACCTCCTGAACATTCCATGGAAGACTCAGAAGAAGGACAACAGTCCCTAAAAATTGTATTTGGGTTCAGTTCTTTTAAAAAATGAATTCCTGGGATTTTCCTTGTGTTTTATAAATAGATCCAAGGCTGGGAGATCATATAATGAGATAGAGGGAGCCAGAAAATCATGGAATTCAGCTTGGAAAAGATCTCTGAGGTCACCAAATCCAACCATCCCCCAGCACCACCACGGTCACCCCAAACCCACGTCCCCAGTGCCACATTTAAATGGATTTTGGACCCCTCCAGGAAGGGGGATTCCCATCCTGACCACCCCTTCCTGGGAGGAATTTTCCCCAATATCCAACCTAAACCTCTCCTGCTGCAGCTCGAGGCCCTTTCCTCTGCTTCTGTGCCTTGTTCCTTGGAATAAATAAATATATAAATATGTATTTATCAATAAATAGTTTTTTATTTATCAGAGCCCATGGCACCATCCATCTCTTGGATGTTTTTTTTAATCCCCCCTAGACTTTTTTTAGCTTTTTTCCCAGTCCTTTTCACATCTCTCTTCTGGTTTCTCTTTATTCTCCTGATCTGGAATTCATTTCTTTCTTTTTCACTGAAAAATTGCTTCCCTCTGGATTCTCTTCCCAGCACAAACTTCTTTTTCTGTGTTACCTCCAAGACATTTTCTGCCTCTGGTTCTGCTCATCTTCCTCAATTTTCCTGACCATGGTGTCTTTTCATGGATTTAAAACCCTTTCCCCCTCCCTTTTCTCAAATGCATTTATTTTCCTTCTTCCTCCTCCATTTTAAATGTTCAATCTCCTTTTTATTCCTTTCCACCAGGCAAGGATTCAACTCAGAAATATCATCAAACAACTTCAACTCTGCAGCACTACTAGCAAAATATTCCTTTAAAAATCACATTCCATGAAAGGGGAAAAAAAAAAAAAAAAGAGATTTCCAGCAAACTTCCAAATTTTCCTAATCAGCATTTGAATTCCACCAACAATTTCAGTTTCCAGTGGAAATGGGGATGAAATTCTGTTTAATTAAAATGTCTTTGGGTGCCTCCAATCTAAATTGAGCTCCAAATCCTGTGTTTGTGCATTTATTTAATGAGTGTAAAATGCCACTGGGTCCATCCCTATTTTCCTTTATCCAGTGGAGGGAGGAATTTCTGATTGGCAGCAAAGCAAGAAGAAGCGTGACAAAAAATAGACAATAATTAATTTATTCAGACAGGATGTGAGAAATCCAGAACCACAATAAATCAAGGACTGCAGGCACATGAAATTGGGAATTTCACATCCTCTTGCTGGGGAGAGATTTCTGAATTTTTTCTCTTCCCCTCCTGCTCTTCCATGAGAAAATTTTCGTGGATTTAAGGTCTGCTCAAGCAAGCAGAAAGGAAATTTTCTGGCAAATCCTAATAAAAATAGAGGAAATAACTTTTTTTTTTTCCTTTTCCCCCCCCAAGGTTACTTGGATCCAACCTCACCTTTAGGAAAGTGCCCAATTGTTTGACCTGAGGATGCTGTGAAAACTCTGGAATTTTTTTACATTTCCAGGTGAACTTTCCTTGGCCAAACAACCCCTGCAGCCAAAGCAATCAGGGAGAACAATGAGTCAGAAAAAAGCTGGAATTAAAAAGCTTTGCTTTGCTCACATCCTGGATTGATTTCCTTTCATGATTTCCCTCTGACGGCCCTGCTCAAAAATAAAATCAGGAATAATAAAAATCAGGGAATTCGCCCCTCCCTGCTGCTT
>VXBI01008137.1:9834-35521 GCA_013397375.1 Toxostoma redivivum | reverse complement strand
AAAAACCAGGGAATTCGCCCCTGCCTGCTGCTTCCAAGACAGGATTTACTCACCAAGTGTTGACAGAGCAACAGAGCAAAATGGGAATTCAAGCAGTAAAACTCCAGGAAAAATCGGGATTTTCCTGCTTTTGTTATTCTTGCATTGTGCTCATAATGCAGAGGTTAAAAGGTGTGGGGGTACAGGGACATTTTTGGGGTGTTGGGTCTTTTTTTTGCTCTCTTTGTAGGCTTGAAGAAGGATTTTACTTCATATTTAAAGAATATTTAGATAGATAGATAGATAGATAGATAGATAGATAGATAGAATATATTTGATCTCTGAGTTCCTGAGGGCAAGGAGTCTGGGAGATTTGGTTTAAGGTGTGACTTTGAAGCAACATTTTGTTCAATGAGATCAAAACTAACTCCTGCTAATCCTCTTTGAAGTGGCTGCTGCTCCCTATAACAGTGGGGTGGTGCAGTCAAAGCAGAATGAAGGGATGGTAAATTNTCTATATATCTATATAGATATATGAATGTATAAATGTACAGATGCAAATAATACAAAAATAAATAATATCCAAATGTATAAATATTGTATAAAATCAAACTAATTTTTAAAAATCTGACCCCAAAACCACAACCCAGAGCAGATTTGGGGTCTTATTTCTATAAATACTTCCCTGCTCTTCATTATGTTTTATTTCATATTTAAAACTGGATGAGCTGCATCACCCATTCGGGGGATTATTTGTGAATCAAAAATTCAGTCAAAAGGTTTTGTTAACCTGAATTCTTCCCCATTTTCCTGCTGAAAAGCTTCAGTTATTCCCAAAAAAAAAAAAAAAATTAAAAAAAATGAGTTGGTGAGGCCTCATCTGTCCTTGAAGTGCCAAAACCTCACAGGGAACACTTCAAGTTTCCATGGCAAAACCTTGTGGGCCAAAATATTTATTCCATAGATCAGGATTAATTTTTTTTTCCAAAAAAAAATCAGGTGGAAGAAAGAATATATTTATTTAGGAGATTTATTGTGTTGGAAAAAAATGGTTTGATCTCCTCCCAAAGGATATGAACACACAGAAAACAAACTGCAGCAGGCATTAATTTTGGGGGGTCGTGGCAAACAGCAAATTAAAATATTGCTGAAAATTAATAATTTTTTTATACTCCATTTATATTTATGGAATTCATGTGCCACAAAAGAGGTGGAGCGTAAGGAAGGAAGGAAGGAAGGAAGGAAGGAAGGAAGGAAGGAAGGAAGGAAAAAAAGGAAATTTTTAAAGAATGAATCAAAGCATTTTCCAAGATGTACAAGAGGATGGAGGGACAGGACAAGGAATTTTCAGAAGGAAAGGTCATGGAGATTTCATTTTAAGCCATGAAGAATAATTTGAAACATGGGTGTGAAAAAACTTTATTTAAAAGTTCCAAGAAAAATCCCAGTCTGGCAAAGCTGTTGACAAAGAAAACTGAACATCTGACCATGAAAAGTTTAAATTCATCAAGAAGTGTCTGCAGATAGAAAAAGGAAAATTTTGTGTCAAAGCATAGAGAATCCTCGTGTTTTATGGTTATTAAATGGTTTATCAAAGCCCTGGAACGTTGTTATAACCCAAACAGGAATTATGGACTTGAAGTGAGTAAAAAAAAATCATTTCTCAAGTTATAAAAGAAAAAGAAGGAACATCTTAAATTATTTCTTTTTTGCTTTTCAAATCATTGCATGAACTCTTCACAATTCCAGGCAGGCCAGATGACATGGTCACCTCAGCAATTTAGGATCCTAAAAAGCAGAATAAATTTGGAAGATCTCTGATTTTCCAAAAGCCACGAGCGCTTCGCTCCAAACCATTCCTTGAAGAGAATTTTAACAGAGATGTCACATCCAGAGTGACAACACTGGATTTAATTGCTGTAGGAGATATAAAAGGTGGATTCACCATCCCTGGAGAGGTTTGAGGGGTGTGGAATTAGGGATGTGATGGTGGATTTGGCACTGCTGGGGTCAGCTTTGGACTCCATGCTCTCCAAAGCCTTTTCCCATCTGGCTCCAGATCTGCAGGAGCCCAGTCTGCTGCTGGGATTCAGGGGGGTTCATTTCCCCTGGTTTTTGGAGGCACAGAAACATCCAGCTCATTTTGGGGATTAGTGTTATTACCTGATTATTTTTCAAGAATCGCCCATGGCAGGATTTATGGCTTCTCTAAAATCCAACAAGTCCATCCCAATGCCAACATTTCCAGGGCAGGAAACACCCTCCTGTCCTCCTGCTCCTGCCTGGGCCAGGCTGGGACAGCCCCTGGCTAATCCTTAGCTGAAGGGAATGGCAATGAAAGCACAGACACAACATTTCTGGAAAACAGTCTGCACTTCTTGGATTTTTTTTTTCCCTTGGCTCTCAAGAGAGATCTACAAAGAGCTGGTTCAACCTCTCTTTGCTGGAAGGAGCTCCCTTTTGGAGAGGAACAAGCTAAATCCCACCCCTTTATCCCCCTTCTCATTCCCAAATCTCCTAAAAGAGCTGCCCCTCTTCCCACTGGAAGATCCCATTTCCTCCCTTGCACTCCCACTGTGCTCTAACCCCACTATCAAAGCTTAAAACAATAAAATTTTGGGAAACTCTCACATTTTCCAATGCCAAGCCCTGCATTCTGTGTCTGGACCAGAGATTGTTTGAGACCTTGCACTGATAAATTATGAGTATTCAGGATATTTTTGGGAAAGTAGGGGAATTTCAAAGACATGCCTTTCCATGAACAGCTGCCTGGAAAATTCAGAGCTCGGAACAAGACCAGTATCCGATCAGAGGAAATCCTAATCCCTGTCTCTCCTACATTTCTGGATTTTTAGCTGTGCTGTTTTCAAGTTGTCCCTGTGTTATGAAATCCTCCCTCTCTGTGGTGCTTGGAAAAGCCCATTTATGGACAAAATGGATGATAAAGTCTCTTCACTCCTCCAGAACATGGCTGTGCCAATATTTTAGGGATTTAGTGCTGGTAGAGCCACCAGAATGACAAATTTGGAAGAGCAAATCCTCCTGACTCACCCAAGCAAAGAAGCTGACAGGGAACACGGAGAAGATCCTTACCTGTGTGAGGGCTTTCAAATAAACCAAAATTAAAGCTTGGATTTGTTGAGGTGGAGCCAGAATCACCATCAGGAGCCGTGGAATGCTCAGACCTGGAAAAGTGGAGGCACAGAGAGGCTCACACAGGGTCCAGAATGTTCTATCAGTGACTGTGTGGACACATTGATGGGCAGATGGAGATGTCCACTCAGGATGACAGAATCAGCCAGATTTGAGAAAGGAGGGATGGACCATGGCCTTCAGAGAGGTCAATCCCATGGCTCTGGTCCATGAGTGGATGTAAGAGCTCCAGAATTTCCCCTGGATTTGGGGAAAGATGAGATTTCTGCATCTCAGAAATCTTTGGAGTTAACCCTCAGTGGAGATGTTGGAGATTCGAGGTCCTTGCAGAAGCCCAGGAGGAGCTGCACTCCTCATTTAGGAGGGAATTTTCTAGAATCCAGAATTCCCACTAAGCTGAGGAACAGCCAGACCTGGGAATTTGCTCATTCACTTGGTCATGCTTGGGCCAGAATAAACCTAAAAAATCAGAGTTTGGATTAGGGCACGGAATTTTCATGGAGCCTGTTTTTATGGAAGATGTGGAGGTGGCTTCCTGGAGTGGCTGTTGTTGTAAGGAATGTTTCTCTGGACCAAGGGCTCCATGAGGAACCTGCCAGTCTTCCCTGCCCTGGGAATTTTTTTTTACTGCTTCTTGATAATCAGGAATGGCTCAGGCTGGGGTTGGATTTGTGTCCATGGAATATCTTCAGCTTCCATGGAATGCCAGCACTGCTTCCCAACACCTTTTTCCCTTCCCAAGCTGGTTCTTTCCATCTCTTCCCCAATATTTCTCTGGGAGTTTGTTTGGGATTGATTAAATTTCTAATGTATGGATTCCTGAGTGGAGATTAAAAAAGGATCCATAAATTACCCCGAGGGCTGAATTTCACTTATTCCCTGTTGCACGTGGGTGTTAAAACAGACAAAATTTGCCTCTCCCTTTCCTCAGTCATTTTTCCAACCCCACTGGCTTTTATTAAACTGATTTATTTATTTTTCCCTCCTTTCCCACTCAATTTGAAGTGGCTGCTCCCTCATCCCCAGCAGTGGCTCACAAAACTTATATGGAAAGGGAAATAATTTATTGTTCAATAATTTGCTTTTCTGTTGGCAGATATGACGTGTTCCCTTCTGTTTGTTGGGCCCCAATAATGTGGGGGAAAATAAACTACATTCTTTACTCTTTTATTTTTTTTAATTTTGACTTCATCCTTGTATTTTTTACCTTTGAAAAAAAACCCTTTGTGATCTCAACAACCACGTAATGACTCCAAGTGAATAACCAGTCTATCCACGAAATGTTTTCCTGGGTGTTCCCTTCTGCACCAGCCAATTTTTCCTCACTTTCAGGAAGGCAGCCAAGATAAGGAAATATTCATCATTTCTGCACTGCATTATTTCAGTGGAAACAAAGGCTCACACTGTGCATATTTGTGTATATTGTGCCTTGATTGTAGGCGCTGTCATCCTGAATTCAGGATTTTGGAGTGGCTTTGGAGCCTTGCTGTTCCCCAGTCATTCATGGAAAAGCCACTTGGATAAGTGAGGGAAGCTGTGGTTATAATTTTGGTGTCCCTGCAAAGCCAAATCTTTGCATTTCTGCCCCTTTTGTCCCCTTCTTGTCACCCTCTGACAAAAAAGTTTGTGTGTGGCCACTCCTGGAACCTGACCATGGAACTGATCCAGGTGGAAAAGAACCTGGGGAAAAAAAAAACCCAACAAAAAAAAAGCAAAAACAAAAAAAACCACCAAAACAAACAAACAAAAAAACACCAACAAAAAAAAAAAAAAGCCCATCCATGACTTTTTAGGGATGGGACTCCAGCACTGCCCTGAATAGCAGTGCCAGGGCTGGACAATCCTTTTCAGAAATTTTTCCCAATATCCAACCTAATGATGGACTAGGAGAGATTATGATATAGGAGATTATTATGGAATCAATGTTAGGTGTCAGGCACCCTCTCCTGGAATATCTGCCTATACTGGGAAAGAAGGGAATAAATCAGGGAATTCTTTTTCACCTCTCTGAGCTAAATCTGAACTGAAGATCTTGATGAATCACTGAGGTCATCAAGACACTTTGCATTTTCCCCTGGAACCAGATATTGGGTTGTCCATCCCTAAATAATGACATTCCAGGTGGGAGAGGAATCTGAGCAGTGGAAAAAGTTGGGCTGAAAATTAACACCTCACAGGACAGAAAATATAGAGGAAAAAAAAGAAATTATTAAAAAAATATTAGTAGTTATAAAGAATGAGAACCAGGCTGTGATTAAAGGCAAGGTGAGGAGTTCTTGCAACATTTTTTACTGTACAAAAAGTGGAAATTAAATAATTTTGGAATTATGGACAAGTAATCTATAATCACCAAGTGTTACCACAGTTATAACATCTGTGTATGAATAATTAATTAGCTCAGTTAATGAGGGAAGGCTCTCTGCAGGTTTTTGTCCCATTCCCATGAAAAACTCCTCTTCAAACGTCCCATTTGTCCAAAGACAAACTCCAGGACTCTCCTTGCCCAGCAATTCCCAGCCTGAGCCTGATTTAGGCAGCTTTTGGGCATTCCCTAAGGGATTAAAGGTTGGGAGATCAGGGAAGGTCCAGTCAGGAAGGAAGGCTGGGTAATGCAATTAATTCATCCTTTAACGAGCAGGCTGTGGTAACAGCAGCAATCCATGGATCTCTCCAAGGATCTGGACACATATGTGAAAAAATTCCACATTCTGCTTCCTTCCCTCAGCACTGTATAGAGTTCATCCATGGATTTTTGGCCAAAATAGACTTTTCCAGGCCTGAGATAGCAGAGAGGAAAAGGAGAGGCAGAGAGCAGGAAAACTCCCATGAATGTGTCATCCAAAGCCAGATAAAATTTCTGTGACACCAGGACTATAATTATAGTTATAACTATAATTAGAGTTTTGATCTTCAGCATGCTCCAGCTGATCTTAGCCTTGGAGTGATGGACACAAGACCCACAGGAATGTCACTGCCATACTGGGAGGGGAAACAGGAGCATTAAATTATTTATTCACAGCTGGGGAGAAAATTCCTATGAGGTCTATGAGATGGATTCTATCCCAAATCCTTGTCATATGATCTTATCTCGTTTTTGAGAAATAAAAGTGTTCAAGGTAGACACAGAATCCCAGAATGATTTGGGGTGGAAGGGACCTTAAGGGTCCTGTTTTCCAACTTCTTCACCTTCCACCATCCCAGGCTGCTCCAAGCCCTGTCCAACCTGGCCTTGGACACTTCCAGGGATCCAGGGGCAGCTTCTCTGGGAAATCCATTCCTGGCCCTCACCACCCTCACAGGGAAGAATTCCTTCCCAATATTCCATCTATCCCCGCCCTCTGGCAATGGGAAGAAATATCTAGGATAGATGTAATAAAAGCTGTGAAGGAGAAAATATTTTAGGGATGGATTGGCTTTGGCTTCAGGAGTTTGGGGTTTTTCATGGATGCTGTACCCATACATAGAGCAGAACATTCCTCCAGTGGGGTATCTCTGCATTCACCAGCTTTAAATGTGGGAAATCCTGCCCCTTACAGCCAGGAAAACAGAAGAGCACCAACTGGAATTAAAATTCCTTGTGTTCTGCTTTGTCCACATGCACAGGGTCCAGAGGAGAAGCCAGCTCCTTGTTCAAGTTCTAACCATGGCCCTTCCTTGGCCTCAAATCCAGCATGGGGAGGTCATTAAATTCCTTCCCAACAGTTCAAGGAGATTGGAAAAAATCCTAATGGGGGGGTGGTTCCCTCAGAGCAGGGAAGGCTGGTGGTGATGTAACATGGAGTCTGGAGAGGAGGGAAGGATAATGATGCCAGAAGAATGGAAAAAGGAGCAAATGTTCTCCTTTACTGGGTGGAAGTTTGGGAAGGAGCACACCTCGGCCAGGAGGTGCAGGGATGCTGTTACTGGTTAAACTGTTACTGGTTGTGCTGGTTTGTGCCAAGCTTGGATGCTGGGCTGGATCCAGCAGAGATGTTTCTGGTGTCTGAACTGTGGAAACAACTTCAGGCAGAAGTTAGTGTAAAACAAGAGATTTCAGCTTGCCAGAACAATTCATTCATGTCTGGAGAAGGACTTTTAATGGGTTTTTAAATTCTGAATTTATTTTTCCCTCATGTGACAGTTTGCAGATTCAGCACTGCCCATAGGGTGACATTGACCATTCCCCACTGGGGGAATCTCCAAATTTCCATTGGCTGAGAAGTTCCCTTGATACATACCTGATGCTGCTTCCATGGATCGAGTTTTTTTTTCCTGAGTGCCTTGATTTTTCCTCTTGGCACTCAGGAAAACTTTGGCCCTCCCCACACCATTTCAGTGCCCTGGCAAGGACCATGACATCGGGCCTCAAAGCCAGGGGTGTGGCCTAATTTATTCAATTCTTCCCTCTTTCCTCTGCTTGTTCCTGAGCATTAATTGTGTGGGGACTGGGGCAGGAGCAGTGTGTGCTCCAGAGGCTGCCAAACCCAACGGATCCAGCCAAGTGAAAAATAAAAAGGTCGGGTTCAAAAGTCTACGCGAGAGAGCCGCGGGTTTTCCGACGGCTCTGACATCTCAAAGGCTCTGATGGATGTTTCCTTTGTTTGTTCTGTGACCACGCAGAAGTTCTATAGAAATTGGGGCAGATCCCATGATCTCCTCCCCTTGGCTGATCCAGATTATTTATCCTGGTTTATTATTCCTTGGGCCACATCAAAAGCTCGTCCTTCCCTCTGCCGAGCGCCCCTGACGCTGTTTCGAGACGTGAAACGCGCACAATTCATAAACAACCTTCTTCCATCATCCCTGCAATATACTGGGGGGAAAATAAATTATAAGGAACTTCGATGCTCCACCCAAAATTCCACCAGGGAGCCCTGAGAACAGTTTACCTCTCGCTCCTTAATTTGAAAGCTAACAGCAAATGTGTCCTCTGGATCCAGAGTGAGTCAGAGCTCGCTGCAGATAAAAGCGGGTGTGGTGGAGGAAGGAGGGAGGGCAGGAAACAGATGTGTCTGTGGGGTTTCTGTCTGGGCAACTGGGGAGCTCAGGGGCCCTTGAAGAAGGGCTGGGATAATTCTTTAATTGGTGTAAATGAAGGTTGGATTTACTCTGGTTCACTCAGCAGAGCATCGACTCCTTTTTCTGTTTGCATGGATCAGTCAGAATCTGAATCTCAGCGCCTCCAGAGAGCCAAATCCATCTCCATTTGGGCTGTCCTTCTATAAGTGAAAGCTCTCTTTAAATCACTGCACTTACCTCCTTAATTTAATTAATTAATAAAATTTTTTGCTTTGAGAAAGAAGAGAGATTTAAGGCCAGAGACTGAAAACCCCCGCCTGGGAGTTCAGCAGCAGCCAGGTCTCCTTTGCTGTGCTCAAAGCAGCAAAAAAAAAAAAAAAATTGTCAAAATAAAGAAGCACTTTCTTTCCATAAGGCATCAGCATGGGAAAACGATGGGATAATTGGTTTCCTTTAGGAAGGAGAATATAGAGACTCTCAGTTCTGCCCCCCCAAATCCCCAGCTCCCCTTTGGAAAAGGTTTCCGTGCATGTTCGGTGATTATCCCATCAGCAGGGAGGACACTGGGAAGCACCTGATGAAGAAACACGGGAAGATCCAAACTAAACAGAAGTGGGAGCAGAGGAGCCAGCTCTGCAGAACATTGGATAACTGCAGCCTTTAATTTTAAAAGGAAAATTTTCCACTTCTTCAGTGAAAGGTCACATCTGGCAAACATTGTGAGAGTGTTAACAATTAGAAAAATGAAATATCTTTGCCTTCAATTTTAGTTGACAAAATAAATACGAGAATTCCATTGATCCTTTTAACAGACCATTGTATTATTCTTTGGGATATAGAGAATTTCCAGCCTATTTCCAATCTGATCCAATTAAAGGGAGCAAAACTTGAATGGCAAATCACGAGGCCTTTCCCACTTTGGCTCCAAAAAACCTCTCATAAATACCTCAAGGAATTGCTTTTATCCTCTGGTGACTCAACAAGATCCCCATAAAAATCAAGATCTGCATTTTAGATGGGATGTTTTGCATGGATGGACACAGTGCTGGGACCTGTAACAGGGAATTTTTGCAAGGAATTTATTCCCCATTCCCAGGGAATTTTTCTGAATTATCCTGTAACTCCTTGGAGATGGGGCAAGATGAGATGGGAGTTGCTTCCTACACCCTGGAACTGTGGTGTTGTCTTGGGTATCATGGTAGGTGGTCCAAAAAGTCCCTTTTGGATGTTGACTCAGGAGAAATAAGATCCAATTTCCTTGGTTGTTCTTGTCTGTGCTCCATCATTTCAGAGGAATTTTTCCAGAGCATCCCAAGTGTTCACTGAATTAAAGGAATTGCTAAAAGGAGTTGTGAGGGTGGTTTCTAGCACTGTGCACCTCGGAGGAGGAAGAAAATTCCACCAAAACCTAAATGTAGTCATTATTTATCCTCTCCCATCCCAGAATTCTCCTGAGCTGGGTGTCCCCGTGGTGACAATGGAGATGTGGCAGCACAGGAACAATTTCAGAGCATCCCAGGATGGTTTGGGTTGGAAGGGAATTTAAGGATTATCTTGTTCCACTATCCCAGGCTGCTCCAAAGCCCTGTCCAGCCTGGCCTTGGACACTTCCAGGGATCCAGGGACAGCCACAGCTTCTCTGGGAATTCCATCCCAGGGCCTTCCCACCCTCCCAGCCTGGAATTCCTTCCCAATATCCCATCTAAACATTCCCTCTTTTAGTTTAAAGCCATTCCCTCTCATCCTGTCACTCCATCCCTTGCCCACAGCCTCTCTCCATCTTCACTGTTGGGTTCCTTCACGTCCTGGAATATCACAATTAGGTCACCCCAAAATTTTTCTCCAGGCTGGAAAAATTATCCTGTAGGAATGTGCAACATTTTAGTCCCATCTAATAAAATTTTGTTTCTGTTTTATGAGCAGGATTGATTTCTGATGGAAAAAAAGTCCATCCTCCATTCTGGAATTCTTTCCAGAATCCCTTTAAAATTCACTGATTTTCCATCAGCTTTCTTGTTTGTAGCTCTTAAGCATAAGGAATTAGAATATCAAGAATCAAATTTGGGCCATATAAGTTTTACAGAACTTACAGAAAATGTAAATATTTTTAGAAGACATTAAAATTTTTTCCCTGAACATGTCACACAGAGTTTCTTATTCTCACAGGTTTTTCATTGATAAATAAACACTGAAGCACTGAGGAAACTTTGAAATCTTCAAAACATCTTTTGGGAAATAATTATCTTGATTTCACTCAACGAGAGCCAAGGTTGTTTATTTTTATGGATTTTTTTTTTCTTTATTTGGCATTGGCTTACTTATGTAGGAATATCCAGAAATACATAAAATAAAATTAACTGAAAGAACATTTTTGTTTTGATTTGTAATGGGGAAAGATTTGTATGTTGAAAAAAATAAATAAATGGATGAATAAATAAATCTGCAACACACTTTACTCTTTGAAACATTCCCTGAACTTTTTGTGGAGTAACAGCAAGAGGAATAAAAGGAAAATGAGTGAAGAAAAAGTCATTTCAATCACTAGATAAAAGTTCAGCTTCTTGTAGGATCTGCCCAGCTAAACCCAGCCCTGTCTGCAGGTACAGCATCAATCCCACAATCCTTCCTCCCCTCCAACCTTTCATTTCCATCTGGAATTCCTCCCAGAACATTTTAACTCTTTTCCTTGATCCTGGAGCAAAGCTTTGATTGCTTGCAGCTGACTGAAGCTGAAGACAAGACATGGAAGAGCATCAGAGAAGAGCCAAGCCTGGAATGCTGCAACACATCAGGATTATCCCCGAGGGCTTGGGAGCTTTTCCATGCCTGAAGGAGCACTGGGATGAACTGGAGAAAATCCACGGGCCTCCAATCTGGATGGAATTCACAGCTCTGCCCAGAGAAATGCTGGATGTGCCATCCCTGGAAGTGTCCAAGGCCAGGCTGGATGGGGAAACAAAACAAAAAAACTGGGAAGAATTCACCAACTGATAGCAAATTCAGCCTCTGGTTACAGTAGCTTTACTCCATAAAATACGACCCTGTGATTTTACAGTGCATTTCTCTGGGATGATTGGAATCAGATTGGGTTTTTTTCCCCCTGAAATTCAGAGTTAGAGAAATGCCAGACATCCATGGATACAAATTTCCATGGATACAGAAGGAGCCAGGGATGATCCAATGGAAGTGCTGGATGAGCAGGATGAATCCAAGGGAAGGCTGCCCTAACTCTTTACAGACATCCCTGTCCTTCCACGCAGCTGGAAAGGTGGAAAAATGTCCCTGCAGGTGAAAGAATTGCCAGCAGTGGGAAATGTGAATTTGGTGATGCCAGGACATCGTGTGGGAGCAGCCTGGTCCCTGTCCTGGAGCTGGGAGTGCAAACCTTCAGATCTGGAGTCAGTGTGCTGGTGGGAGGAGCTGTGGCTGCACAGCCCCTGGAATTGCTCCAGGCTGGATGGGATTGGAGCTCCCTGGGGTGCTGGGAGGTGTCCCTGCCCATCCCTGCCCATCCCTGCCCATCCCTGCGGATCCTGAGGGTCCCTTCCAACCCAAACCCCTCTGGGATTCTGGGACAGCAGATTCCCCTCACCAAGGGGAGTGGACAGGTCCCTTGCACCTTCAGTCAGGAGAGAACAAAACCCAAATCCCTGAGTTTGGGCTGATCCATCCCAGCCACATCCCAGCCTCTCCAGGCACCTCCAGAGCAGCCAAGGCTCAGCCCTGCTCGGCCTCCTGGCCATTCCTGACCCTCTCCTCCTCCTCCTCTGCCTTTCCTTGGCACTCCCATCCATCAGCATCCTGCTGAGCTCCTGAAAACTCCCAGCTGCCCCATTCCCAGCCCTCCAGGGCACACCAAGTTTGGGCTCCTTTTTCTCCTGCAAGAAGCAGCCACGTTTTCATGGAGCCTCCACATTTTCAGAGATCATTCCCAAGTTGGATCACTAGAGAACAAACATTCCCAATATTTTATTGGGAAGAGGTAAAAAGTCTGATGTCTGATTTATTTTCCTGTCATGATTTCCTGACAGAATTCCCACCTTTCCTTACCCTAGAATCATAGAATCCTAAAATTATTTGGACTGGGAGAGACTTTAGGATCAGCTCATTCCAACCCCCTGCCATGGACAGGGACACTTTCCACTGGAGGAGGTTATATTATGTTGGAATAACATATTTTTAAGCAACAAATCAATTTTAATTAGAGCTAATTCCTTCATTAGATCAATTATCAACAATGTTAATTCAATGAAGAAATTCAGCATATTCCTATTTAGAATAAATGGGGAAAAAAGAACATTATGTTTTTCCATCTGAGGAGAACGAGACATGAAAATATTTCCTTCTCTGAAGGCATCTCAAAAATCCCAAAATATCCTTAATGAACAGAAAATCCTTATTTGGTTTGAGACAAAGGTGATGTTGCTCTAATTCTAAAGGATTATTTTAAACTGAAAATGTATTTTTAAAACATATTTTTGGAGCTGGAAATAGAAAACCTTCCGCTAACAACACTGGAATGAGACATTTATAAAATTAAACTCTTCTATTTATTGAAACAAAAGTCCTTGGGATTTAATTACATTATTTTAATTGTATAAAAACTTTAGCCTGGTAATTATATTTCCATATTTTCCAGGCGGGAAGCTGAGATTTCCTACGGAAAGTCTAAGGAGTAGAATTGTCTTAACTCTGCATCTGAGCCTGGCACAATCAGGACCTGCCTTATTATCCAGAGCTTGGGGCAAAAATATCCAAAGAAAAAGCTTGGTTATGGGATTTGACTTCACATTTATCCACAAATGGAAATGTTCAGTGGAAAATAATTAGGGAGATCTCCCTGATCCCTGACTTTGGGAATGTTCTGTTAGGGCAGTGTTAGATCTTGGATTGATCATAAGGATCTTGAGATAAGCTGGGATCACATCCAGAGAGATCCAGAATTTCAGGGATCGAAAACCAAGTTTTATCTGAACAATGTGGCTTTTTTTGGGACAAGGATTAGGAATTTCTCTGCCACGTTTTTTGTTTTCTTTGCTGATAAGAGCTGGAACCTTCCAGGTCTTTTCGAGATCCTTCCACCCTCGTGGGAGCACTGAGCTTTGCTGCTGGATCCATGGAAACTTCTGGAGTGCACCCAAATGCTGGGAATGGCGAAGTCATGCAGAATGACAAGAGGAGGAATTTGTTTGTCCTTTCATATTGGCATTAAAAATAAAATAAAATCCTTGGAAACCCCAAAAGGTGATGGGAAGATCACAGGATCATGGAACCATGGAATGGGTTGGGCTGGAAGGAACCTTAAGGATCATCCCATTCCATTTCATCCCACGGCAGGGACACCTCCCACCGTCCCAGGCTGCTCCAACCTGGCCTTGGACACTTCCAGGGATCCAGGGACAGCCACAGAAACTCTGGGAATTCCATCCCAGCCAGGAATTCCTTCCCAATATCCCTAAACCTCCTCTGTGTCAGTGGGAAGATGCTCCAGTTCAGTCCCATTCTGGGAAGCAAGGATTTGGGAACAGTCAGTGTCCATCTGTCAATCTGGCAATCCTAGGAATTGTGTTTGTGGGAATGTTCAGGAGAAGGAATCAGTGAAGACAGCAGATAACAAAACCTTCCTCTTAAAAACAAGGAATTTAAAACAAGGAATTTAAAACAAGGAATTTAAAACAATTCCCGGTCATTGGTTGTCCAACACAACCTAAAGAATTCAAACACAAAGAAATCCTGCAAGGAAATAAGATGGAAAACAAGGCAGGTGTTTTATTTTCTTTTATTTTATTTTTTTTTAGTTATCTACCCAGACTTCCATAAAATCCAAGCACTGGCTCGGCAATACAGAACCAGGGAAAGCCTCAGGACCTGCTCTGGAGGCAATTTTCCATCAAATTTTCCAGAACAAAGTGAAGGATGGGGCTCTGCAGTGGATATTCCAGGAGCACTCTGGCTCTGTGGGCACAGTGGGACTTGGCCAAAGGCTGGACTTGATCTTGGAGGTCTTTTCCCACCTTAATGATTCCACAATTATCAGAGAATGATCAAATCCTTCATTATCAAAACTCCAAGAGCAAGAATTGGTTGGATCCTTTGAGGAACTGATGTCTGGACAGGTTTTGTTGGGATGAACTCAGCATTTTCAGCACTCTGAAATTCAAACCTTTCCTGGATGCCTCCACAGGCTCTGAAATCCCAAATCCTCCCCACATAACTGAGCTCCCACTTGAACAACCTCTGCCTCCAACTAAAGGGAAGAAAATCATTTTCCTTCCTTCACTGTCCCTGCTGATGTTAAAAACCTGTTTGCATCTCTTGGTAAAATTTTATATAACATTTTAAAGGTCACAGTTTGTCGGTGGACGCCTTTTGTATAAAATATGACTTTGTGTTGGCAGCTCTAGCCTGAAAAACGCTGCAGTTTTCCTGTAACTCCACTAAGGAGCAGGAAGGACATTAGGGCTGGATCCTGCTTTGGATTTAAAACTAATAATCCCCATCCCACTTTTTTTGTAAAACTTGTGACTCCTTTCACTCAGCTGATTGACAAATTCACCTTTTTAAGTGCTCTACAATTTCATTTTCTTCCAGGACACAAACCCTGGTGATTTATTTTCAACTCAAAAAATGAGAGGTCAAGACTTTCCCATCATAAGGAGAATTCTGCTGTTCAAACACAGCAATTGAAGAACCCCAGATTATTCCAGAGCCAAATAATTCTGTTTTCCTTGAGGTTTTATACTCCTTGTTCCTGAATTCATCCAGGTCTGGTGATGGGCTTTGAAGAATTTTCCATGGAGCTTTACTGGGAAGAGTTTGAGATGAAAAAGGAGGGAATAATAAAAGAGATTTGTCCATGAGTGTGGGAATTGATGAAGCAGAGTGAAATCCCAACAGGAACAATGTCCTGGGACAAAGGAGTGTCTGGAGCATCTGGAAAAGTTCTGCTAAGGGGCAAAGTCAAAGCTGAGCCATTCTAAATATTAAATAGGAAAAATATCAGTTGCATTCAAATAATTTATTGATAAGTTGTCAAATTATCCATTATTAGAAGTGGTTCTGTTAACAGGGACGGGGATCTGTAAAATCCAGGACTTTTGTAAGCAAATCCAATGTTAGGAGGAGCAGAGAACACACATAAACAGGAATTAAACAGAATTGTGGCCTTCTGGAAACCTGAGAATTTACTGAGATTTCCCCCTAATTTCCAAATCCAAGCCACCATTCCTCCACCATCCCAATATAATGGGATTCTGGATTTCGGAGGAGATCATCCACCCCAAACCCCTGCTTGGAGCAGGTTCTTCAGGGCTGGGTTTTGATATCTCCAGGAATGGAGACTCCACAACCTCTCTGGACACTCTGGCCCAGTATCCAAACACCCTCCCAGTAAAAGAAAAAATACATAAATTCCAAGTTCAGATGGAATTTTGTGTTTCCGTTTATGCCTCTTGTTCTCTCACTGTTCATGACAGAATAAAATTTGACTCCAAACCCTTTATTCCTTTTTTGGAATTAATTTTTCCCTCTGATAAGAACTTCCTGAACTTTCCCTTCTCCAGGCTGAAGTCCCAGTTTTTCCAGCTTCTTTTCATATGGCAGATGCTCCCTGAACCATTTTTGTGGCCTTTCCTGGACTTCCACCTTATCCATGTTTTTCCTAGGCTAGAGAGTTCCAGGTGTACCCTCCCCACTGCTATTATCAATTTTAGGGAGCTAAACTGGAATTAATGGACAAAATATTGGATCAGTGCACATCATTTTCAGAGTAAGCTGCCAAATCCATCCAAAACTCAGGAAAATGGGATGAGGAAGATGGAATAGGGTCACCTACACCAAATTCTGTCTCTGGGAAAGAAACCCCTCTGCCATACAGCTGCACAATCAGAACCTGCTTTATTATCCACAGTTTGGGGCAAAAATATCCAAAGGAAAAGCTTGGTTATAGGACACAGGCACGTGTCATCCCAGGAAAAGCTCAGTGAGATTTTTCAGGAAGAATTCAGGCCCTAAAGCAGGAATTTGTTGTGGATCTTGTGCTGCACCCACTGTGGGGTCAACAATAGATTTGGGAATTCCTAAATGGAACAGGCACCTGGTTCTCTCATCTTGGAATTTAATAATCTCCCTGTAATCACACCTTTAATTGGCAAAACTGCTGGGGTTTCCCAGAATGGGTTGCCAGGTAATTCCTTTTATTTTCCTGTGGGGTAGAAAAGAGGATTTTTGAGAGGGACTTTCCCTCCAAGCTTCCCAAAGATTTGTTTCACAGCACCAAGGGATTGTTTGGATCCTCTTAGGGATCATCCAGTGCCACCCCTGCCATGGCAGGGACACCTCCCACTGTCCCAGGTGATCCAGCCTGGCCTTGGACACTTCCAGGGATCCAGGGGCAGCCACAAATCTCTGGGAATTCCATCCCAGCCAGGAATCCCATCCCAATATCCCATCCATCCCTGCCCTCTGGCAGTGGGAGCCATTCCCTG
This sequence comes from Toxostoma redivivum, assembly GCA_013397375.1. Taxonomy (NCBI): domain Eukaryota; kingdom Metazoa; phylum Chordata; class Aves; order Passeriformes; family Mimidae; genus Toxostoma; species Toxostoma redivivum. The sequence goes on along the minus strand of VXBI01008137.1, from coordinate 18,905 downwards.
TGTGCTGTCCCTCCATCCCTTGTCCCAAAGTCTCTTTCCAATTCTCTTGGAGCTGCCCTTATAAATGTAGGGAAGTTTTAAAATGCAGTTTTATCTCCTCTCTAGGAAATCTTTGTGTGAATAAAAGATGATTAATCCTCATTTGATGTTCATGAGACACATCAGACTATAATTATAATAATAATAATAATAATAATAATAATAATAATAATAATAATAATAAAAAAACTGTGTGATTTAGGGTGTCCATCAGCCACCTTGAATTGGGTTCCTTCTGCCATTTGAAACTTCCTGAAGACTTTTGGGATGAGCAGATGCAATCCAAGAGAACCTTCAGGTGGGACAGAGAAAGGCTTGGGGAACATCCTCATGGAAATCAAAATATCCGTGTTCAAACACTGGATCATGGCAGTCAGTGCCCACACATTCCCAGTCCTCACCAATTAATGGGATTAACTTTTATCAAACAACCTGACAAATCACATCCCATGGACCTACTTTTGGAAATTTGGGATTTTTCTACAGACAGGAGAGACCACATCAGTGTTTCATGATGCAGAACTGCAAGTGCACAGATTCCTATGCCATGTTCCTGCTTGTCTGGTGTCTTGGGAGACACCAATTTCAGGGATTAAAAAAAAAAATATCCCAATTCTGGGAGGGGATCATATAAAACAGGCAGAAAACCCTTCAGAGTGACTTTTCACTGCCCAACAGCAACATCCATCTCTCCTCAACTGTACCTCCTGATGGAAAAGTTGTGTTTAATTGGATTCAGGAGGACTGGCTGGAGGAAGTTCAGATGGGATTCATCCCAGTTAATTATCCTCTCCCTGCCTTTTTGGGAAGCTGAAAAGGTCAGTTAAATATCAAAGCAGATTGTTCTAGGGCTGTTCCCTCTGTCATTTCCAGGTTTAATTCCTCCATTTGAACAGCATTCAGGATCTCTGTACTAATCCACAGGACAGTGAGACAACCAGGGAATTCCAAAATGAATATAATGTGTCCAACAAATGTACACAGTGTGGAGATAATTTTTAAAAAGGCTATCAAGGAAAATAAGAGGGGGTTTATCCCCATTTTTTAGGTGAGAGAGAGAGAGAGAGATGAGAAGCTGATTTTCTGATTTTCCAGAGTTGTAGGAGACTCCATAGATCCAGAAGATCCATCAAAACCCCTCGAGGCTTTGGAAGACGTGGCAACTTCATGTTCCTGCTCCACGTGGTCGAGTTCCACTTGTTTTTAATGGAAAATAAATGTTTCCAGCACGCAGCTGATTTCAACTACTCTGAGGGTTTCAGCTTGAGCAGACCCTGCCAAAAAAAAAAAAAAAACAAAAAAGAAACAACAAAAATAAGCAGGACAATTTTTGGTCTTNAGAAAAAAAAAAAAAAAAAAAAAAGGAAAAAAAAAAAAAAAAGGCTCCCCGGAGAGTTGTGCGTTTAATCATCATTACTTTCCCTGCCTCTCTCATCTTTCCTCACCAGCCCTAATCTGTGCTGCTGCATCTGCAGATAAGAGTCAGCAGAATCACTGGGGCTGAAGGATGGTCTGAGGGAGGAATTCTTTCCTTTGAAAGCCCGGGAAGTGGTCCCCGGGGTGTGTCATTAAGCTGGAGGCAGCAGCAGATGCAAACTCAGATTATCTGTTGGTGACAGCCTAAATAAAACACAGTGACTGGGGGGGACAGGCAGCGACTGCTGTGCTGTCCAATCTGAATGAGATTCGGGAAAAACAGGGATTTTCCTGTGGAAAAAAATCGTGGAGTTTCACTTCTGTGCATAGGGAATGAGGGCTCAATTCCTCCTGCAAACAAGGATGGTGATGGTACAGAGAGAAAATATTGGATTTATGTTCACTTTCTGCCTGAATGTTTTCCTCTCTGCTGGACTGGAACTTTATTTCAGTGTTTGGCACCTGGGAAGAAGTGTCATGCCCAGAGATTTTTCAGGAATGAAGATTTCTCTGAAGCCTCCCTTCCAATCCCTGACGATTTTAATCTGACTTGTGATGGAATCACGGAATGGTTTGGGTTGGGAAAGGACCTCAAAGATGATCTGGTTTGAGTCCCCCTGCTATGACAGGGACACCTCCCACTGTCCCAGGCTGCTCCAAGCCCTGTCCAGCCTGGCCTTGGGCACTGCCAGGGATCCAGGGGCAGCCACAGCTGTGCCAGGGTCTCACCTCCCTCCCAGCCAGGAATTCCTTCCCAAAATCCCACCTGACCCTGCTCTCCTTCATCTTAAGGCCATCCCCCCTGTCCTATCACTCCAGACCCTTATCCAAATTCTCTTTCCATCCTTCTAGCAAGCCAGTTTTTTATGGGAAGCAGAAGGATTGCTGTCACTCTGTCTTAGAGTTCAGTCACCAGGACAAAAGCTGGAGAGTAAAACCAACCAATAAACCAAACAAAACTCCTGAAAAATATTAGTCCCCTGCTAATTTGAAGCTGAGGAAGCATCCATGACAGAACATCCTTGCCCTCTCCATGGGTGCTATGACTAACCCAGGCAGTTGGAGTTGTTGGTTTGTTTAGTTGGGAATTTTGCAGGATGTCTGATTTCTAGGAATGGGCATTGTGGATAAGGCTTGTTTGTTTTGGCTCTGTTTCCATGGGGATAAACAGAAGTGGAGTGATTAATTTCCATTCTGTTGCCATGGTTATTAATAATAATGAGGTGATTATTACTGCACTGTAAACCTGACAGCAATTCCAACGCTGCCATAAAAAATGAGAGAGGGAGAGAGAGGGGAAAAAAAGCAACAATGAAAGAGCTGGAGCTGATCCTGAGCCCGGGAAAATCAGCACTCACACGTTGCCTTCGATGAGAGGCAATGAAATAAAAGATGTTTTCTTGGAGAGCCTGGACTTGCAGACAGAGCAATATTAATAAAACAAGTGATAGATGAGAAGCCCTCACTGACTTCAGCAGATTTGCACCCGCTGAGATTTGATGAGGCCGGAGATCTGCCAGCACAAAAGTCCCACCTGGTTCACACATCCAATGGAAAGTCGGGATGTGCTCAGCATTCCCTGGATCGGGGTCTGTCTCATTATTTTCACTCTAAAAAGCGCTGGTGCTGCGTGGGGGCGATGAGTAGAGGCGAGTAAAAACATAATTAAAAAAACGAGCAGCGGCTCTTCCCCCTGGGTGAGTAATGAGCAACTCCCACATTCCTGGTACCTGCTCAGCTGGCTCTGCCTCCCTGCTCCAAGTGATTTGTATTCCTGCTGGAGACATTGCCATGGTGTTGGAACAACAAGTAACACTCCGTCCATCAGATTGTCCCCACGGGTGAGATCACGCTCGGCGAGGATTCCGCCACGCTTTGCAGACTTCCGTCCTTCCCAATCCCGGCCTAGGTGCAGAAAGCTCGGGATTGCCAAACCCCAGCCACTGGGCAGAGCTGTTGTTGTTATTTTATGGCTGACAGGGACTCAGCATCAGGCTTGGAACGCCGCAGACAGGATGAGAAAGTGACTGCTCACATTTTTCTCCCCAAAGCCACAGCCCGGGCTGTGAGGTTTCCATGTTTCCTCTCCCAAACCAGGGGAAATTATTTGGTGTATTTGGTTCTTTCTCCCTCTGTGTCTCATTTTTGTTTGCGACCTTCCCATCCTATAATTTGCCATCCTTTATCAGGTTGCCACTTTTGGCAAAATAAAATCCCCAGCCCAGCTGCTTCCCAGATTTCCTTGTCTGCCGAGGTGGCTTCAAAGGGAGCAGGACAGCAGAGCAGCACTGGCTGTCAAACACTGCCACAGAGCCAAGGTGAAAAATAAAAAGTCTTGGCTGTGGAGAGATTTCAAAGCAAAATGGGGCTGTCAAGGGTTTTGTCCTCCAAACAGGAATCCCTGTTCTCAGAGAATCCCAGGATGGGTTGGGTTGGAAGGGACTGATAGGGACAATGTGTGCTGATGCCTTCACAATTCCATGGGTTGGGTTTTCCACAGGGAAAGGAAGAGGGCAACATGCAGCCAGGAGTTTGGGATAAAAGGAGGCTGCGCCCTCCTGTGTGGAAAATCCCGTTGGGAAAAGCCATAAAGGTGACAGAGGAGTCCTGCAACTTTATTGGGATAAAGGGAGAGAGGCCACAGGGGCACAGCCCATGGGGTTTTTTCTCTCGAGGTTTCAGAGGCAGGCAGACTAAAGGTAAAACAGATTAAAAAGGTGTTTATAGTAACACTTAAAGTGGGATCATCACTTGTCAAGATGAACCTGAAACTTGAAAAGTGCGGCCAATAAATTCCAGAATCATAAAAGAGCTTTGGTTGGAAGGGACCTGACAAAACATTTCATCTGGAGGGGCAGGGCAACCTCCCACTGGACCAAATTACTCAGGGACAGAAAAAAAAATTAATTTAAAAATCACAAACGACCATACTGAGATTAAATCTTCAGGAACACGAAATAAAATGCAGGAATATTTCCAAAAGCTGCCCGCTCCAAGTGCAAAGCACCTCTCAGGACACCCTGACACACAGACACGAGGAGGAGAGCACACACTGCACCACACTTACACACTCTTGTAACAACAACCCCCTTTGGCTGGGAGCGCATGGAAACGGGGGAAACTCCCAGCGTGTTTCGTCTGGAAGAGAAGAAAAGGGAAAAAAAAAAAAAAAAAAATCCCAACCCCAAGTTCCGGAGCAATTCCGAGCGCTGCAGCGCGATCCTCCCTCGGGCTGGGATGGAGGGAAAGGGGAGGATGGGGAGAGAAAGAAAAGGAGGAGGGGGCAGGACGAGCTCGTGGTTAGAGGGGAGCTCCCACCCATTTCCTTTCCTTGCCCTGCCCAGGCATGTCAGAGCCGGGAGCCAAGACAAATCCGAGTGAGACGGACGGACGGACGGACGGACGGACGGACAGCACCGCTGACCCTGTCGCAGGGATGAGGGGGAACGCATGGACAAGGGGGCAGTGCCCTCTGCTGCCAAAGCACGGGGTGGATGCGCAGGATTTGGAGGAGGACAGGCAGGGATGGGGCCCCGGGAATTTGGGATGAGCAGCCGGGGCGGGGCTGGTGCCAGGACCCCAGAGGTGAAGGGGATCCGGCGATGCCTGACTCCCTCCCTGCCCTGCTCCCATCTCTCGGGGTCCCTTTTGGGATTTTTCTGCCCCGAGATGTGTGCGAGGTGTCGCCCGCAGCCTCAGCGTCGGAGAATAAATCCCAGCTTCTCAGCTTTTCGGTCTTCAGGGAGTATTAATTAAATCTTATCTATAAAATTTTCTCTCTGCCCAGCCGAGGTCTGCTCAGCAAGGCACACTCTCTGCCCCCTCAGGGCAGTGTTATCTTTTATACTACAAATTACTTTATGTTTACAATTATTTTCCAATACCTATCACCTACGTTGAACAGTGCACCTTCTATTCTAACCAAACCAAAGTGTCCACATCACAGCAGAAAATGGAGACGAAGAAGAAGAAGAAGAAGAACAAGAAGAAGAAGAAGAAGAAGAAGAAGAAGAAGAAGAAAGGACTGAACACGCCCCATTTCCTCCATCTTGACTCCATAAACCCCCATCCCAAAAATCCTAAAATCTACTTTTTCACCCTGTGATAGCTACTGTTCATACTCTCGTGGATTGTACAGTCTCATACAAAGTTGGCAGTCTGCTCCATGGCTCAGAATCAAATCCACAGGTGGTTTTTGCTGCCTGGCTGGATTTTAAAGCCCCCTGATAAGGGTCCTGGATTCCCAAAGGGATGTCCTGAATTCCCACACCGTGAGTTTGGATGAGCTGGGATCCTTGTCCACCCTTGCATTCCTAGAGCTGGGAATTCCTGGCTAGGGAGCTCCCAGAGCTGTTTTGACACCAAAGGTGGTGGCACAGCTTTGGTTTGGGATCCCTGACCTCTGAGGGATGCTGTGGTCCAGAGCTGGCCATGAAGCACAGCAGCTCCACAGGGAGTCACGGGGCAGGTGAGAGGGCTGGGAGGGAGATGCACCTATCAAACACCCAAAAATATCTCCAGGAGAAGAGCTGGCTTGGCTGCTGCCAAGGAAAAGTGGCAAAACTCCTGCTGGAGGAGCCCAGCGAGCACAGCAGGGAAGAGCAGGTCCCTGTCCCCACGTGGGGCCACCAGACTGAAATCGGGGCCCTGCCACCCATTGTAGCCCTCTGAGTGCTCATCATCCATGAGAAAAGACCTGAATCCACCTGCCAGAGGGAAGTGGTGTCTGGAGGAGACCATGGGATGTCCCTGTCTCCTATTCCAAGTGTCCCCAAGGCTCTCCCAGCCTGCTTCCCCTCTCTCTCTCAGTCCACACCTTCCCTCTTCACATCAGGAACCCCTGGAATATTCCCAGGAGCTTTCTCCCTAATATATGTCCATGATCTTAAATAATAAGCATAACAATATAAATAATTTGCATATAAAAATAAGAATCTAGCTGTATATTAGCAGCATCTTGTTAATAATATTGTTTGTTTGGTCTTTAATACTTATACTCACATTTTCAAGGCTTTTTCTTGACATCTGAGGAATCCAAATTTTCTTCCAGCAGGTTTTTGGCACACACCCCCTCCTCTGAGATTTGAGAAAAACATCAGTTATTGGGAGAGAGTGTCAGATAAGTCATAAAGGGAAATTGAGAACAAGAAAACCAAAAACAACAACAAAAACAACCAAATTTAAAAAATCTTGAAATCAGGAGTTGATGGTCTGGCTGACACAGGGAGGAATCTCCAGTCTGATCTTGTTGTCATGAGCAGGAAAGCCTGAAAAACCTATGGGCTTTTTAAATGGAAAGCCTGAAAAATCTATGGAATTTTTAAATGGAATAAACACTCCAAATTACAAGTATAATTAGGTAACCCCCTAATTTCATATCCTTGTTAGAATGATCTCCATCACAAACCCTTTGCAGTCACAGCTCTTCGTTTTCCACCCTCTCACCTTTCCCATCTTTCTCCTGCCCCTCTCCTTCCTCTCTTGATCCCACCCAGCCTCCAAAACAAAAAATTTTTGTGTTTTGCTCACACCTGTCCAGGTGTGATAAGAGGAACCCAAGGATTGCCTTTCTTCCTCTTCATTCTCTTCTCCTCCAATCCACGTTTTTCCATAAAACCAGAACTGGTGTTCTGCATCTGGAAGGTGCAAAACAGAAGAAAAGGAACAGTTGGATGCTGTGGAAATTGGGAGTTGCAGCACAGGGTAAGAACCAGGATTCCCATTTCCAAGGCCAAGCTGGAATTTCAGGGAACACCTGCTTTGTTCTGACGGGGAGTGTGAGCCAAGCCAAGGAATTCCAGATTTGCAGCCTCTTCATCAAAATCAGGAAGGAAACTGAATCAGGAACTTGGGGGAATTAAAGGAGCTGCAGCCAGAGTTTGTGTTCACACCTCCACCTGCAGCTCAGGAGCCCTGTGGGATGGGGTTTGTGCAGATTGGAAAAGCAGGAATGATACAAAGCCCTCATCACTTCACACTTCTCCCTTACTCCTGGATATCATCACATCCATGCTGGATGGGTGGGATTCTCCACTTCTGGAGTGCCTTGTGTGGCTTTTCCACTGCAGCTCGTGTGGGGAGGAAAGGATTCCAAGGTTTAATGGAAAGCTCATGGATTGGGATGGGGACAAGGAGAGGTGGGAGGTGTCCCCAGGTGCAGAGGCACTCCTGGGCTCTCTGGGATCCATGGGCTCCAGGCAGCACTCAGAGCTGTTTGCAAGGTTAGGGATGAAGGAATGTGACAGCATCCCTGTGCTAAATTACAATTTAAAGCCCAAATGGGCCAGGATTTGGACTTCCATGATCCTTGTAAGTCCCTCCCACCTCCAGATATCCCCTGATTTTATGATTAAAACAATGAGAGATCAAGATTTAAAAGTCCCTGTCTAAGTCTCTGATTTATTGGTTAAGAAGGTCAAGAATCCTTTTCACCACAGGGCTCCAACTTCAGGGGTCAGAAGAAATCCAGGGATCTTTTCTCTTGTATAAAATTCTCCAGTAATTTTGAGGAGGGGTTGAGGTCACCCAAATTATTTCTCTCTTTTTCAGTCTCCTCTTCTGTGTGTCACTGCTTGGAAAAGGTTTGCACAAAACCTCAGCCATGCAATGACCTCGTGGCATCCCAGGATCACCTGTGGGAGGCTGGATTATCCAAAATTCCTTATCAAATTCTCCCCACCTTCATTTGGGGAGCACAAAACCTCTGTTTCAGAGTGAGGCATTCAGGCTGTTGGATTTTCAGGACATGGCCAAGTCAAGAAAAGTCAAAATGAGGAACTCATTTACTCAGAGCTATATTAAAACTCAACTTCATCAGGCAGCTGCTTATCTCAAACATTAATTAATTAAATCCCCGGTTCCTGAGCTGATGATTTTCCTTTTCCTTTGGGGAAAAACATCCATTAATAAGAAAAGAGAAATAGATTTTCAATCATCTTCCCCAAATCCTCAAAAATAAGGAAAATAAATTTACCCCCCCCCCCCAAAAAAAAACAAATGCATGATTCACAAGAAATATGAAATAAATTAAACCAGACAATATATTAATAATCAATTAATTTATAACTAACATAGAATGCTAATAATGTTAATAATAATAATAATATTAATAAAAAACTGGTACAGGTTGGATTATAAAAAAGGAATAGTGAAATCTGAGACTTCCTTCCTTATTTATGGAGGAAGGGATGATGGAATAAGTTGATAAAGCGCTTTTGCCAATCTTCACCACAATATTTGATATTTTTCTTGCAGTTTTCTTGAAGGAATTAGTCATTAGATGGGGAAGTGAGCTCTTATAAAACAAAACAAAAAACAAACCCATTTTCAGCATTTTTTTTAGCTTTCACAGTGTTCAAACAAATCCTGAGGAAGTCAACTTTAAAAGAAAAATAAATATCATCCCGTTCAATGAATTTTTAAATCAGAATTTAAGGTCTTCCTCCTTCTTTATATTTTTTATTTCTCCCAGCTTTTCTGTGCTCCTCGAGAGGATTAATCAATTAAAATGCTGTTATTCATTCACACCAATTTAAACAGATTTATTTTATTGTAACACCTGTTAATGAAGACAAAATTAAATTTGTTGGGAATACCATCATCAAAACAGGATCTCA
>VXBI01008136.1:42144-75695 GCA_013397375.1 Toxostoma redivivum | reverse complement strand
AATATATATATAATATATAATATGCAATATATAATACATATAATATACTAATACTTCACAACCAGCAATGGGTAGTTCCTCATTTTCAGTGGCCTTACCTGCCAAGTTCCTTGTGGCCAGACCTCTCTGAGGAAGATCTACAGACATCTGGAACCTGAACTCTTTCAATTTTGTAGCCATTTTACTAGCAGTTATTTCTCAGAAGGCTGTTGCAAATGAGACAACCCAAGGCTGTGAATTGGTATTTGATATCTTCACGAAAACCACAGTTTCTGCTCCCACTTTTAAAACGTTGAGTATATTTTGGTCCATCAATTTAATCAGCTTGTCATCTTTTTCAACAGGGAACTGTGAAGTTCCTCCCCAACGCCCTGCATAAGTCAAGTTTTCACTTCACAAGTTTTTGAACCTGGATTTTCCTGTGACAATCTGACACAGAGATGCTGCTGCCTACAAGGCAGAATCTACGGTCCTGGATGGAGGGACAGAGAAGCATTCCTGAACAATGCCCTCAATACACACATACCTTTACAAGGTTTTTCCAATATCTGCTTTCTACCTTTATACTGCCTCCAGTCAGTCCCCTCCTAATGGCAGCAGAAATGTTTGTGTGCCTATTTCTGTAGAACTCCATCTGCACCGGGGAGCTGCTGGTAAAAGGCTTTGGCACTGCCATCAAAAAGTGCTGCTGGGCACTGCTGTTCACTCACCAGTTCCCTATTCCCAGTGAGAAAGTGCTCAGTGCCTGTCAAGTGCTCACAGATTCCTGGCTCATCTCAGTGACCAGCCAGTTTCCTCCCAGGCAAAATTGCCTTTGACAGCTTGAAGCTGATGCCTCTGATTTTGCTTAGAGGAAAAAAAATTGTTAAAATACTGAAATAACAACTGCAGCAATGCATTGGCAGATTTTACTTGACTTTTAGACTCTAGCTGGACACAATATAAAGAACATGAAGGATATGGCTGCTCTGAACCCTGCTATGCAGATGCTTCATTTAAAGCAGGCTTGGATATCATTACTTTGCATTAAATACGCAGCTCACATTCAAAGGGCCATTTGCAACAGCCTACACAATTTCCTCACAGCCACACTGAGAGATTCCAGTCATGCACCCTAAACCTAAACATTCATATTCAGTTCATACTTCAAGACAGTGCTTCCTCTATTCTTTCATTCCCCTACCTTCCTTGTAGCTACTTCTGTCTAACACTTCTCCTTTTCAAGATAATTATCAACATTTTCTACCAGGAGAAACATTTACCATCTGCAGAACCCCCTCCAGCATGTTCAGTATTTTTCTGCACAGCCTGTCTCAGATTTCCTCACAAGTTTCCTGGAGAATAACCCCCTCACCTTGTTGTCTCCTCCTAATAGTAAAAATAGGATTTTTTTAACATTAGCTGTATTTGCTTTATCTCCTTCCAGAATCATCTTGTTCCAAAGCTAAATTTCCTTTAGCACTGGATCACCGTAAGCTTTCCTTTGGACACCCTTTGTGTCTCTCAAACAAAGACTGTTTCATACACTTTTCTGAGAAGCAAAGACAGTAAAAGCAAGGATGGGAAGAGGAATGATTAAATAAACTCAGGCAAACTGGTAAAAGCTGATGTCAAGCACTGCTCAGTCCTTGGGTGGAAGGGATGTGAATTTACTTTGAAATATCTGGGGCATCAAGTGACTGGCTTTCTAAGCATGTAATTATTTTTCCCAAGGTGTTCCAGCAGTAATGGAAGATGGGGGGAGGGAGAAAATCCATCACAGCTTATATAGTGTCACGGTTTGTGCTCATGTGTCCCGGAGTAAATAAAAAAGGAGGATTTCCATCAATTTATGGATAATTCCAGTGTAAGAGTGTTTAAACTACAATAGATTATTATGCTAATATGTTCACTGAGCAGCTCCATGAAAACAGGCTACTTAAAAGTGCAGCCTAACTCTTCATTTTCTCGTTGTCTTGTTGATTCAACACAGATACTTTCCAGCAGTTGCTTTGCAGCCTTTCAGTCCTAGAGAATACCTGTTTTCACAGAAAAAATTCCCTATTGCCTGCTTGGTATAAAAACACTTCCACTCCTCCCAGTATGTCCTTAACTTTCCTAAGAGCTTTTCTTTTTTTCTGAGTGAAAAGGTCTAAAGACTGAGGAGACAGAAAAATACCTCTCCCTTTAGAAGATTAAAAAATTATTTGGTTGGACTCAGAATGTGCTCTATTCAGAATTTTATGTGTAGCCCACCACTTCAGCATTTGAAGGTGTTGATCATTGTTCTCTTTTTTCTTTCTGTCTCCCCTCAGAGATCCAGGATTTTTCATCATGCACAGGGGACTGTCTGTTCCATTTATATTAAACAATATATGTTAAACCATGAATATTACAGGACCTCGATTTTCTCTCCCTGGAGAAATGCCTAAAAATATAAATCATAGGACTACGATTAACTTTATTCCTATTCTGAATTCCATTATTTTATTTCATTTTACCTCTAAAAACCATTTTTAGACTACAGCCTTTCATTCAAGGAATAAAATACTAGAGGAGTTTGTATTTTCAGTTCTGATAATTTTACAAACTGCTAATCTTGATTAATTTTTCTTCTTCCATAGCATTGTTTTCAGCATTCATGGACTCAGTCAAGCATCTGATCCCAGGAAATCAGAATTCCTGTTCCATTCCTTTTCTTCCAAAAAGAGAGACCTCTTCTAACTGTCTTCTAGTAAGCTCTTACTGTTCTTTCAGGCTCTTCTCAGAAAGAGCTGGTCAGTGGTCTTGGTGATGGACATCAGACAAACATCAGAACAGGGCCAGCAGACTTCTTTAATTTCATTCACATGAAATGACTGCCTTACTAAAATGACAGAAGAATGGTCTAGAGGAGAACTTAAGACATTGAACAGTCCAAGGTGCTTTCCCATTACAGGATCACTAGCCTTATTTGATTCTTTGCAGATGATGGTCTAACCCATTTTTAAAATGTCTTCAGAACCTCCCTGTATCAAATATTCGACTGTTTTTATTATCCTAGGTCCTAGAAAATTATTCTTGTAGTTTAAAATAATCATCCTTTCTGCTGCTTCTTTTTTCAGCTCCATCCACCATGAGCCCAAAGAAAAGAACATTCCCTCCTCTATCTTTTATCTGAAGACTGTTATATTCCCCTGTCAAATTTCTGGTCTAAAAATTGCAGTTATTTCAGATCATCTTGCAGGTCACATTTTTTTGACCTGTGATGAGTCCTGCTGCCCTCCTCTGGACTCCCTCTGATTGAATTGCACCTGTCTCAAAGGGCAACAACCAAAACTTTGCACAGCCCCCAAGCTGAGGCTTTGGCCTCAGAGCAAAAGGCTTGCTTCATGTGTTCCAGGCTTTCATGCCTTTTACATACCATAGCAAGATGTTTGCCTTTATTTGCAACAGCATGACATTGACTCATGTTCAGCTTGTGATCTATCATAACAGATCCTTTACTGTGGAGTTGCAACCTAGTCATTTACTTCTGGCTTGTGCTAATCTGGTTGGTAATTTCTGCCTTATTGCAGTACCTTGTATTTATCCCTACTGAATTTCATTCAGCTCTTTTCCTAGAAAGTCTTCCAATTTATTAGAAAGATTTTGAATTCTATTATTTTCCTCCAGCATATTTCAAATCACAGTTTTATGTCCCTGGAAAATGGGATATACCCACTCCTTATATTACCATCCAGGTCCTCTAAGAAAACACTGGATAAAAGCACATCCAGGACACCCCAATGCAGCTACTGTGTCAGTGTTAAGCAGCTTGTGGCCTCTCTGAAGGACTGGCAGATACTAAAATCACACAGATTATAAGCTCTGAATCTCTTGATATTATTTAAAGAAGATCTGCCTGTTCAGATAATAATTTTTACCCAATTTATAGCCTCCTTCACCTGCTATGCCCCATGCCTCACCGAAACAAATATTTGCACTAATGTGCAACCATAGGCAAGAATCTCAACTTTTATATTAAAAAAGCCCGAAACTCAAATGAATCTTTCTTATTCTACAAACAGCCTTTAATACATAAACTGAACAGAAGCCAATTCTGTTAGAACCTGCTGGAATACTGACAAAGTAACAGGGAAAGATGTGATCATTTCTCTGCACAGATATAGGGATATGATAGAAATGCCCTAATTTATTACATTCACTGTAGTTACAAGAGCAGCACACGCTTCAAGGGCAGCACCAAGGCAGCTGGTTGATTTCAATGGACTGAACAATCCCTTAGCATCTGTCCTTGACCAATGACTCCAGGATCTTTTCCTCGGAGCTTAAACGCCATCATGGCAGTCACAAGCAGGCACATCGCAGACAGAAAGCCTTTGTGTACACTGCAATAAAGATCATCCGGTATTTCTCCTGACAACAGAGGCTTAACTCTCTCCTCTAGCCCTGACTCTTACTCCAGTAGCCATTACCACAGTGGCCCCAGATTCCTTAACCCAATATGGACAGTTTTCCTGGCACCGTGGCACAGCAGAAAACATGCACGGTGTGAATTAACCAGCTGGAGGGTAAACAGGGAGATTTATAGGGCTTTATAAATATTCCCTGTTTTCCAATGGGGCCCTAGTAATCAATTATTAGCTCCTGGAGTAGTCACTTACTGCCTGCTTTGTGATCATCTGGTTCTGGCAGTGTTACCTCTGCTGGAAACCTCAGACCTTTGATTAGATGCAGCAGGAATTCCTCCTTTGTTCTCTAACCTGTCTGAAGGAAGCATGCAACTGGAGAGAAGCTTTATAGGGACAAGAAAGAACTCAGGGGTAGACTTGGTATTCACAGAGCACCAGAGCACAGCAGCTGTGTAGTACTGGCTTATTTCACTTGAACATCACACAAATTTCCTTATCTAGGAGAGGGTCAAAGCAAAAGGAATAGAAAAGCTGAAAGGAACAACAAAGTCCTGACTTTACTTCTGCTTGGACTGGTTGGCCAACAGGATCCATACGAAATTTCTGAGTGCCAAACGAGAAGTAAGAGGCTTTTAATTTCTACTGGGTGAAAATCAGAGCCAGTATTTCAAATACTGTAAGATGAACTATCAAATTGCCAAGACTTAATGTGTCTTCCAAGACAGCACAAAGAACCTCACCCCCTACAGACTAGACAGTAAACTGTAATTCAGTGAAATATCATTTTCCTTACCTGCACACCTTGGAGTAGAATGCATGCTTCATACTTTGGTGATTTAAAAAGGTGGCTGCATGCAAGAGTTCAGGAGTAAAACCCACTGATTCTTACATCTGACGTCAGATGCTGATAACAAAGCCCTAGACTTCAGCATCTGTAAGACTACAGCTATTTTAAACCCTATTTTTTTCTCTATTCTTTTGCCTAAAAGTCAATGCAGAGATGAGTATCTCTTGGAGGGAGAATTTTCTCTGCTGAAAATATTATATTCTCAGAGGTACTCACTTCCTTGGAAATCTACTGTCACCACCAGTATCAGTTCATTTCAGTGCTTTCTGCCTATAACTAACCATAAGAATGGGTGAAATTCTGGCACAATGACAGTGATCACTCAGGAGCTTGGTGCCTGTCCACTTTCTGCTAGCACTGGCCTCTTTCTTTTGGTCTTTGTATTACAGGGTGATGTGCACAGAAGGTTCAAACTATCTTCTCTCTTTACACCTTTGACATATCATTTTTCTCTGCTTGCCTCTGTTCATCTAGGTTACTATTTTATACAATAGTAAGTCTTCCAAGAGCTGGTGATGAACAGGCAGCCTTGCTGCTCTCCTGAAATACACCTTTTATTAAAATGGAGACTGTAAAAGCTATCATACTCTACATGACTACAGGTCACAGGATAATTATCCTGTTTTTTCATAAGCATAGCTGCTGCTATTGTGGGCCCACCCAGCCTTCTGGATTTGGAAAATATGAATGGTTCACACTTTATGAATGGAGAGCACAGCACAATGGATAGATGATTACACAAGTAAAATATAAATAACAACAACACAACTAAAATATAAATTACAACAAATAGGGTTCCTAGTTTTGGCGCCAAATCTCTGGTTCCAGTGTTTTATTTCTGCATGTGTTTCTTCACCTACAAAACAGCAAATGTCTCTAACTCCAACAAATTATCAGATTTAAGCCAGTTCTATATCGAAGCCATAGGTTCTCCATTATGGTAACCTAATGCCCTCTGAGGGCATTGCTTCTGTCAGGCAGAAAATACAAAACTCTTCTGTAGAGCCTAGTCCATGAACCACTCAGCACTTTGAATTACAGCTTTTTAGAGGGAAACAGAAGGAATGCACAGGGTAATGCTGCTCTACTGGGAATCCTCATTCTTCCTTGACATACCTCCTAGTGCTACAAATTAAACCTTAAAAATGGCTAGACAAGCCATATCTTGCCATATGCCAAGATAGGATTGCAGCCTCACCAGCGTGTTTCAAACTCTTGTTACACATCATGTCCCTGGAGAAGAGAAACTGCAGAAGGTTGCAATAGCATCAGAATGAATAATTGAAGCTCGGCTCATTCAGAATGTGCATAAACGGAAGGGTCACAATGCTGCCTTCTAGTCAGCCGGCAGCGCTGAAACTCGCCAGTGTCTAATAGAAACATCATCTGGAGATACTGACCTACTTCTCTGGGAGCTTCTTCAGAGTGGGCTGAGGAGATGACAGTGGGATGGCCAAGCACACAAAGGATTAAATCATATTATCTAACAGAAAAACGTACATTACAGAATCAGTTGCATATGCTACTCTTGAAAATACTCTCGGGACTTTGTTCCACCGAAAAACCAGAGATCCATTCAAGATTAATGCTATTTCCCACCTGAGAAATTGTCCTTGTGGGAAATTGCCAGGATGCTCTTTCCCATGGCGAGTCCCTGGGAGGCTTTCCTACCTCATCTCCATGACAAGTGCTGCCAAAATTTTATACCCTTTCGCACATCAACTCTACAGCCATTTAGTAATGGGAACGATAGGTGTGAGGGAGGGTAACTCGGGCATTTCCCGCTATTGTCCAGCCGCTCGATGGGAACGAGGGAGCGTAGCCCGCCCGGGCGGCCGCCCGCGCCCTGCCCGCCCCTGCGGGCCAGGGGCTGGGACACCGCAGGGTGCTCCGAGCCCCTCTGCTCCCTCCGCTCCACTGCGCTCCTCAGGAGCCGGCGGGGCCAGGCCCGCCCGCCGCCCCGCTCCCACGGCCCCCGTCCGAGCGGCGGACCCCATCCCAATGCGCGGCCCCGCAGGTGCAGCCCGGCCCNCTGTCACCGCCGCAGCCCGGGCGGCCTCCGGGAGGCGCCGGCGGCGGGGGCGCTGAGGGCCGGGGAGCCGTGTGGGCACCGCACGGACAGCGGTGAGCGGCAGGGCGATGCGGCGCGGGGAGACAGCCGGGCCGGGCCGCCCGCCGCCTGCCCGGAGCAGAGGGCGCTGGGGACGGGCGGGATGGTGCCCTTGGTTCAGCACAGCGGCGGCTGAGCGGGGCGGGCCGGCTCCCCCCGGGCACAGGGCTCCGGCCGCACCCCCGGGCCGGAGCGCAGCGCCCTCCACCCCCGCTGAGCCTCCCACCCGGTGGGGCAAACAGCCTCAGCTAGACCAAAGCGTGTCACTGGGGGAAGCGACGGCCTTTTGGCTACCCAAGGTCATGCTCGGGTCTGATCTGCTCTGGAGATTTGTCAGTCCCAAAGCGTGTCTATAGACTGACTGTGTTACTTGGTTTATCAAAAGCTTGTATCTCTCTCTAGAAAGCTTGGCTTGCCTTAGATCATCACCTAACAACAGCAAGGCTACTACTTGTTCCTTTGAAGGCTGGCATTGATTTTTTGCTGACAGCAAAATAGTAGGCTTTTCACATTTCTGATCTCAGTTGAAGAGCAAATTTGGGGTTTTGTAAAGCGTGTTTATTGTTAACCGTGTAAAATCGAATGTTGACTTCCAAAAAGAAGATTTGAAGACATTGGATGTTTAAAAAATGTTCTGGCTCTCCAACACTAAAGGTCTTTTACCCTCCAACACCCACTTTCTGCGGGAGGAATTTAAATGCCAGTGTACTCACTCAGAGTACAGATGGGGCACCTGGTACTGTTTCCCTACGTGGATTGCCCAGCTGTTGCTGCCCTGTGTTGGCATGCTCTGCTATCCAGTCTCCATCTCCACTTACCCTCTTGTGGCAGACACCAGGACTTTCTCCTGTTGCAGTAACAGACACGTTTGAATCAGTTCTCACATAAGACATGTGCCAGTCACGAGGCTGATTCTTACAATAGAGAATGGGGAAAAAAAGAAGACAGAAAGCTTTCTTCTGAGAGGAAGAGGACTGACAGATGGAATGACCAGAAAGTAATTTACTCTTTTGTGCAAGGATGCAATTTATGACCTAACAAGAACTTCCTACTGCTCACTAGCTTGTCTCTCGTAGTGTGCATATTAAATACCTGCCACCCTGCAAATCCTCTGTACCCACCAGGTGCTGCATTGTCCCTATGTTACATCTTCTTCCTTCCCTCCTACAGAGCGAAACAAAGGTGTGGATGACAGGCAGAATGAGACATGATAGAGACTAACCCTCATGTGGGTCTGGTAACAGCTGTCAGATGAGCAGAGTATATCCTGGATGGGCTCACATCCAGCTGGTACTGCTGGCTAAACATATTTTGTGCTCTCTTAACAGCTTCTTTACACATTTCAAAGGGCAGATTACTCAACACTCAATTCACTGCTTCTGGAGGAATGAATGGACCACTGACTCCCAGGATATGAGAATGCTCATCTTGGACATAAACTAGACGAATGTGTTCCTTTTAATCATCTAGCAATGATAGCAGTGATGAGTAATTATCAACAGTATGCTAAACTATTCTTCTAAATTTCTATGTTGCCACTGAGTTCAAAGTGATTGAGTACTAAGATACTACAGTATTATAAAATATATGTATGTTTTGCATTGTCCTGTGTAGTCCAGATGAGCTGTGCTCTGTTCTGCCTCTGCCAGACAATTTTTCTTTCTCCATGGGGCAATACCAGTACATGCTTCCTCTGCCCCAGCTCAGGAAAGGCAGAGGGCTGAGAAGAGAGCTGTGCTTCCACCCAGTAGCAGTTAGTGGATTTCCTCCATCTCCTTGGAGAAGTGCTAGAACAGAGCAGAGCTGCCTTATCTGTGGGTTCCCAGGAAAGACGCAGGAGAAGGTAGAGGTTTTGTGGGGGGAAAGGAATACACTTCCCAAAAATGGAGAGCGGAAAAAGACCTTCTAGTCCCACCTCATACTGTTGCCTTCCCTGCAGTTGATAGTCCTCCCCACAAGCACATGAATTCCTATGGTGCACTGGAATGCTTTTCTTGTGTTGCTATTCTGAAAATTCTCACGGCATAACTCATTAGTAAATGGCACCCTTGAAAATGTAAGAGTCAGTGGAAGAGGATGCTTATATTTATTTTAAATGAAACTGATTTCAGTCACATGCACTCATTCACTCCTATTTCACACATTCACCCATAGTCACAAGCACCAAGATGTGTGTGTGTGTGTGTGTGTGTGGTCTGCTCAGGACTTGGTGTGTGTATGTGTGTGTGTGACACACAGGACAGGGGACGGTAGCTCCTGAGTCCTTGGGATGCCTCTTAGGTTTGTCTCAATCAGGCTCAAAAAAGCACAGTTTTGACGAGCTATTTTATGATCTCTGGGAGTCAAGATGTCATGGCATGACTATGACCTCAGTTTTGCATTTTTGGTCCTCCCTAATTCTTAGGCAAGGCTGCTGCCCATTGTCTTTTTTTTTTTTTCTCATTCTGGGTGTCTTTACTGCTGCCTTCTTGAGAGAAAAGAGATGGGCCATCTTTGATGTGTCTGTATCAGAGCACAGACCTTCTGGTCTCGATGTATGCATATTCCTTATTACCTGCTTTATTGCTGTTGCTTGTACCCGTGTTAAAAAATATGTGCTGTATTTTTAAGCCTTGATGTTTATTGTATCACTATAAAGATAAAAAATGTCCGAGTAGGTAGTGATTCAAACAAGCCTAAGGATTAAAAAGAATATCTCATGAATATGTAAAGACTCATTAATATGTAAACCAACTTATAGTGGGACAGTGTAAGGCTAAAAGAAATAAACCTCTGTGATCCATGTGTCAAAAATCCTGCATTAGGCTGCTGCTGTTTACTTATTTATTACAAATCTGGAAAAGGAATGATCAGGTCTGAGCAGATGTTACCACCTGACTTACAGTGAAGTCTCTCAACAGAAAAGGACATCATTAATAACTATCATGGGTGAATAACTAAAATGATTTTTTGAGACCTCTGCCTGCCAATACTGTTCTTGGAAATGAAGGGATTTGGTGAGTTTTGTTTTGGTTTCTTTCTTTTCATGGTCTGAGTTTCTGTGATTCTGAATAGCCTACTTAAGAGGGATATGTGTACCATTTCCTTTAGGAGAATTTAAAGCTTGAGCCTTGAGGGTCATTGATCATATAAGGTGTCTAGAGTGTGTTGTAATGGCAATAAAAACCAAGTGTAGAGAAATTTTGTGTTGAAATTTGGAGTATCTCCATCTAGAAAGGTAGATCAGAGGGCAACTATGATCCTGTCTCTAGAGGAGTAGTTCTGTGCCACGTGTGTGAATGAGGAGGGAACAACAGCTGTGATCAGTGCTGGATGTGCTGTGTTTTCCTTTTCTTGCCACTTGAAAGAGATGCTGGGTGCATGTGGTGCATGGCAGCAGAGAGGCAGTGTAAGCTATGTTCATGTGATTGAAGTGCAATTCTGCATGCAGTGAGAGCAGATTAATATTTCTCAAAAGACTACGTTGGGAGTCACTGGCAGGGGCCACAGAGAAAATAGCACCAGGAAAATGTAGAAAAGCTGAAATCTTTGTGACTGACTGGAAAAAAATCTGGTAAACACTCAACTTACTGAATAGGTATTAGACTCCCAGCAAGTTACCTGCTGAGGAACTTGTCTGGCAATATGTAACAGAAAATTTCAGGAAGTATCTGATGGAAGTTCTTGCAAGAAGGTGAGCAATAGCTGCTAGTGACTCCATGAATAAAAAGGACAGATGAAGCCAACAGCACAGTGATAACAAGGCAGAATGCTGAAATTTTGATGCACTTGACAGACACAAGTGCTGATCTTTCCACCAGAGAAGCAGCCAGGAACACAAAAAATTGACAATAAAAGTATGTATAAAAATATATTTTGAATTCAGTGTATGGAACACAATAAGGTGTCAAAGAATTTAGAGAAATATTTCACTTGTTTGTCTCCTAGATCCTAAGAAGAAAAATAATAAAATACAATTCTTGATGATAAAAAGAATTGTGGTATAACTGACAACACAGGAATGTCAGAATAATTCTCTGACTAGAATGCTGAGGGTTCACATAACCTGTGTGGGAAGGAAGGTGTAGTATAATTCCATGAAACTTAAAAGTCCTGACAAGCATTTCACAATGACCAAACATGAAAAGAATGTCAAAATTCTCCTGGAAGACATGAAGTATTTCCCTTATATTTGAGGAAGTTGACATATGTCAGGCAGATGTACAGCTCTGAATTCCACTGGGACACCTGCCCACACATATACAGGTCCTGTGTAAACTCAACAAGAGATTGCCTGACACTACAATCAAATCTATCTCACCCAGTTAGGAGAAACAAGCAAGCAGGCAAGCAAGCAAGCAGACAAAAAGAAACCCAAACAACAATCACTTTAAAACAGTTTGCCTAACAACAAGTTAGTCCCTATCCAACTTCCAAAGAAGAAAACCATCTTTACAGGTATAGGCTTTCCCCTTTCTCTTGCAGTCTTTGTCCTTTTTCCTTACAAATATTCTGGAGTATTTATTCCTTTCACATATCAATAGGATACAAGTTGAATATCATAACCAGGACTTTAATGTCTATATTCAGTAATACTGACCCAGTATCAGCTTCTAAAGATGAAGATCAGTTAGCATTTGCAAACAGGAAACCTTAACAATACCATTGTAACTGGATCCATTCAGAATCCCAAATAAAACCCCAAAATTTGTAGATGGTAGTTACAAAGTCAGAGAAGCAATTATTTCCTCAATGCATAAATATTTTAACTAAAATGGTATCCACTGAAAGCTAAGTTCAAAGTCTTTTTAGTGATAATAAAATTTGCCTATTAATACTCACTGTTTTTTTTTTTTTACAAAGCTATCATATCCAAATGAGGACAATATAATTCTATATTTTAGGCTAATAATAAAAGAATTTGAAATCTTCCTTTCCACAGTGTGTACCTATATCTATGTATCTCTTGTTTTCCTGCATGTTCCTTGAATTAAATTCTGAATTATGTGAGCATTTACCCACAACAGCTAAAATTACTTTTCATCTCTGAGCCGTGTTCCTAAAAATCTGAATATTAAACCCTCATCCTCATTCCAAGAGACTAATCAGAACATGTGTCAAAGAAGCTGAGAAAAATCTTTACAGGGTTGATCAATCTTTTCAGTAACTAAGTTCTTCAATGTTTCAATTTGAAAATGTGCATATTCTCAGAATTCCAACATATTCCTCATTTCTATGTGCTTTTGAGTTTTCACATTTTTAAAATTCTGTAAATTGACACATTTTTATTACTATCAACTCTCCTTTAGGCATCCTTGGGACTTAAGAACTCTCCTTATTAGTTGAAATGGTAGAACAATCATGTTGCCGAGCTATTTTTACCAATAACAACATGCTTGGAAATTCTGAACCTCTGTGAATATATCTGAACAAATGTAAACAGCACTGGTCTGAGCAGTAGCCTCTAACCTTCTGCATTTTTTTCTTGCCCCTCAATCGTGTTCTTAAATGTTTCTGAATGAGTACATAGACTGCCATGTGGTAATCCACATTAGGGAATGGATATGTCCGAAAAATAGTTGAAGAAGAAAAGAACATGTAATTAATCACTTGGATAAGGCTCCTGGTCGTGTTCATTGCACATTTCCACAAACTGTCTGTCAGAAATTGGACATGGGCAAGGACAGCCTAGGGCAATAGAAGAAATGTTTGCCACCCAGCATCCTCAGGCACACACACAGCCTGCTGTGAACACCATGTTAGGGCTCTTCACAGGGCTTGTATAAACCTAGCTGTGCTTAGGTAGGTCCTTCCACTGTCTTACATGTCAGCAAAATCCCTCTTTCTCTAAATCTGAGCACAGGCCAATAATCATATATAAACACCCCAGCTCTTCAAGATAGCCTTTTTCACTTCCATGGTTCTCAATTTAGCACTTAGCTGTGTCTGTTGAAATAAGCTACCAGTCTGCATGTGTGATAAGTCACATTATTTTGAGTGAATTATGACACAACAGAAGTGTCTGCAATAAATCACCCATCTACACTATCCTGCCCACTCAACAGAACACAGCCATAAAGTCTCATTTCTTGAGTGATGATTTCTTCACTATTTTTTATTTCAAACAGTGCTAGAAAATAGCAGCCTCCTATTTTCATTCTCTGTTAAAGCCAACTTTGATTGAAGCTCAGATCTTCATAGCAAAGTCCAGGCTGTTTACTACATGCATGTTTCTGAAAATAATCAGTGATCAGAGAGCAGCAGTGTCTTCAACTCATTTAAAAAAAATAAGAAATGAACAGGATATATTTTGAAGACAACTTCTACATTTGGAAACCACCTTCTCTTTCACTCTTGAGACAGGTGCTATGGAAGATGACTCCAAGTTGGTTTTATTACTCAAAAAGTATTTTTCTTCAAAAAACTGTCTACCCAACTCCCATCTGTGTTAAGTTATACGTATATAACTCAACAGACAGAAGAAGGTACTTTTGTCTTTCCATCTGTGCCAGGTCCTTTGTCTGCAAGCAATGAGCTTTGCTGTTTGAATAAAAATATTTTCCTGATATTCATGTCTCTAATTGAAATTATAGTTTGAACCTAATGCACATTCAATTTATCATAATATATGAGTAATTTTCTTTCCTTGTTACTCCTTGATGCAGAAATATTGATGTACAAAACTGTATTCCATTTCCTTTTAAATACCACACATAACTGGATAGAAACTCTCATCATGCCCTAGTTTCTTTGCAACTCTACTCCCATCCTCCTGCTTTTCTATAGGAAAAGTAAATTTGATCAAAATTCTACTATTTGGTAGTTTCTAACTCTGTAAATACTCTTTCCTTGCATTAAGCTGTTTAGAAAATTTACAGTTCCTCTTGAGATCCCAAACATTCACATTCTAATGTGTAACTTCTACCCAGTATGCTGCAATCCCCCTGAAATCCCACAAGTGAATCATGCAGTCTTGGATTACTAGCTGTACAATTTGCTAAGTAATTTAGGCATACAGAGATTACATACAAAAGTAAGTGATAGAAATTAAAGTTTTTTGTACTTTTATTGTGCTCTGTTCAAAGTGAAAAGGAACCTGGTATTCCTTTGGAATGCTAAGTACTTAATATTGAATGTAAGCCTTGTAAACCTTTTTCTTAGTAAAAATCCAGTTTCTCCTAAAGAAATAACTAATACCTTGAAAGAAAATCCTTCCACATTATGACCATTCTAGATAACACCTCTTGGATATCTGCACTCCTGCTAATTGTTTGGAAATTAATTTCATTTCCCACTATCTACCTTTTTTGGATGCATCTTTACTATATGTAAAGGTTTCTCCAGACCCAGGCATTCAGCCCAAAAATTCATGTTTGTATACCCTAAAGCTAAATAATTTTAAGGAAAAATTTTCTACTAAACTAAAAAATACCCATCTTAATGCATACAAACATGCAAAGCTGTGCATACTACTCCGACCACAACTTTATGGGGGCTGACTACAACGTTTCTCCCTGATTATCAACACACTCTAAACCTAACTTCCCCTGTAATAATTCACATTATTGTTCCAAATTACTTTAATATGATGGCCCATAAAGCTCATTCTCTTAACCCAAATGTATCCAGTGAATTAAAAACAGTCCCCACAGTAGCAATCAAATGTCTCCTGTGCCTACTCATCACAGGAAGCAAAGTCATCCTTGATGAATTCTATCAAGCTAAGCTACAGCAACCAGCAGCTTCTTTCCCATCATCCAGCTGTACTTCTATGTTAAAATCCCTGTCAGTTATACAACAAGTCTTCCCCTCCCCAGGGTGTAGGTGTATCAAAATTCAAATTAAAAGAAAACACATCCAGTTCTTTAATATTTGTCTCCCCAGTTCTACGGCTGAAGGCAACCTCCTTCTGTGTTTTCTCATTCCCCTTTCTTTCAGATTTCAATAAAATGTTTTTTTATGTCTCTTGCTTCACAGAGGCAATCACTGAACAGCAGAACCCAAATACTCCTATTAAGCCTCCAGCTCTCTACCTAACAGGGCATTGTGGTAGAAGCTTAGATTGTTAGAGATAAGTGTTCAACACTTATTCTGTACTTCAGTGATTTACCTCTAGCATTCATATAGTATCTTTGCTACACTTGCATGAAGTTCAAGACTTGCACATCACAAAACCAGATTTCAGGCCAAGCAAGAGGTTCTTCTTCAAGACAAAGGAAGGTTATTGGCTGAAGTGTTGTTCTTTCTCTTTTCCTCTCTCACTTCCTCCTCTTCTCCTTGCACATGATGCTGAAAGTGATTATTGGTGACTGATGCCAAGGAAAGAGAAAAAGCTCGTGTGACTCCTGTGTGGCCTTTGTTCTATTTGTCTGCCTACTGATTTCATGTTTTCCTTCACATTAATGACTATATAACAACCAACCACACAATTATGCCCCCATGATTTACAGGACTGAATAGGCTTCTGATGAAGGGTTTTGTGCTGATTTACTTGCAACAACTTTCCCCCAGTTGTTAGCCTAGGCACACAAGCCCTGAAGCCTGCACCTTGAATCCTGCATGTCCTGTCTACTTCATGCCCCAAATGATGGTTGGGTAGCCTATTCTTAGATCTCCTCCATGCTGCCAAACTCTTGCAATAAAATTAGCAGTAATGGGTTTTGCCTGTCCTTGAGCCTGCTGCAGAGTGACACAAAAAGTTTCAACTTTCTCATATAACTCAGCCCTCCTGGGGGGAAAAAAGTATAAGAAAAGCCAAATGGTCTAATTAGTCTCAGACTCACAGTCTGGAAAGGACAGACATCAGCCCTCTGCACTGCAGGAAGCAAGATGGTTCTTTTTCCTTCTCCTCAGGGGCCCATACTTTTCCCAAAGGAGCAGCGTTAAAAAAAAAAAAAAAAAAAGAGATGGAAAAAGAAATAAAGGCCAACGAAAGAAAGCTCAATTTCCTCTTTTCTAGTTTTTATTTTCTCCTCAGAAGTTGAGATGTGGGCCCCTTGGCCCATCTCCTAGCAGGGCAGCAATTCAGCAGGCAGGTAACAGGATACAATGGCTGGAAGGACCACAAGTGCTGGTCTGCTAGTCACCAGTGCCTGGTGAGGGCTGGCTATGATCCCACCACTTCAGATAATGAGCTCAAGACTGAGCAAGCAAAGAAAATTCAATTTTTTTTCCCCTGCAACCACCTTGGAAAATCTGTTCTTTATACTCTATGCTCCTTTTAGCAGTAAAATATAAGCAATATCTATAAATGCTATGCAGGCACTGGCACTCTGAAAAATCTTGGGCTCTGATATATATGATCGTTAGCATTTTCATTCTGCAAGTAATTCCAAATGCCTCTATGGAGGCTTCTTGTGAAATTAGTAGCAAGTCTCACTGAGTAAGAAAAACAGAATACATCACAAAGTAAAGTGATTATCGAGCTTCCTTTCATAGTCTATAATTAAAGCATGGTTTTAGATTAGAAAGCTGAGTATCCTGGAGGATTCATGGAAACTCAGTTCCCCTTTCTCATTCATATACACGAATGGTATATTTCCCCTTCTAGTTTTTGTCTCTTTAGTGCAAATATTTGACTTCACTTATTTACTGCAGTCTGAAACCAGGAATAAATGCTTGGTAAGCAGAAAACCTTATGCTGTATGCCACAAAAAATGAGTAAAGAGATGATAAATATAGCCAAAGGACTTCTGAAAATGGTCAAACATATATCAAACACACTGGAATGTCAGAGGGTTATGAAAGATAGGTAGGTTGCTATTTGAAAAGGTCAACTTATAGTAACAAATATTTTTCAAAAAACCAGCTCATCCTGACATATAGATACACATTTTAGGAAAGAGAAGAATTAAAGAAGAATTATTTAAATGCCTGGTATGTGACAGGACTACATCTTGCAGCTGAACATCTTTCCTGTGGCTAAAATGGAACAGAATGCAGTTTGTAATACATTAGCATCATCTGCTGGATAGTGCAGGGAATGCAGTTTGGAAACTGCAATAGTAAGTAATGGTACATACCATTATTGTATTTGGCAAGCCATTCTGCAGAAAGGCAGAACAGTTCAACCTCCTTCTTTTATAGAACATTTCACATTTTCTTTTATTTCTGGAACATTTTCCTTTGGTAAAACCTGGGGATTTCTCCCTAAAAAGTCCTAGCTTCATATAGCAGAAAGTGCTGTGTGATAACTGCAGGAACAGAATATTGGTACAAAGTATTGATATTTAATTACAAATGTAACGTTTACAAAAAGGAGCTTAATTATTTTAGCTGTAGAAGAACTTGAACGTCTTTACAATGAAACCCGAAAAAGAATTTACAGCCCACAGGCAGCAGTCCAAGTCACCTTAAAGAGGAAATACAAAATTTTGGTTGTGCCAGAAAAACATACAGCATGGTGAGAAATTAAAGTCTTAAATGTCTTGGCTGTAAGAGATGCCAAGACATTAATTTGGTAAAATGGGATACACCTCATATGCATGGAAAAGGCTGTTCAAAAATTACATCAGCAGTACTCTGCAGGGATTGTTCTAAATCTCTCCAAACTGAGCAGACGTTGGGAATCATGAACAGCTCTAATGTCACAGATGAGTTAATTTACCGTGTTTAATTTACTCCCGGCTCCGTTTCTTTGGTGCTGGGCTCTCAGCAGAAGGCCCAGTGCCTGCTTTTTTCCTTTGACTTCTCCTCATGCCTCTATTGTGAGGGCTCATAAATGTTCAGAGAAAGAAATATCATTTCAGGGTTGTTGCCACAGAACAGATGAGGATATTTTTAGTCCACTATCCTCTCAGACAGAAGACAATCAGAATTGCTATATTTCATACTGGGATTGCATCTAGTGTGTCCTACATGGTGTAAAAAACCCCTATGAAGCAAGTATTTCTTTGAAATACTCTGCTTTCTAAACAGAGAAAAAAAGGAAACCCATAAATAGTGGGAAGGAAAATGACATCTCACGAAGTCATAAAGTTGCATTATATAACACTGCACCACAGCCCCAGCTACTGATCAGCTATGTCTTGAGAAAAAGCACCGTGGTCCTTTTAAATGCTCATGAATATACATAAACACTGCCTTTTTTTGCATCTTGCAGCAGGAAGTTTGAATATACAAATACATCGTGCTGTAATAAATGATTTTTGGTATGGTTTTAACTTTTATTTCTAGTAATGTTTTCTTATCTTTGATGTGTTTATTTGTACTTATGTATGCTGTTATTAGCAGCTAAAACTGTAATATACAGTAGATGAGAATGGTGGGTATCCAGGTCCCTTTAAGTCCAACACAGATCCTTGTAAGCCTCCCCAGTCTTGACTGGCCAAAAGAATTGATCTTTTTTAGCATTTTTGCTCCTCCTTCTATTTATACCTTCCTTGCAGAATTCATACAAGCTTCACAGAGCCTGTTTCTGTACAACAGTATAGCAGGCACACAGTCCCAGAATTGAAACACTTAGAGGCTGTGATGTTCCACTCTTAAGGGTAAGGGAGCACCCAAAATTTGTAGGTGCTCATGGTCAAAAGGAACAATGAAAGTTAGAAACCCTAATGAAAGAAAGACAGGAAAGACAGAAAGGAAAGGAGGAAGGAAAGGAGGAAGGAAAGGAGGAAGGAAGGAAGGAAGGAAGGAAGGAAGAAAGAAAGAAAGAAAGAAAGAAAGAAAGAAAGAAAGAAAGAAAGAAAGAAAGAAAGAAAGAAAGAAAGAAAGAAAGAAAGAAAGAAAGATCACCTGGTTCCAGTATCAGTCCAGCTGATGGGATGCCCAGCCTGCTGGGGTGTGCACCCAGGCTTTGAGGTTATCATTTTATGGATAGGTTTTTCCCATCCTGAAGACAGGTTTCTTGCTTTCTCTTCAAATTAGTTATCATGCACAGTCTGTTCTTTCAGATCTTTCTGGAAATGGGTCAGGGGGCTTCAGAAATCTTTGGTGGTCTTGATCCTCCCACCAACTTCTCAGCCTCTTTGCTGTGCTTGTGCTGTGCTGTGCTTATCTCCAGTGACAAGGACAAGGATTTTTGTCACAGAAATTGCACCCCTACTTCTGCATGGCCACCTTCTCCAACCACAGTGTGTTATTATCAACTATCCCTGGGTTTTGTCAACAATCCTTGTCTTTTGTTGTCAGTGATCCTTGGTTGGTCCACAGTCATCCAGCTCTCAGTGTTTGAGACATACACAGTGTCTCCTGGGATTATGCAGAGCCTTTTTGACCATGCAGATTGACAATCCCATAGTGAATTCAACTAAGAACTGGTCAGAGGTGAAGAGCAAGGAAGGTCAAGTAATAATAGCCTGAGCACATTCTGGTGATTGCTTGGGATGCTCTGTAGTTTTCTATTTGCCTAAATGTATTTAGATGCTGGCATGTAAGATGTGTCCTGGTTTTTTTATCTGGGGTAGAGATAATTTTCTTCCTGGTAGCTGGTGCAGTGCTGTGTTTCGGATTTCATATGAGAAAAACGTTGATAACACACTGATGTTTTAGTTGTTGTTGAGTCGTGCTTACCCTAAGGCAAGGACTTCTCAGTTTCCCAGGCTCTGTTGGTAAGGAGCTGATCAAGGAGCTGTGAGAGAGCAGCTGATCTGCACTAAGGAAAATTCCACACCATGGAACATCACACTCAGCATATAAACTGAGGGGGGTTGTCTGGGGTCCTGCAGATTGATGCTCAGGGATGGGCTGGGCATCAGTCAGCAGGTGATGAGCAATTGTATTGTGAGGACATGGGAGATTTTTGAGACCCTGAGAGGAAAACATGTGACAATGAAAAGAGGTGGTATTCTAGAAAGGAATAGTTTTGGATAATAGCTGAATAAAAGGAAAGGAGAAAAATTATTCATGTGATTCAGACTGTGAACTACGAGTAAGAATCATTAGAGAAGCAAATTAAGGTGAAAAAGGGATAGCAGGATTTCAAGATGCAGGGAACAGAAGTCTTAAAGGTTCAAGGTAAGATGAATGAGGCAGGAGTTGAGACCCCAAGATTTCCTTGGGACAGTTGATCATTTGAGGCTAGAACACAAGAGCTTCACTTAAGCATCAACTGACACCTTTCTATCTTTTCTGAGGGCATGACCTAACCATTCAGTCCTTCCTTTTCTTTGGAAAGGAAATTAGCCTGAGAGAACAAAAAGAAAAATGGCTAAAAATATACAGTGAATCATGGAAAATTATATCTACTAAATTTCACAGTGTATTGCTATTGCCATAGTAACCCTGGTTGGTAGATTACTGCAAGCTGTTTCTTTGCTAAATTTTCCTGGAAGCTTTGCCAATTCTCAGTTTGGTTTCAACATGAAGTTTAATAAAGAATAACTCTGAGTTTAATAAATAGTAACTCACATTGTCTCCTATTTCTCTTTTGCCATCTTCCCCTTTTATTCCTCTTTGTATGAGACAAGTTCTTTAGGGAAGAGCTTTCAAAGGCATCTTTTACCAAAGTTGTAAATGGACTTATAGTAGGATTTGTGCAGTATGTTATATTTCTGATTCTTGATTTCCAATTCAGTGAAATGTAATTCGTTGTTGGAAAATGAAGTATTACTTATTGCTGCTTTCTTTGCTTGTTTTTCTCATTCCATCTAACAGAAAGGTCCAGCTGATCAGTGATACAGTACCATATATCACAAAACAAGAAAGTAAAAAACAGCATGAGAGGGAACACATGAAAAGGGACTTTACCTCTTTGTCCTACTTTCTGAAACCAACAGCTTCCAACTGTGATAACAATCCCCAACCTGAGGGAAGGAACTATAAAGAAAGAAGGCAACTCAACCAATGGATTTATTTGGTGAAAGTTCCTTTCTTGAATATTGCAGAGCTGCATTTCATGTGTGCTTTGAGAAACAGAGCTTTGTATTCTGCCTCCAGGTATGTATAGCTAGTCTCCTTTTTCTCTCTTGTGTAGATTTCAGAAAACTAGGATAGGTAAGGTACAATGCCACAACAGAAGATGAGCTAAAAACACTTTAAGTTCATCACTGCTTTTGGTGACTACTTGGTAATATACAATGAAGCACACACAGTCTCATTCTTGCAGAGCAATGCTGTTGGCCTTTTCCATCCAGAAGTGGAAAGATGTCCAAAAGAATGGTATCCTGGGAGATGTAAAGGATCAGGAGCATGTGGTGTCCTATAATTGCCATTCTTTGGCCAATGAGTAATGAAACCATGATGGTCAGAACAGATCACATTTTAGATTTTGGAGGCAGACAGATGATAGCTTTCTCCATCTGATATATGTCAATAGAATGTAAAAAATTCCTTCTTTTAAGAGGAACAATAATATAATTGTGGACATCTAGAAGGATGAATTATATACTCCTAGGGGAATAAAACCAATTAGGGGAAAAGTCTTGTGACAATTGAAATATCTACTTGTTAGAGACAAGGGGGAAAAACCTTTGGTGTGTAAACAGGAAGTTCCTGTTTGGCTTGAATTTTAGGCATTTCAGCCAAAGACTGAGTAGTCAAAGAAACAACTTTATGAGTCATCAGATGGAGAAGGAAACTTTCATGCTTGCCATCAGCAAACACAGAGATGTGAGAAGGATGCACAAGGGATATGCAACCTCTTTTGCTTTGAAAGAAAAAGAATACTAAGTTAAAAATAAACCTTAAAGCAATACTTCTGGTACAAAAAGCTTTTAGAGTCAAAGCCCTTAACCTCTTTAAATGTGATTCAATCACCTACATAAACTTATCTTGGGCAATACAAATTTAATTCTTACTGCTACATCAGTCCTTAGAAGACTCTGTGGTTAATTTATAAACTACTGTGTTTCATCTACAAAACAAGTCAGTAATTTCTTTTTGATGCTGCTCCCTCCCTCTGGTTGGTTAAGAGGAACTCAGTAAGTTTTCTGAATATGGAGATGTATTTTCTTTTTAATAAAACACACAGACCTGTAGCAGAAATGAGTATCAGGGAAGACCTGGCACAATAAAAAAGTGTAAAATAAAACAGGAAGGGAGAGCAGTTGTACGAAATAAATGTGTAGTGTCCCTTGAAATATTCTCTATGCAGTACTTCTTTTGGTGAAAGAATTGTTATTACCATGCAGGTGTAGACTGAGAGAAACAATAGAGAGTAGGATTGTGATTGGAGACTGACAGAGCTCTGGGATATTAATAAAATACTGGAAAGATTTTAAAAAAGAAAGAAGTCAAAAGTTGCAAACAAAAAGTGTGTTCAAGTGAGCTCTTTTGGGGGGAAAGCATGGTTCACAGACACAAGTAGGTCAGCTCTGAATCACTAAATTAATAGTCAGTACTGGGTAAGGAAAAAATACGTCACATATTTTATTTTTACAAATCTCTGCCTAAACATACACAAGATGGTTTGGGATGAGCTATCTCAAATTTCTCAGAGAAAGCTCAAGTACCCTTGAGCAGTTGATATATAATGGTTTATTGTTGCAGTGCCTACACACTGGTTCTCTCCTAGGAATAAAGCCTAAGAAATATATTAACTTAGAAATCTGAAATGAGCCACCTTTACTGCATATAAGGAAATTGGAGAAACATGTCAGATGCTAATATTTCATATCCTATTAGAAGTGAAAGACCAAGATTCTCACACACTTTTATAGCCTGTGCCTTCTTCCTACCCTGTGCAGTCACATAAAATTCTTGCAATCCCTCCCTCACACATATTAATAAATATTTATTTTCAAACTCTGTGGCCAGATGACACACAGTGTGCTGTAAAAGAAAAGGAAGGTTTTCAAGAGAATTATCAATCTGACAGATCAACATTCCTCCTTTGTCTTTTAGAACTGTGGTGACTTTGAGGGGGAAATCCTATTTATGCAAATGATAGCATAGTAACATTAATCAAATCACACACTGTGAGTATTATGAAGGACAGAAATGAGGGCTTACCTTATTGGAATTATCCCCAGCACAGCCCAAATCTAAAACAGTGTGGTGGTTTTCCCTACAAGTTACTGGAAAGGGACAAAATAGAGGACCAGTAATGTTTGTCCATTTGACACAACAGGGCCAAATTCCAAAGTGGAGAATTTAAAATAGAAGCCTCCAACTTAGTGACTGCTTTGGGTTTTTTAATTTGGTTTTCTTATGCAACAGAGATCATGTAGTAGTGAGGAGAGACACATTTAAGAGATGTTAGCTGGGCAGGGAGAGGGATCCTGAGCAGAGAGTCAGCACAAATGCAATTACCACGTAGTAACCCAGCAAACCATGCTGCCCTTTGTTCAGCCAAGCAAGCAACAATCGATCTGGAGCTACTGACACAGTGGAAGGAAGGAGGAAAATCCAGGGACACAGTTCTGTAGGTCACTAGGGCCCATTATATCTGCTACTGATTAAACAACCAATTAGCTAAAACGATAGCATGCCAAGGGATTTTCTTGGTGTTTCTCTCACATTTTAGAGTTCTCTGTTGCAGAGGAGAAAGTAGAATTGCAAAGCATGTTCTGTGCTTAATTGATGGCCCTTGCTGACATCCAAAATTATGTAGAATTCCAAAGCAACCAGATTACCTCTTGAACTGCAGGACAAATACCATGAACTACCTCTGACTTGCAACTTGAGTTGCTTTTTTTTTTTTTTCAGTCCTCTGGTTCCTTGGGTTCCAAATAAATGAGACTTGACCTGTTTCAAAACACTTCCATCATCAAAGGACAGCACTGCTTCCATTCAGACAGATCTGCACAGACTTACACACTCTATTGCAGCACTAACAATTATTTACTCTTTTTATAGTGATTAACAAACATACATGTTTGAATTTCATTCACCAAAACAAAGCAGCAGCTGACTTCTGAGTTATAGTACAATTTTTATCATGCTGATGGATTTTAAATTGATTTTTCTAGTAGTGACCACTTCCCAATTAAATACAGTCAGTCAATAGGTCTTAAGTTTCAACAGTGCTTTTTGAATTGCTAATAGCTTTAAGCAGTTACAGACTTTACAGAATTTATAGTCTGATTAAATGCTTGAAATGCTGACATTTTAAGAACAGTATGGAAAAGGGAGGCCTATAATTACTAAAATTTCATCTACGAAACTTTAACCTGGAAAGGGTCTTGCAAGTTTGGATGTTAGAGAGTATTCAGAATGCAGTTTCTCACTTAGTAACTCATATAACTAGCAAAACTCTGCTGTTAACCTACTATCTAAAATTTGTTCTGAAATGCCATTTCATGGTGAAGAGAATTTCAAATATAGAGGAAACTGGGACATAAGAAATTCTAATCATTTTGTCTTCCTTGCTCTTGAGAGAACTGTGGTTTGTTCTTGGGATTTCCTGACAAGGCCATGAGCAATAGCTAGGACTTGATGGACCTTAAGTCCTTTTGTGTCCCATGCACATAGGAATCTCATTTTGCCAGAGCCAGGGCAAAAAGTGGAGCCTTCAACAGAGTCTAGTCAAGACCCAGCCTTGGAAATCATCCTCTGACTTTCACAACAGCCATCAATTAAAGCTGGTTGAAGGTGGGCAGGGGTCACATAAGGACAGTTCTAGAAAGGCTGCCCACAAGGATATGAAAATCTCCTGAGGAGTAGCATATTTAGGCTTGGATCCCCGTTAACCAGACTACAAAAAGTTGTTAAAATGAAACCTGGTTGCCTAAGGCAAACACCCTTTTTTTAATAGTGTGAGTCTAAAGAGTACACAGATGTTGCCTTCTTTACTAAAAATAAAATTCACTGGGGCAATGGTTTCTGAGCTAAACAGTGCTAAGTGATCTTACAGGTGCTTCCCTTAATAGCTGATGCATTTCTGAGACTGATACAGGCAACATGAAGCTTGCTTTGAGCAATACTTCTTAAATTAAACCTCATCAGCTTGCTGAACAAAAGAAGCAGACTCCACCTGTGTGCTCTCCGCCTTCAGTGCCAAAAAGAAGAGAGGTGGCTGTAAGCAGCCTCACTACACCAAAGGCTCTCTGTGTTCTGCCTCCAGGACAGCTTTGTCCAGACTTCCCCATTAATCACAGTGGGGTGCAGATCAGCTGCAATCCATCTGCAGGCTTTGATCCATGAGCATCATCCCAGGTGCCTGCTGTTCTCCTTACAGGCTGGGGGCAGATTTTTACCCTTTGTCAGCCTTTACAGGGTTTCACTCTGCTGCACCTGGCACCAGAGTGACTCTGATGCACTGGAAAAAGGATACACTGGAAAACGATTTTCTGAATACCAAGAGGTGAGGAAAACATGCCATGCAGGATATTTAAGCTTTGAAAATGTTAGAAATTTGGGACTATACCTGTTACATGGAGCTGTCAGCAAATAAATACACTTTGCAAGGTTTTCACATTTCCATGCTGCATTCCCTACATCATGCAGTAGATGGCAGGAGCCAATAAAAAAATTTGGATGCAATTTTTGCAGAAGTAACTTAGTTGATCAGACTTATCTTTGTTATAGTCTCATGTTTAATTTAAAAGAATTTTAGAGCAGCCTTTTTACATTTATGGACATTATTAATACACATCATATTTCTCCTGTTCTAAGGTTTATTTCTTTATAATGTAACTTGTATTATTAAACGATTAGTCTTTCAAAATTGTGTTGATATTTCAGGGTTTTTTTATGAGCTCTGAGATTTACTAGACACCTTCCATAAGTTTCTTAACTTAAATTACACTTTGGGTTCTGTTTCTGTGACATGTGAAATATTTACTTCCATGTTATTTGCATTTGAATACATCAGTCATACTGCAAACAACAGAAAAGGAACATGCTTTAGGCATTAAAAAAAAATAAAGGAGATAAAACCCATGTCAGAATTAATCAAAACAAGCATAGGTTCAAATATTCAGTTGCAAGGATGATCCATCCTCCCTAAATTACTCCTCCCAAGTTTAATAATAATAAAAAAAAAACCTTTGACTGTCAATGAAGATTCCTTATGAAATATTTAATATATATTTTTTTAAGTGCTGAGTTAAATTTTAACTGTGTGAGACATACCATTCTGTTTTCAGAATTAGTTGCTCACTACATCTTACAATCCAAAGGGACCTAGCAGAGAAACATGCACAAGCATTATGAGAATTTTCTCTTTGGATTCAGCATGGTCCAGCCCATCTCTGCTTCCTGAGAGGAGACAATGCTGTTTGATAGCATGTGCTCTTTGTCCAACCAGCTGAACATCTCAGCTCGTGCTTGCAGAAGCTGGGGGCTTTAAGACTGAATTTCCATGGGACAAGGAAGGTGGGCTGCAGCCATGCCTCTCCTATAGGAGCATCTCAGCACTTACAGCTCCTGTGTGTAACTGCTGCCTGTCCTGTGCTGCTGGAGGAAATGAAGCACATGGCTTTAAGACATCAGAGAACAGACTATTAATTGTGCAAATGTGGAACCAGGCAAGTATTATTGCTTTAACTGAATCTGGAAGTCCTGTAGCAGCACTATTTCCAGCTATCACTGCCTGGATTATCAATTATCTCAGGTATGACTCGTAAACATCTGGCTAAAAGGAAGAGCTACCATCACAACTTTTTTTCTGTGATTAAGAAAAACGTTCCTATCCAAGTGGATCACTTGAGGATAGACTGTTTCTGTAAATTTGTCAATGCAAGTTTAACTGATAAATCTAGTTTCATGTGAACGAGGCACTCGAAACAATTTTGACCTCTATTAAACATACTTGCAACCCTTGTAGATAAGCAAACCTTCTCTATCAGCCCTCCTGAGCTTCAGTTGTCAGAGCCCTGGCACAGTCTTTCCCTGCTGTGAGGATTCTGGCTGCCTGTGTGTGGCCAGCACTGATTCCTGCACCTGTAAGCAGGAGGGAGGCAGCTGTGCAAGGGGCTCTGTGGGATGGGGCTGCCAGGAGCCTCCCTGGAGGCATCATCTGATGGGCTCTTCCACACCCTGCCTAGCTGTGCTGCTATTCTGTAGTCTGGCCATGTCCCTGCCTGAGCCAGACCCCCTGATCCCAGTGTCTGGGCTGCCTTTGATCTGTTACATCCCTGAAGGCTTGTCTGGCAAGCACTGGATTGTCCTCTGACCCTGTGCAGTGCCACCAGGGCTGCTCAGGTAGGGTGGGGTCATTGCCCCACTGCCCTGCTGTCACCCTGGGCTCCCAGCTCACCCTGCCTTGCAGAGCAGCTCTCCTCTGCTCCCTCATACCAGGTCACTGGAGCCACTTCTTCAGTAAGGATCTTTTCTAGTGAGCCAGTGAAATGCAAATATGGCCCCAGGCCCTTAGAGAAAGTGTAGTGAGGTACATCTAACAACAGGCATATTTTCAGCAGTGCACCAGAGCAAACTGGTGTTAGCAGAACACTTGAGAAGATAACAGTGCTCATCTTAGGCTGAGCCTGCTAAATCTCCACGATAAACTGAAAAACCCTGGACTGTATTTTTTCCCAACCAGAATCCCAGTACTTTTTTGGTTATTTTGTTTTTCAGCTGCTGAAGGCAGAAGTATAATTCATTAACACTCTCTCTGGCATACAAAGTACCTGTTCTCATTCACAGCCTATAAAGCAGTAATCTATTTCATCAAGGCAAAGGGCAACAAAATATGAATAATTGAAGCCGTGATTACTCTTCTAACTCTACTGGGTGTGGAAGGAGGCCTTTTATTTAAGTCCTTTATGATAAATTTATTGCTTCAGCAATGTATTATTTGCAGAATTAGCTTTAGCAAGAGAATATAGGCAAACTTGGAAGAGGAGAGAGTGATTTGAGGAAGAGTTGATAACCTCAGGGTACACTGAAGCAGAGCTGAAGGCAGGCCTCCAAAGGCTATGGTACATAGTGATGGTATTTCTTCTGGGACATGTAATCAGTGACAGTCATGTTTACTGTTCTAATATACTTTGGTTAATTTTGAATGACTTGTCAGCTCAGGAAGCTGCTGGCCACTGCCTGATATGCTGAGTTGTACTGGCAGGCACCGGTTAGAAGGGACTACATGCACCAATCTGAGATTCAAGGAGGAACATCCAAAATAATTTTAGGAGACTTGCTCAAAATTTCCTTATGCTGTGGTCCCCAGCATAACAAGGATATGGACCTGCTGGGGTGGGTTCAAAGGGGATGTCCCAAAAATGAACAGAGGGCTGGAGCATCTGTGATATGAATACCAGCTGAGAGAGTTGGGATTGTTTATCCTGGAAAGCCATACAGAAGCCTTCCAGAACCTAAAGTGGGCCTACAAGGATAGGGAGAGATTGCTTATCAGGGAGTCTAGGGATAGCACAAGAGATGATGGTATTAAACCGAAAGGGAATAGGTTTAGATTAGATACTGGAAAGAAATTCTTTACAGTGAGGGTGGTGAGACACAGAAAAAGGTGGGAACTAAAGGATCTTGAAGGTCCTTTCCAACCCAAACCACTCTGTGATTCCATGAAGAAGGCTGGAAGTGAAGTGGACATCTCATCCTGACCTCTAGACCCTGGTGTGTAACTGCTGCTTGTAAGCCCTGCAGCACGGGCTGGGTGAATGTGATCCAAAGGATTATTTCCTTGCACAGCCCACTTTGGCCTGACCAGATGCTATCTGTTTGTGGGCTTAGTGCCATTTGTCTGATGCCTTCTAATGATTACATATTGAGTACTGTTACCTCAGTTTTACTATTTTATGCCACTATATCAAGCAAACAGATATTTCAAAACTTTTTGTTTCCTGAAATAAACCAAGAATTCTTCTGGTATGACTGAGTGTAAGGCAAATACAGTGTTCCACAATTAGGCCTTTTTATGCTACAGATCCTCCCCAAAACCTGTACATACAGATTTAATTTCCTTCCTCTGACACTCCATGAAATACTCTCTACTCTACACTTTCTTCTTCTACTGCTTTCTCAAAACTACATTTTACCTGGATATAAGACATATTTTTAAAAAGCTTTTCAAAGCTCTTAGCTTCCCAAAGCCCTAGTGGAAGTGATGGAAATTGTTTTTAATGAGTCCTGAAGGCAGCCTAGAGGCTGCACTGACTGAAACATCACATTTTTAGCAGAACTTATTCCTTAGTACAGCAGAGATCTCTGTCTCCATCCTAAACCTTCCTCACCTACACTCAGGCACTCTCTGTCTCTCCCCACCTTAATCTACCTTCATAGTTCATCACTCTCAGTTGCAAAACAACAGTTACTAATTTAGCCTGATAGCTACAATTTTGTATTGAACAGCCTATTACAACAGTATTATATCAGACTGACAGCATTTCTAGCCTTACATCATGAAATCTACTGGGAAATCCTAAAAATTCAGGAAGATATTATTTTGGGGGTTTATGAGTCATTAAGTATGGCTCAGGTCCTGTGAGCATTGAGGGGAAAAAAAAGGAAAGAATGCAGGATTATACACAGAACTTTGTAGAAGCAAAACTAAAACACACCACGTTATTTTCAGACAAAAGTATTTGGTTTAAAATAATTTCTTAAATCTCTTTCTACAAAACTGAAAGTCTGGAGGATAAATTTTACCTTATGCTTCAATCAGGTGACTGCTATTCACACAGAAAGAGAATGAATAGAAGACTGACTATCTCCACTTCAGACATTTTTGTATTTCTAAACTATCATTAAAATGTCACAATCCCACTGCAGTCCTGTTCACTTCAGGATTTTCTCTCTCAACCCAGCAGTCAGTCGGTTTGGCCTCTTTGCTTTTCTTGCCATTGTGCACAATTTAATACCCCCATCAGAGGAGGATAATGGTGGCATATCACAGAAATTTTTTGTGTTTTCAGCTGCATATGCTGGCGTGTAACTGAACCTGTTGCTGATTTAAATTGTTCCTGTAACTTTCTGAGGTTTCAAAATGCTGCCTGCTCTTCCTCCAATAATTATAGGCTATGGCAAATCACTTTCTCTGAGTGGGCCAGAAAAACCATATTGACAGACAAATGCAAGAGAGAAAGGACTGATAAAATTCTGTTAAATGCTCGCACCTCAGTATTCAAAAAAGTCATACCCAAATTCTAAATTGGAATTCATTATCAAAGTTGGTATCAATAAGTCATGTATCAGCCCCTGACACAGGCCAGGAGCTCAACAGATCTTGGAGAACAAACTTCTTTCCTGCTCCTACAGGTGAGATCCAGATCAGTGCAAAAGCTTAGTAAGACTGATGTGGGCCAAAGAGAACAACCTGGGGAGACCTGGGCAAGCATATTCAGTGAAACTACATGCACCAATCTGAGATTCAAGGAGGAACATCCAGAATAATTTTAGGGAACTGGGAGATACTTGCTTAAAATTTCCTTATGCCATTTTCTAGCCTTGGAACTCAGAAGATGTTGGACACCTTCTCAACACCAAGGTGGCAGGGACCACTCAGAAGACTTCAGTACTTATTTCAAGATTTGTAGGTGCTGTTTTGACATGGTGGGACAGGAATCTCCCAGGTGCTTCTCTGCCCTTTGGGGGAAATGGGAAGTCCATCCTATATCATGCTACAGACCTCCTGTTTACAAGCAGGGAAGAGCTGCTGGCAGATGTGGTGATTGGAGGCTGTCTGGGGTACAGTGACCATGAAATAACAGAGTTTTCAATATTTGGTGAAACAAGGAGGGGCATCAACAAAACTTCTACACTGGGCTTCTGGAGAGCTCATCACCAGTTCTGTTATGATAATGGTGTGGAGGTTTAATTTTCATTTATGGTTTATTTCCAATTCCAAGCTCTAACTTGTCTCTTACAAAGCCTTTAGATACCTAGTTAGATGCAAGCCACTTCTGTTTGCTTTCTGCTGCAAAGCTCTGCATTGCCAATTGGATTATTCTTGGAGTTCTGGTTAGTGGAAGGAACCTTCTGCTCCTTAACAGCAGTCACTGTCCACAGCTTAGACTGTGATTCCTCCACCATGAATGCCTGTCATGTGAAGGTGAAGTGACCTCTAGCAAGTTGACATTTGTTTTTTTTCTTCTTACTTCTTGCTCACCCAGAAATATGGGGCCATTTATTTTTGCTGCATGTATTTATGGACACATTTACTTCCTTAATTAAGCTATTATAAAAGATCATAATAAAATGTTAAAGTTACCATCAACCACTGCAAGAATGAAAATTATTTCTCATCAGTAGCAGTGCTTGGCTTATCACTCATTTTGGCACATGCACACTGAAAGCAGACTTATCACTTTCACTTCTGCTTAAGACTTTTTTTTGCATTAGAACAAGACCACTTTGAATAGGCTGCAAACATGGCAGAAATTTATATTCACATTAGATTCTCCATGGAATTATAGAGTAAGAGTTAGTTCCCAAAGACTGTTCCATATATTTTGGATTTTAAGGAGCCCAAGAATTGGCGTTCTACCAGAAAATTGAGGTTTAAATTATCATCCAAATAGTACAGCTAGCTGTCTGTAGCTATTTTTTTATTGTACACAAGGAAAGAAAATAAAGGTTAAGTGAAATGTATTACAAAATTCTCTTTGATTTCATGTATGGGTCGAATCATGAGATTGAGTGTCTGCATAAGAAGTTCCTGTTTCTTTAGATGCTATTGGGTACAAGCTTGTACCTCATTCAGAATAATCTCTGCCTTAATCCATGTTGGTATTAATGATACTTTTAATCTTGTTTGCAGATGTTAAACCTTGAGTTGCAGCTTGGCTGTGTCTTTATCCAGACAAGTAAACCAAGTGGCAATAACACTTGTGTGTTTGGGCTGTTACAAATGGCCCATTAAAAGTTGAAATACATTTTTTCTGACCTTAAGGAAAGGGTGGGATGAAGACTGGTGTTACAGATACAGATTTGATCTAGGGCTGACTGTATCAGGGGCTGCCTGGAGCAGCATCTCTTCTCTTAGGTCTGCTGACTGATCTTTGCTTGCATGAAGAAAAAATAACAGAGCACTGCAGATGAGAGAAACCTTTTCCTCTGATTTGTTAATTTTGTACACCTGCTCACTTTCTACCCTGCCTGTCCTGCAGCTGGCCTCAACATCTCTGTTACTGAGCTGCTTCTCAGCACAAGGAGAGCACCACAGAAGATGTTTTGAATCACCTCCATTCAAGGATAGTCACTCAAGTGCCCATGGAATCCAGGGAAGCAAAGCATCTTAAAAAACATCTGTGTATTTGGTTAGCAATTAAACCTAAAAACTTCTGCTTGTGAAAACAAAAATCCCCTCACAATAGGAATATTACAACAGGTTTGTCTGTACAGGGCTTTCTGTGATCTTAGCAAAAGTAACAATCTCACATGGCATTTAAACCAGTGATGGAAGTGCTGAACAGCTCTTCCTTCACTTTTTTTTTTTTACTGCTAAGAATATGTGTTTTCCCTCCCATAGGGTACTGGAAGGGTGAGATGACTTACTTGACCCATTTTATGAACTATATTTTCAAAAGCACATTTAATAAATTAATTCTTCATTTCTTTGTATAGAATGAAGTCATCTCATACTGTATTAGGAGCTTTGTTCATACTGAGAGTCAAATGTAAGATTTACTTAATACAGGCAAACAGCAAATGCAAAGGATCTGCTCCTGACAGGTTAATTTTCAGCACAGGCAGAAGTACAGATCTGAGTGTCCTCAAAACCAGTAACTTGTATGTTCCCTGAGATCTCCTCTGCTGTGGCAAAAATACTTCAAATTTTAAATTTAATTAGTTAGAACTGGTTCCAGTAATGAAATGTACCTATCAAGCCTGCAAGAGTTCCAGATTTGCTCACACTGTAGAAACTTTTCTGTTTACTACCAGCTAAAGTTGTACATCTGATCCTGAAGCTACAGGGACAAGAATTTTCTGTAGAATATAAATAAGGGAGGAAATATGGATTTCTTGTGTAGGGTGATAAACAGATCAATACTACATGAAAGAGATATCGATGGGTATGGAACTTATGTAGTGAAGCATGCTTCTTTTATAATTCCAAAATTAACAGAATTTTACACTGGAACTTACATAGGTTTTTTTTTTTTTTAGCATAAGCCAGAATTGTACAAGGATGGCTGGAAGAAATCAGAGATTTAGAGCAGAATGTCAGCACTTTAGGAAAGAATTTATTAAGATGGGCATTTTACTAATAGAAGAGTGAGTGATTATCCCAGGAGCACAGAGAAAGAAGTATCTGCTGACATATAAACTAGCCATCCAGGAAAAGAAAAATGTAACCAAATGAGAAGCAGTATTTCGTTCCACTTGGAAGGAGCATTTAGATAAGATACAGGGCAATTCAATATGATACACATAATAGCTTCTGAAGAGGATAAACATAGAACTGATCTATAGTAATGAATACCTGCACAAATCAAAGCAAAGTTTGGGGGGGGGGGGGGGG